>JAFBMS010000046.1:2665466-2742966 GCA_019788955.1 Albula glossodonta | reverse complement strand
AATAATGTAATATACTTTTAATAATGTTTTCTATCACAAATGTAACTGAAACATTGGTTTTCCATTGATGGTAAAAAGATCAAAACTAAACTCCAATGATAAGATCTCTTGCCATAGTGCACACCCACAGGGGTCCACAGGCATGAAGAACCCCAGCCTGAGGTGTTCGTATCTCTGAGGTTTGTACTGTATTTCACAGTGATTAAGGCATTTATGCTCAATCACTAACACACATTCAGCCTGTTCACTGACAGTCAGGGTGAAAAAAAGTCATGAGGAATGATTTTGCAAATCACTCAGAAGCCAATAAAATAAAATAAATTATTAATTTCTTGAATGAATATTAAATCGCAAATTATTGCCGGAGGCCTCGACCCCCTTCCCCTCTCCCGTATTTGTCTTTTTGTGGACAGCTGCTAAATTGGTTCTCATAAGAGCCAGACTCTGCCCCTCATCTCATTAGGATCGTCTCGTTTAAACACACTCTGCTCTCAGACTTCCATCAGCCTCAATCAGAGATCAATACTATAAGGGTATCCTTGGGTAGGAGCAGAGTCTGGTGCTTGCCAAACATGCCTTAAGGTGAGGATCTTCCTAGGTTTTGTTTCCCATGGCATTTCTGTCTGTCAGCTTCCATATCAACTCCCAGGACAGCAGCCAGTTCTTTTGCAGCTACTCAGTGAAGGCACCGTGTGCACCATTCCACCCTCTAGTGGTAAGTGAGAAGTACTGCCGTCACCTTGGGGAGCTGCTCAATGTCAGTGAACGAGTGAGAGAAGGTGAGGGACAAAGTCAAGACGGGTGCAAAGCAAACCACGTATTCACAGCCACAATGGGATGGACTGATTTACGCCTACGCGGCTATCAATCAGTTCCGCCCACAGTCTCAGCCTGACACCCCTATCCTGCGTTGACTGACTTGTTAGTCCAAGCACCAGCCACGGCCCGAGCGTTGTCACTTTCGCCATTGTGGAGCAGTTCATCATTTTTTTCTGCCCGAAATGTAATCATTCTGCCTTTGTGCTGGGGCTCATGGCACAGGCAGCGCAGTGTGCGGCGCCCGGCCTCCACAGACCGTGCCAGGCACAGACATTCATCACCCCGCGCCGCCCAGTCCCCGGTACATCTCACTGTGTTTCTGAGCCGTGATTCACCTGCCAGGCTTCTGACACCCTCTCCGAGTTTTATTCAAGGTCCTTATAAAGATATACAGGCTTTGTGTGTGTATGTGCGTGTGCGTGTGTGTCTGAGCGCCCGTTTGTGCGCGATCATGACATTGAGAGATAATGTCCCCCTTCGTCCCTCCTTTACGAGGGAGGCATATTTCCCGCTCTCAGTGTCCGGCCTGAATAAGCAGGCTTCGCCCCTAGTGAATACTCAGGCAGTATAGCTGGAGTAGATTAGCGTGTGATTTGCTTAAGTAATGCATGCGGGAATATTAGAAGCGGTGTCCAAGCCGCTCATACTGTAGGCTGAGTCAGAGCTTATCCCAAGTTGTTTTTTTTTTCTTGCAGGGGATATTCTGTAAAGTACATATTTGTATACTCAGTACACAAACATAAACAAATACGCAACAGAATACCTGTACATCTGTGTTTGCTATGTGTTGTTTTATTCATACTAATTGCTGAATGAAAAAATGAATGAATATATTATGGCATAATTTGTTGGTGGGGGAATTATAGAAAACACCACCCACATCCCCCCCCCCCCCCCACCCCACCCTCAAATGGATGGTTACGCCCTAAATGGTTCTTGTTATGTAGTACAGTGATCTTGGTCTAATTTGAAAGCCTTGGTTTGACATTGGGCCATTATCACAGCACAGTGGAGTGTCTTAATGTTTGAAAGAGGATTAATGTGCTCCGGAGCCGACGCAGAGGTGAGACCTGTGAAACGCGCCTTTGATGAAAGACAATGCGGGTTGGATATGTGTACTTCCTCCCAGCCTGGCTGCCTGGTGCCCCCTGCTCCCTCTCTGTGCCCGTGTGGGTCCTTATCATAGAGCTGCATGCAGCGCACTGCGAATGCTCTATGTGCCATCTTATTGTGGCGCTCAGGAATAATGATCCCGGGCTGAAAGGAGGTGGTGCTTCAGGGTCCGCTATTGGACAATGGATCAGAACTCATCTGGTTTTTCTTTTTGTTTTTTTTGTATTTTCCACAGGGAAGATCTGCTTCACTGTGGTCTGTGAGCTTTTGGGTTTTTGAAAAGCAGGCAAAAACCCATGCACATGCATGCACACACACACATACACATATACACACATACACACACACACATAGACAGATACACACATACACACACACGTACACACACAGATGCACACACATACACATATACACACATACACACACACACACATGCGTACACATACACATATACACACACACACATACACATATACACACATGCACACACACACATAGACAGATACACACATACACACACATACACACACACATGCACACACATACACACACACACACATGCGTACACATACACATATACACACACACACACATACACATATACACACATGCACACACACACATAGACAGATACACACATACACACACATACACACACACATGCACACACATACACATATACACACATGCACACACACACATACACACACGTACACATACATATATACACACATGCACACACACACACATACACACACACGTACACATACACATATACACACATGCACACTCAAACTCCATGCCCTGGAAATTACCCCTGGATCACCATCAATTACCTTCAGTAGCTGGATGGTGGTGAGTTCCATGCTAATGCACTGGAGCAATTATCAGCTGCCACATTAGTGGGATTTCTTTGTGATTATTGTTGTTGTTTCCCCATTGATTTTATTGTCACACCACCAGCATTTTCATTAGTGCTAATAATAAGCCACACAGAGAGCAAGACCGATTTCCATGGAGGCTGATGCTTTCTGCATGTCTCTTTTGTTGAAGCAGAGTTATGTATGGGGGGGGGAGAATCTTCTCCCCTTCTTTTCAGGGCAGCGTAGATATCCAGGGTACAACTGGTAAACTGCCAGTCTGATTGCTGAATTCGGAGCACTATCAGAGTGTCCGTTGTTTATTTACTGCACCAGTGTCTGAGTGTTCAGAGTGCGCTCTGAGAATTAAGGCCGGAGGAGATGGAACAGAAAAGCATCTGTGTCCTACTTCCTTTGCTCGTATTATAGAATACATGAAGGTTACAAACTGAAGTTTCTCGGTTGCTTGCATCATTTTCTGGAAACTGTATTTAACGGTTGTTATAGGTATTGGGGGCATCACAATGAATTAGTTTGCATGCCATTAAACAGAAGCATAATAACACTGTCATCTTCACTGTGGATGAGCTCCTGTTTTCACACTTTCATACAGGTAGTTATATTAATCTCTGTCTTTTGCCATGTTTTGGCAGTTTGCATTTTGCCTGTTCTTAAATTAATGCACTATAAAATGCTCTGTGATGCTTGACCCGGAGTGCCCTCCATTTTTGGAACTGAGCGTCAGATTGGATTTGGAACAGTCCCATGTGCAAAAGGGTGCTGTCTGTATTGGTTGGAAAGTGAAACTCAAGCTCAGAAAAGCGGGCTGAGCTCTCACACGCTACCAGTGGCCCACTGCTTCGTACAAATCGTTTTCTTTTGCAGTGGAGAGCATCCACTGTTCTCCTGTCAGAGACTAACAGACTGCGGAATAACCACCATTACAGGGTCCGTGAGGGCTAACCCTCTCATGACTATCTTACTGCATGCGCCCGACAGGAACTGACCTGTTTACTCCTGCTTGCTTAAGTGAGCTCCCCTCAGCCATGGTGCCTGGCTTTTATCGATCCTCATCCAGCAGCTTTTCTCCAGCAGCTTCCTGGTTCTCGCTGGAGCTACAGCACGGAGCATCGGTGCTCTGGCCTCACTCTTTCTGACACCTCCAAGACTCTAACGATCCTGGGGATCCCCCCCCCCCACCATGCTGTGGCTGTAATCTGATTAGCTGGCAACCATGTGGAAAGCAGTTCATGAAGAAAGTGTTTATGAGCGTTTATTAAAGAGAAATGATGGCAGATTTGTGTTTCAGATCTTTCATGCATTAATATGGTGTATTGTTTTATTTACTCATTTATATAGTGCACTGTGAATACTAATACCAGCACTATAACCACTGTTACTAATTCTAGTACCACTACTAATAATAAAAGGTGAGACTATTATATACTAGACTAGGCTTATGTAAGTCCAACCATTACTCGCGTCTTCTGTTCGCTGTTTAATTTCAGCAAAAATTTCAAATTGATGCATTGCTCAATTTTTGAACTGATCATTTTTACAACACATCAGAAAAACACATCTACTTTAAGTGATGCGTAACAGCGAACTGAAGACGTGAGCGGATTGAAACTCTCAGGAATCATTTATGCTTGCCCATTGGTCAACGTATGCCGCGTGGCTCGAGCATGCGTGCTGTGGTTCTACTTACATAAGCCCAGTCTCGTTATTTAATAGCCACACCTCGTAATTCTTGACCTGGCAGCTCACCCTTATCCCAGGTGACAGATGCAGTCATCCATTTAAAGAGGCCGATGCTTAACTGAAGCAGTTCAGGAAAGGTCCATATGTTCAAGGCCAAAGCAGGAGAGCCCCACCAGGGAATCAAACCTGCAAACCTCTGGAATGCAAGAGAAGCTATCATCATATTGCTACCGTCTTCAGCTCTCAGCTCTCGCTGGGACCTGGTAGAGTAAGCTGAGAGGGCACCTTCAGCACCTCCCCTCCCTCCCCCATCCTTTATGGCCATTCCCCATCATATGTCCGAGTTCCGTCCTGACCAACCGGTTGTATCTCGAAATGGACGTTAGTCGGACGTACGTATGTTAGCAGGGCATGTAGAAGTCATATACCTGTACTGCACTCTTTTATCCTACTCAGTTTCCATCATGATTATCTCTTTTTTTATTAACCAGCTTTGTAAATCAACATTTTATATGATTCTGCAGTTTTTTTTACCCATTTATTTAAGATTTTTAGTTCATGTTTCATCATTATTTTTATTTCTTTTTTTTTTTTTTGGTCGTAAGTCGGGGAGAGGCTGTACTGTGGTTCATCATGGAATGACCCAGCTACATTATCCACTGCACACTACGCTAGAAAAAAACCCTAAATAAAACTACAGTCAAGACTGAAGGCAACTGAATATTACATACAAGACAAGAAAAGGAAACTTGTCATCCTTTTCATCGCATCGAATGCATTTCGATTCAGTGAAAACTGTACCTAGCCTTGATCACTGGACTGCATCGTGACAGGGTGAAACTGTGTGAGTGTGTGGATGACCCCAGCCTCTCAGTTTTGGTTCACATGGTGATCAGTGTGATCAGTTCCAGTGTCTAACATGGTAATGTTAATGTCTGTGAGGGATACTTAAAATCTGGCAACTCTTGATCCACCTCTGAGGTCAGGTGTGGCCATTCGCCCCTCTGCAGCCTGTTTTCCATGATTCAAACTGCTAGGACACTTTAACAAGTGGGACATTAACAGCCTGCCATTGGTTTAGGGACTCCACATCTGATCTGGCCATACTGTCATTCACAGGGTCTGAAATCATGTTCAGATTAAAAGAAACATTTGGGTCGCAAATAGTCCAAAGGAGGAAAATATCTGAGCCAGGAGGAATTTAATAAAAATAAATAATTAGCATAAAACAGAGTTTGTAATGAATTCAATCTGACTTGAGTGTGGCCAGTTGAATAAAAAAAAGAGTAAAATGAGTCAGTGAGTGATTGTTCAGTCAAAAGGGCAAGTGGACTGAATGTCCATTGGTGGGAGTCAAGCAGATTTAACACTGACTGGAGGACATGCCAATCAAAAGATGAATGATCAAATTTAAATGCACAGAGAGAGCACATTTCCAAGAACAATTAAATCCCACAAAACGTGTCCACGCTGACCTACCAGCTAGACATGTTTAAAAAAAGCACAAAATGTGTAAATGTTTAAACAGAGGGTTTTATCCATTTAAAGTTGCGTTTTACAAAACTACATGTTGTATGAGTACATTAAAATACATTTTTGATGTTCGCTCTCATGAGATCAGAGCCAGACGATGAATAATGGAAAAAGAGCTCACGCTAAATCGGTAACTGTATTTATTATGAGAGCAGTAATGGCAGGCCATTGATTTACTGAGAAATTCTCTTTTATCATGACGGTGGGTAAGCTCTGCTGTATGGATATCTGGTAACAGACAAGGCCTGCGTATATGGATCTGTTCTGAATTGATTCTGCTCGGTGGAATATAAACAAGGAGACCATTACATCTTTCAAGGTTGGTTCTGAGGACTGCACACAGACAAATATGTGTAACAAACTGAAACTGGTCTGGAAACTTCCCCAAAGGACAGGGAGCAAAACATATCCACCACATAAGCTTTCCAGGACACAACCTAAACACATATTGACAGAAACACGAATATGTCACCTTTTCCTGAATGTTCCCCCTGTCAAACCTATTCTTGTTTTTGTTCTCTTTACAAGGACCCCTTGAGCGGCTTCTGAAGAAGCCCAGACCAGTTCCCAAATTCCAGGAAGTTCCGTTCTGGCAGACCTGTCATATCTCGAGATGGGCGTAAGTCGGACGTACGTTAGCATGGCAACCGAGAGCGAGAACTGAGAGAGATGCTGTGATGTACACAATGCCGGGATATAGTCTGATGGTCACTATCGTACGTACACAGCCGTTAGCACTGGCAGGCATACGACCGATCGTAATTTTTATATTTACATATTTTTTTTTCTTTATTGAGCTATTAGGCTGTATTGCGCTCATCTTCTTTCTCAGTCCAGCCAGTTGTGAGCTGTGGTCACACTTCTGATGCCACTGCTTAGCAGTGTTCAACAACAAGCAGACCACTAAAGTATCCCTGATTAACCACAGAAAACCTGCAAACTTCCTTCCTGTATAATTTGTTTCTTTTGTTGGTAAGTCTTTGAAGTTATGTAGATTATTTGATTATTGTCTGGCGCGACGTAATTCAGAGGCAATGGGCATATTTACTCACCATCAGTGTGGGCCCTATTATGGGTTTGTGTTTGATAGCCGAAGAACCAATCAAAACCCTTCTCAGTCACCAAAAGCCTTTCATTACAAAACCACAATAGAGATAACTTTATCTTAGTTTAATTAGGCTAAGTATGACCAGTGCAAAAACAATGACTAGATAGCACCAAGCATTTGGGTACCACATTGTGGATAAAAACTTGCATAAAAATGCCCTGCGATTTAGCATGAGAAGAGAGCTAACTTCCCATCAAAAATGAAGACAATTCTGGGTATTTCCTTCTATAATGTCTGACAGACTTAACACAGAATAAATCGACATTTTTGTGACAGGAAGCATCAAAGGGAGTGGATGTTATTTTTTCTTCCATCTCCCTCTACGGACATCATGAGTGGTGAAAGACAGGCTTTATAAAAGAGGCCTACCTTTCCGTGAAGTAGTGAGTAATGTCTTTCTCTCTGTCTTCATTCCTCCCTCTCTCTCTCCCCTTAGATAAAGAGCTAAAGAGCATGCACACAGCTGAATGGCCCCCCCACACTCATGATCGTACTGACACTGGCTCAGGACTTGTCCATCACCGTATCGGCAAAGTGCTTTTCAGAATTAACTTCAGTCCCATTGATCGCTACCTTCCCCTCCCGTCTTCCCAATGTGTGGAGCTGACAGTGGACTGCTTGCCACCCGCCCAGCCCCCGGTACCAGCGACGGCTGAACGTCTGCTAAGACGTAGCACAATGTAAAACATCAAATATTAATGGGCAATATTAACTTAAATTGTGAAGATTATTACCCAAAAAAGGCAGGTAGATGGATTGTCGCCCTAGTATACTAGTTTGAACCTGTATGGTTGGTTCCTATGAAATACCAGTGTAATAGCACCTCAGTGGCAAAAAAAGCATCTCTGTGCATATAAAGTGTGCATGAGTGGAATGTTTATGTGTGCATGTGCAGTAAATAATTACTTGCATGCGCTAAAGTAACAGAACAGCAGATATTTTGTGATTACTCAACACCTTATTTGAATGTCCACACCTCCGAAGCAGTGATCAGGGTGTGCCGTATAGCACCTGGCAGCCATGATGTACAGTAGGTGCTGGATGTCAACGGATGAGGAAAACCAAGGGTGTCTCTGCTTTCTGATCACACAAGTGGTGTGTGCTTTCTGATCGAACTGCCTGAATTTCCGGTAGTGTCAGCACAACATAAATGGACGGCTGTGGGAAATACAGATACAGAATAATGTTACAACCAAACATAAACATTCTAAATGTTTCATAGTGACACAGACCTTTCCTCCAATCAAAAGGCACTCCTGACTATGACCGGCGAAGACAAATGCACTGACTCAGCATGTCCCAGTATGATTCTCAACAACATGCTGACCGCGGTAAAGGAATGCTTAATCAGGTGTTCTGTTTTTAACAATAACAGCTATCCATTCACTTTTATTACCTGTTTACCTTATATACCCACTCACACATTAACTGATATAATTACAGCTGACCATGGATGAATATTCAATAATCAATTTCAACTGGATTTCTTAAAGAAAAAGCAATAATCAAGTATAAACAATTTGCCAAAGAAATGAATTAGGCTGAAGTTGCAAAATTGCAACAAATGCAAAATCTTATTATATCCTGGGCCATGGCTAATCATGCTTCAGTTATATGGGGTTAAAAATGTCAGTACTTCTAGTGGCTGGCATCCTCTGGCTTTGCAGAACAACATTTTTTAATGTACAAATAATGGTACTCGCTACTGTGTGCTATAGTGTAATGATGCCCGCTAAGGTTTAGTGTAGTGATAACCATGAGTCTAAAAATGTGGCTTGGAAAAGTAAAAAAAGGAGAAAATAAACTTTGGGAAAGTCATACAGATAAGCCTGCTTCAGCTCTAAAACATATGCATTGTAATGTTGAGCAGAGAGTTTATTTATGTTTTTACTTATTAAGAAGTGTATTTTGGAAGTGTAAAATTCTCGCAGGGTTTAAAGCTGAGCTGGCAGAGACGGAGCGCACTTTGTTCCTGAAGTGACAGTGAGCAGAACCAGAACCTGGCGATGCAGGTGTGACGCAGAGAGTGAAGAAAGGATGTGCGGCTCAGCGGGATCACCACGGCGACCTGTCATCAGGGAAAACGCATGCGGAGTGTTGAGTTTGTAAGTAAAAGCGTCTCGCTGCAGTGTGTGCACTACAGCCCCAAGAGTGAACGCACAGAGGATAAACATTGCCTTTTGGCACACACAGGTAAGAGGTCCCATTTCACTTTACTAGTAATTCATAATTCATTTGGTGTAGAACATTCAGTGAATAAATAAGCTATACATATATAGTTAATATGTAATTCATGTACAATATTGTAATATATACTTAATAACAATGTATAGACATGGTATTTTTTTGCCTTTTAGCCTGTAATTCTTAAGTCATTTGAAACAATATTTGCATAATATACAGTATGTATTTAATATGTAGGTATTTTTAATATATCAAATAAGTCCATGTTTAATGGTAGATTTGTTATTTGTGGGGCTGGATGTAAAATGGAAGTGTAATATTGTGCATGGCATGTAGACGCCTGAACGGCGTATTGATCAATACCAGCGTAATGATGGAGTAGCACACTCCAACGCTGGCATTTTAAAGGCAATCAAGAGGGCCGGAGGCCTGCGAGATGGAGAGGGATTGACCCTTTTTCTCTCTCTCCCTCTCGACAAACATGCAATTCACTTTGCGCTGGCTTTGTATCGATCAGCCTGTGATGTGAGGGGAATATGCAGCGGGGAGAGGAGACGAGACGACGAGAGGGCCGGAGCGAGGACGAGGCGAGAAAAGTAACAGATGTGGCTCTCTGTCCGCGCGGGATGCGTACGCATTACAGACCATGGTGAACACGCGCTCCGGTCCGAGTCAATATTTACGCATATATTTACAAATGTCAACCCGATATCCTATTACGGCATATGAAAATTTAGAACGGCCGATTTATTTATTTATTTTATTACTTCTCCCAAGTGTACTCCCAACAGATTGACTCGTTTGAGTGATTCTTCATGCTAGTGATTTTCACTGACAGTCTAGGAAAACATGGATTTCATGAACACATCAGCAGGGCCAACATGGCCATGTTCCTCTCCCAAGGTGGTCCTGATTTCTGTGTGTATTACAACTGTCTGTGCTAATCCTAGCTGACAGTGCAGTGGAGGATGTGGTATACTGTATCTTGTTAACTGGATTCTCACTCAGTAAATACTAATTCAGCAGCACCATCTGTACTTTCCTGGAAGCCAAAATCATGAGGAACATTCACCCCCAAATATGTCCAAAATACATAAAAGACTTTATATTGACAAAATTAATTCTGAGTTCTGAAGTTTGATTTATGCTTTACACTTCAAGGACAGCATGCAAACCCAATAACTTTCATTAGTTGAACTGGCCGAATGATGAATATCACTAAATATTATTTAATATTTGTGGATTACATGTTAGATGTACAGTCTGTGGGAATGTATGATGCATTTCAACATCTTTGTAGTTTGGCCTTTGCAGGTATTTCTGATCCAATAATCAGTGTGCAGTTCAAATCAGCTTCAGTTCAAATAATCAGTTTCAGAATACATGGATAGTATATTGACAATACTGAAAGTTGCTAGTGAGTTACAAATGATTCAGTGAAAACATAGTTATATATATTTTAATTGAAGGAAATGAGGCAGTAGTTCCTCCATCCTGCGTTGCTATGGGAGCTCCATCGGTCGCCATGGCGAAGCCTCTGCCTGAGGGTTATTCTTCATTCAACCTTCAGCTGCACCTGCAGGGATGGGAAACCCCACTGAATAAAACCTTTTGTTCTGGGGTAAACCAGTCAATTACGTTCAGATATGCAGGGCTGCTACTACAGGCAGTAAGTCGAATTCATCACTGTGTTAAATCTCAGAGCTTTATCAGGGCGTACCATTCACCAGCCTCTAAATACCTGAGATCAGATACTGTATGCAATGGCATGTGTCAGTTTCTAGGTTGTTTCCTCGACCCAATATTTGTCATTTACTTTTTGGGGGCTGTTTCTCTGTTCACTCAGTTATTTTTTGAAAATCAATTGGAACTAAAAATGTATATTTTAATCTTTCCACTGGGAAGAAAAGTTTTAAATAAAGCTGTTCTGCTTAAAAAGCTTAAGGGCAGAACTTAAATTGTGTCGGAGCAAGCTGAAGCTCAATTTAAGCACCTCTGGAACTCTGGTTAAATCATTCACCTTCAGCGCAGTTTCTCTATAACGTGTCACAATGTGTGTAGGCAGCATTTGCATGTTATCCTGATTGTCGGGCATTGTAATTATGATGTCACTATGTGATGTGTTGGGCCTTCCAATTGTGACGTCACTGTGGATTGTCATTGGTACTGATATCTGTTCATGCAAACCCTGCTTTTCCAATTCACTTTGGTGCTTGCATCGTTCAATATGCAAATAAGCATCGCTGAATTTGACAGACTGCAATTTTACTTCCTGGTTTTCTTGACAAAACATACTCCAGAAAATGGAAGTACAGAGAAGTGTCTTGATAGTTCACACGCCTAGCTGGAAAATGAAAACCTCCTCATTTTCTCATTAACTTTATGAACAGAATAACTTCTGAGAAACTGTTTTTGGATTTTAAAAATGTTAATTTGCCAGGGAAAAAAGTCATACTTTGACTGAAATTTTTTGACATAGATCATTATTCAGAACCATTGTCAAACTACGGGATGTTCAATGTCAGCTGAAAGGCATCAAAGTGAGCGGCCCTTCAGGGTGTCGCTTTGAAACACGGTCCCCAGTGCACCACATCACCCTGCTGGTAACTATCACATGCCCATTAAGATCTATGCACTGTGTGACAGATCTTCCCACAGGCAGGCCATAAAAAGGGCAATCCACTGAACATCATTCTGATAGCTTTTTCCTCATATTCTCCACAGTTCAGAGAGAGGGAGTCTGTAAAGGTAATTTGTGAAGGTTGCTGATGGTCTTCTGAGAAGCTGCATTTTGCTTATTTCCATCTAATGAAGAGAATCACTGTAAAGGATTTTGATCAGGGTCTAATGAGCCTCTGCCGCTGCTGCGAGAGCCGATTACGTATCCTCTGATTCACGTTACAACTGAGTCGCAAAGAAGCGCACTTAATTTTACTTATGAAATATAATTACCAACTGAGCAGCTGCACTGACTATGTTTCAGAATACAGAGAGAAAATGCGGACCCAGATTATGAATATGACAGGGTATAAAATAAACAATAACAAGTGTCAAAATGTACTCTCCAAACCAATTAGATTAGGGGTATAATTACACACTAGCCAAATAATTACGAAAGAAAAAAATACTGCGTAAAAGTTTTTTTAAAGACAGTTTGCACAACCCTATCATTTTATTGTTCATACAGAGGAGGGAGAAATATAATGATGCAATGCAACAGTGTTTTGAATGCGTCATTCATTTTAACAAGAACCTGAGTCTGAGCTGCCAAATCTGGCCAATTAGATGTCAGAGAGAATGTTGAATTAGGACTACACTCGGCTGGGTAAGGGAAGGCATTAGAGAGAGTGTGGTAACAAGCAAGCTCACTGATCATGTTGTGATCATATTGGTTGCGAGCACAACTGAACACATGAAGACAGTTCTGCGGTTGTGGGCAGTTGGGATGAATGGATGGACATAGTAACATACTGTCAATGTACTACACAGGTACTGTGATGAAGTCCTATTAGCTAATGAGCCAACAGTGACAACTACCTGTCAGTCTTAGCTCAGATAGCAGAGCCATAACAGGCTCAGAAAGACAGGCAGTATGATGTGTAGGGGTGAAATGACCTGTATCCTCAATACGGGCTGTGGACACTGATATGCAGTTCCAGTGCAGGACACAGGGGGCACTGTTTGTTAGCAAAGTGAGCTGAGAGAGTGAGAATTGGCGTGGGTTGTCCAAGTCATCTGTTTCTGTAACCAAAAAGGTAGTTCCTGATTTGAGGCACTATTTTGTGAGTTACATCCTGTTTCTGCATCTATATGAACAAATGTGGACAAGATACTTGTGCACTTGGACAACACACACACACGCGCACACACACACACACACACATGCACACACACACACACACACACACACATACACACACACACACACACACACACACATGCACACACACACACACACACACACACACACACACACACACACACACACACACACACATACATACATACATACATACACACACACACACACACACACACACACACACACACATACACACACACACACACACACACACACACACACACACACACACACACACACACACACACACACACACACACACACACACACATACATACACACACACATGCACACACACACACACACACACACACATACACACACACACACACACACACACACGCACACACACACACACTCATACACACACACACACACACACACACACACATACACACACACATAGAATGGAATGCCATGCCAGCAAGGCCCCAGCCAGGATCAATAGTCAGTGTGCTGGACTCTGGCCCACAGGTTCATGCATCTGAAAGGCCAGTGGGACAGCGCTATGCCCTTCTGCAGGGTGCTCTACCTTGGCCACTTCAGCAAGAGAAAGCAGATCAGCTGTCTGTCGCAGTCTGTGTATATCACGAGCAAGGCAGCCGCAGCAAGCACAGATAATATAATGTCACCACAATATAGATTGCCTGGAATAGGAACACCTTGTATGCTTCATACGGCCCACCTCAACAAAGAGGATTAGCTACATGGGAGGAAAAAACCCTGTTATCCATATCACAGAGAGTGCCTCTTTTTAAGACAAACCTTTTGTACATGTGTATTTTTCTTTACCAGAGGAAAGATTTTTTTTTGCGGTCTGAGAAATGTTTGAATACTGAATGCTGACACTATGAAGGCGGGAGCTCAGTGAAATCATATGCATATTTATGCATAGTTTCATACATAATACAATCAAAACAGCCTTTACAGCACAATACATGCTTCTGTGAGTATTCTCTCTTTTGCTGGAAAAAGGAACATATCCTTTGTACTGTGATCTTTATATACTAAAACGAACGGCATATGCCTGCAAAAAGTCCCAAGCTTGTTTTGATTGATTTATAGATAATCATAAAAGAAAAATTAGGCCTGGGCCCAGTCAAATGAACAAGGCCATTTTTAAGGGTCTGTTTCAGAATGACAATACCACATTCAAAAGGATAAGTATGGATGTTTGGTTGTCTAAAATAAAACAGAAAATACTAGGAGAAAGACATGCTGTAATAAAAAGTCCAGTATGACCGAACTGCATACGCCTTGAAAGAGATTTAAAGTTAAAGGTTGTTCAGTTTAATCCCAGCTTGAGTCAGTTTCATCGGGTTTTGGACCGAGGATCCTGTGTGCGTCTCATGATCCATGGCGGTCTCTGTCCCTGGTGGCCGTGCGTTTTGGCTCAGGAATGTCCTTGAAACTGTACCTGCTTTACTTACCCTAAGGACCTCCTACCGAGACCCCGGGTGACTCCTCACCCCCAGCGCTGGAGATTCATGGCTTCCACACACCCCGACCGAAATAGCCGAAGATCGCCCGTGGCAACGCTGCGCAGTACAGGGCAGAGCCCGTTCCCAGATTACCACGGTAAAACGCGACTCTACTCTGCCCCCCGTCCACGGATTTGGGCCGAAGCCGAGAGCTGCTAATTACACAAAAGAGCTGAAGTACTGAAGATCCACACTAATTATTATGTACATAAGGTGATATGGAAACTAATTTTTGCCTGTCTCAAAAAAAAGGAAAGGATGTGTGAAAACACACATTAATAAAGGTTAATTGGAAAAGCATGTTCATATATAACACCAAACACAATAATAGAATAATAATATAATAATAAATAAACAATAATAATACAGAGCCTTGACACCATTTTCCTTCAGAAAAGTTTTGATTCTTCTTTGAAAGAGATTGAAAAAAATTTGCTGTCTGATGAACCATTGTTCATCAAAAGAAGGCTCCAGTTGTTTGAGAGCTGAGGTGCCAAAATAAGCTGAATTCTGATCCTGCTCAACATAAGGACTAAAAGTGGTTCCATTTTGTCTGCTGTACAAAAAGTTGAGTGACCCAAAAAAAAAAAATCCTGTTTATAGACTCTTCTACTAAGGGGACTTTAATCAGTGTTTGTTGTAGTTTGAGACCTCTGAGAAACAAATAATTTGAAGCCAGACTATTCTTTCCCACTTAACGATTATCAGTTGGTAGATGTTTGACCTACAGATAAACAATCAATCAATCAAAAAATCAAATCGACAGTTTAATTATGTGGGACTGCCAGTTTCTGCACAAAAGACTGCCCTGTTCCGACATATAGCCCCACTGCCTCGGCCTCCAGCAGTTGCCATAAAGATAATTAGGGGGCTGATTAAAAGAACTGATAGACAGTGACCTTATACAGCCTTTTCCTCACACTCTCCACATTGTTAGGTCGTTCCAGAGGAAGAAAATAACAGTTATTTTCTCAAAGTAAACATAGTGTTCGCAAGAGACAGCAAGGCCACAGTCTTAAAAGGGCACAGGGAGTGGGCCGTTGTACTTTTGAGTTGGATTTCTTCTGCCACTTTCTCTTATTAGACTGTCTTCTGTGGTTAAATTTCACAGTCTACTTTTTATGTGCAGGTCTATTGTTTTCTTAAATTGAATGGGAAATAACTGTGGTAACCAACACAGTAAACAAGGGATAAATTGTATTCTTTTATGTCTATTGTATTGAAACAGTGTACAAAGATATTCAGATTTATTTAAACGCCAAATTTCAATGGCATTTATGTAAAATAAGCAAACAAAAATGGCACTGAAACATTTTGCGGTCTTCATCTTTACACTGGGGAGAGGGACATAGCTTAACTCAGATCGGTGTGTAAAGTAGTTCTGTTGCTGTTATGAAGTGCTGTATGTCTGGAGGAGATGGAGAGCGTGGAGCTGGGTCTACTGTGAGGGTCTATGAGGGCCTTCTTCAGCTGAGGATGACTTAGATAATGGCTGTGTCCCAAACTGCTTACTTGCGTACTCGTTAGTATGCATATCAAATACGGCAGTTAACGGTTACCTGATCAAGTGCGTCTCAAACTCAAGTATGCATGTACACAAGGATGCATAGAATTCACCGGAAGTTCTGTTCGCGTACTTGGGAGGACCGAATAATGAAGTATGAATCTGAGCATACTATTCCTTCCCAGTGGTCATTGCGTTCTCAGAACTGACAGTGAAGAAGAGCTTTAAAGTTTTTAAATAAAACTATACAAACAACCGTTCACAAAAAAATGTACCGAGCGACACTTTTTCTGCAACAACATTGCTAGTTAGCGGTCACTTACAATTTCAGTCACTGCTACCATTACCAGATGAGTTTCTCACAAAGGTCCGAAGAGATATGATGTGTTAGTACAAGTACGTCTCAAATTAACAACGTTTTATTGCTCTGTGTACTGGCATACTAAACAGTACATACTAGTTAGTGTACTTAGAAGTACATAAGTACACAAGTATGCAAATACGTAAGTATGCAATTTGAGACAGAGCCCATGACTCTGCTGTGAACGGTCACTGCCCTGGTCTGAAGTCATGACCCTGTCGGTGGTCACTGTCACACTTTGCACCCATCATCCTTGTCAATGGTCACTGTCCTGCTTTGAATCCCTTACTGTACGTTCACATGTCAGAGTAATTTCCATTACCGTTAAAATACTTCAGCCGTTCATGTTATTGAGGAAGGACCATCAACACCATCAGCTTGTTGTCTGCAGATGATTCCCTGGGCAATGTCTTATGCAGGATGAAAAAAAAAAAACAGGTTGTTTTTTTCTGTCGTTGGGAACAGTAAGTCTCTCCTGTGTCTTCTGTCTTCAGATGTGATTCCTGATTGGCTGCATTTGCAGGGTGTGTATATCCTCTGCTCCACGCTCTCATCTGCAGACGGTAGAATGAGGACAAAAAAATAAATAAAATGTGAACGTCGGGTTCTTCTGTCCATTGTCATACCCTACTATCAACCACTTATTCCCTCCGTGGTATGGGTGACAATAAGCCAAAAGATTCACGGCTATTCCCTCCCCATTATCCCCTGTGGGACCAAAAACCGCCATTAACTGGTGAGTGCATATCAAATTGATTCATTTTTAATTAGTGCTGGTAGTCTGTCAGGAGGCAAGGCTGTGACCGTCAAATTAATGCCAGCTCATCTCGCTATAGGGCCCATGCCCTGCCTTCCGTATGGGGAGAAGGCCGGATTCCATTGGGGGATTGGTTAGAACATCTAGTAAAAATATTTCATGCTCAGCATTGTTAAGCCTATGTTGAAGTCTGTTGAAGTTTGAAATATGTACCATGTTTTTGAGTGCCAGGGCTCACCACATGCTTGACAGGAAGCAGGTCTTTTCCGCGCTTGTGATAACATGGCACGTGTTTCGCGAGAGATAAAATGTATTAAGGAGAGACCCATATTAATAGAGACTGTAAACATCGATAAAGTGCAGCGTTTATATCCACTGTGGCAGACAGACTGTGCTGACATTTGATGGGTTTGGATTGTTTTCTGAAAATCTTTGAAAAAATAAGAAGATTGTTCTAAACTCTTCAGCTGGGCTTTTGAATCTCTCTGTGTGTCGTTCAGTAGAGCTGAAAACTCATTCAAATCCCAACAGCTGTTAATGGACAACAAAAGCTGAGTGTGGGACTCTTTCACAGTCACAATTTTTTTTTCTTTTTAAATATCACATCTGAATATATCTTCATGAAAACCAGTTGTTAACGGTTATGGATGGTATGAAAATTTCTTGTTGACAGGTTTTCGTTGACATGGTTTTTGGGTATTCAGTTTATTAAAACAATAGAGTTCACTGGCTAAAGGATAATATAACAAAATACTGACAAATGTTTTGCATGCTCTTCACAATAGTATTATTATTTATCTGAAGATCAATATGTTCTTTTTGCACACAGACTTACATATTGACTGAAACATTACAAAGCCCAAATCTCACTGTGTTTGATAAGACCATCTCTGCAAGATTCATATGACCTACAGAAAATGGTTTCACAAGCCATTAACAGTTTTCATTCATAATTCAAAGACTATAAATCATAACTTATTAATCAAGATAGTATTTCAATTGTCAACAATTCATATAGTTTTTATTGAAAAAACAACCTGTCATGTATTTTGACAAATCTTTTTTTTCCAAACAATCCAAGTATTTACATCATAAGACATTGGCCATGCATATTCTAATACAGATACAGCCAAGCTAATTAATTTTCAGAAATGTTGGATGTTTGTCCTTATGTATAATTAATGCATATGAAATAGGCATTTACACGCTTATTTTGCCAACTGGATGAGTGAAAAAGCTGCATTGCTGAAGAGCAGTCAGTGCCTGGGATCACACCGACAGTGAAAGGGATCACCTTGTCCAATATAAAAATCTGTCATGTCTCCCGGACTATTGGGGCCCAGCTCAGGCGGGCTGAGGCGAGCTGACTGCCTGCTGTTTACCTAATCTGTACACTTTCAAATTCACAGCAATGCTACACAAGGTCCTGCTTATTTCACAGGTATCCAATGACCTTCCAATTAACAATATAGACAATGACGTTCATTAAAATAGTGTTTTTGTGTCCCGTGATTGAAATGTACCAGCTGAGAAGGATCGGGAATGGGAAGCAGCCTTTTCACACACAAAAATGTTCTGAAATAAGGAGCAGATTTATATATTTGTTCTGGGGTACACTGAGCTTTGATAAACCCAGCATGAAAAAGTGCAAACAGAGATTACAATAATATTTGAGAGATTAATCATATGAATGAATAAAACAATGTACCCTTCCTTAAGTATTTGTGTGCGCCTAAATGAACTTCAGAAAATGCAATGAAGTCTTAAGCCTAACTGAAATATCCAAACACCTTCGCAGCATGAAACCAGTTCAAAGACGTCTCTGTGAACAGGGCCCCGATCTGGAATTCCAGCCCAAAACTGTGCACCTGCTGCGGGCTCATGTTGTCTTTGTCTCCTCTGCCAAATCCATTCCAAACAAGAATTAACATTTTATTCTGTCTTGCTGTAATTATTATTTGACCCGAATAACACTCCACCCCTGCACCCCTTTTAATTGAATTCACATGCAAAGGAAAGGTAATGATAGGAAAGAGACGATAGCTTTTTTTTTTTTTTTTTTTTACATTTGAATTCCTACCGTCCAGACTCTTAATCTGATCAATTAAACTGAAATGAAGAGAGAAGACAGGCAGAGTAACACTGCGCAGTTGATAGCATGCTTCGCAGAATGTAATGGAAAATGGACATTGATCTGGTTTGAAGTGGCAGGATGGAGCCATTTCAATGAGAGCTGCAATCAAAGGAAAGCGCAAAGTCCTTTATTTATTTATTTATTACAGTTCTCTAATAACTCATTGTTACAAATGTGGCCCCATAGCAGAATGGAATAGCTATTGACATTTTTGTTTTTGCCAGCACCAATTTTCAATGGAACCGTATGCATCTTGTCTTTTCTTGTGTTGCCTGCAGAAAATGAGGTTTCTCTCTTAAAAGGAGAGCTGCTCCACAGATATTTATAGGAGCTCACGCAGATGCAGCTTGAATGGATTGACAGGTCAATGCCGTCCATGATATTCATAGAAAGATCTGTGACTGAATTAATTACACAGATGGTGATTTGAATATAATGTAAAAAAAAAAATAATAAAAAATAAAAAACAGGCATGCGGAGTTCAGATAGAGGTTACAGAAACTTCTGGGTTTTCAAAGGAAGATGTGTTCAGGGTAGCTTGTGAGTCGCAGCTAGTCTTTCACATAATTATCTGTGGCAGAGCATTGGAGCCGCTAAAGCTGTACCACTGCTGGATAAAAAGAAACCCTACACTTGATTCAGTACAATCCACTTAGTCTCTGTGAAGTTTACTGCTCAACAATGAATGGATGCTTCCTTCCCAATACACTGCAACATCATCAGAGAACGTTTTGTTGTAATGTAGAGTCTGTTTTTTTTTTTTAAAGAACCCCTTCTTAAACAGGCTAAGTGCATCCTGGCCATTCTGTCCCTGATATTTAATGAGTACCCGGTGTCAACGCTGAGACTTAGGCTGAGACTTGGTGACGTGACTTTGAGCATGAGAAATCGAGCCCTGAAGAACGTGGAGTTCCTGGAGCAGCAGGCGATTAAACACGCTATCAATACAACACTTACACGATATGGATGTGGAATGATGGCTTAAAAATTTACTAGGAAGGAGGATATGATAGAGGATCTATTACAATGCAGATATGGCTCGGGGCAGCAGCACTCCACGCTCAGCAAATTTAACAGCGTTATTTATTTGCCTTTTACAACATGCTTATCCAGGGAGGCTTACATAGCTAGAATACTTACATATTTACATTTGGACTGCTAGGTATTTCACCAAAGCGGTACAGGATAAGCGCTTCCTCTGCCATGCCATGCTGCATCTGGGATTTGAACCGAGGGCATTTTTTTTTTTACATGTTCAGTTCCCACTCCACCTTTCTGTATCCGTGGCTCATGATGAGGAATGATGAGTAGCACCATCTGTGACCTTTTCATGACTCAGAAAGGGGACCCAAACGCGGCAGATGCAACGAACAATAGTTTTAATAGTTTTAGTTTATTTGGCAGAGCAGCAAAATCCAAAACCTGTGGTCAAAAACAGGCAAAGGTCAAAAACCAGAGGAGCTCAACAACACTACAACAATCACAAAATGGGAGAGTAGTCAAAAATCAGGCCGTAATACAAAGCCGTAATGGTCATAATACAGGCAATCTCTGCAAAGGTACAAGGACAGAGCAGGAATCAAAAAACCAGGAAACAGACAAGAGTAATAACAGGCAGGCAGGATAAAAAATGCTCGTAGCATACACAGGGACAAAAATCAACTGAGGCAAACTCACAAAGAAACGATGATACAGGCAGGGTATAAAAGCACAAACTAAAGAGACACAGGTGAGTAAGGAGGCAGGTGAAACAAATGGGTAACAGGTAACAGGTAACGAGACAGAATGCAGGGCTGACACAATGGGAAATGAAAACAAAAGTACGTGGACTGGGGAATGAAGAAAACCAAACGCAAGAAAACAGTCGAAAACAATCAAACAAAAAATAACGGAAAAAAACACTAAGTGGCATGACTGACGGACCCATTGGGGGAGATTAAATAGAGAGTTGAATTATGAATAACAATATACTCAGCAGTCACCTTTTCTTCATGAGCAGAGTTTGGTGAGAGATTTTAATAGGGAGCATCTTCTGATCCCACGCAAACAGGGATCTGAAATACATTCAGTCTACACTACTCCAACGCCATTACCTCATTCACTTTATTAACCTGACTGCCTTTGCCTTGTTTCAAATATAGACCAATGTGGGCACATTGTGTTACACCGCCAGATGCGAATGCCATAGAGTAACATATAAATATAGCTGCAGGCAGCAGTAATGGGATTCACACAAATACACACAGTCCACCCAAATGGATATGAATATTTGTGTAAAAATATTGTCTATATATTGTAAGCATATTTCTGAACAGTTAGAAATGACTAGTCAGGATTTGAACCTCAGACTTTGTGGGCTAAGACAGCAGCCTGACCTACTTTGTTCTCACACAGAAAAGCTTTCTGGTACATCCAGTGTTCGAGTACAAGACAAACAGATTTTAAGGCATTAACTGAAAATGGACAACAGCCAAAACAAAATACCCTGAAACATTTCATGTCCAGTGTTACCCAGGTTTTATGCAATATCCGCGCAAAAAAAAAAAAAAAAAAAAACACAAAACCCCAATGCCAGTGACTGTGTTCCCTGAGGAACCGAAGCTGCAGAATAACATTTATGGTTCTAATATATTTTAATATTTTCTTTTGTAGGTGCTACTGGTTTTTCAGTGATTGCTTCATTTTTCCCCTCTATGCCTTCACACACTCCACCTCACACACCCAAAGAAAGGGGTCATTACCGTGTTCAAGTTCTCCTCTAATTTAGAAAAGCGTTGCAGCTAGTAACCCCAATCATTGGACCCAGTGACCCACGCGAGTCCTTCAGAAGCTTCAGTATGTGGTCAGATGTAAAGCTTTTTACTAAGAAATGACTTAATTATGCCTACTGGTGAGCTGGGACCATCCTCTGTGCCACCCAACCTCTTTAACACTGGAGGCTATTGCCAAGGATGGAACAGAAAGACCTTCTATTTCCATACAAGACTGTTTACTGCTGTCTCTGTCCACAGAGTTGTGTTTTCATGTTGGAGGGAACCTGGGGAGGGAGAGCACCAAGAACCTAGCACACCAAATTAGCTGGATAACTTTGGTATAGATGCTGAACCAGTAATATTTAAGAGGCTGTTTTAGTTAACAGACAGATAGTCATAAACTGTTATTGTGTACTTGGAGCACATTGAGGATTAATTTGTTTTAGCGCTAACAGTAACAGAAAACCCTGTTTGTCTTCATGTTATTTCCAAAGTTAGCTCGAAGGCCAGTGAACCAGCTTAGTGGTACAGCTGTCTGATTGAAAAAGGAGAAAATACTGCAACTAATACATACAACGAGCAAAGGGGTTTTTTTGTTGTATGGATTATTCAATAATATGAAAATAATGAACTCATATAGCATCACCAGGGCCAGTAGCAAAACAGCAGATGTAAAGCAGTTTGGTACAAGCAAGGGCTGATGTGCAAGACCATTGTGTTTCATTTAATGAGAACAGTTCCATTCTGTAGTTCCATTTTCATCTATGACGATACCTGACTGAAGTATTTTAGTCAATTAATCAATGCCCTTCTTTTGCCTCAGTATAATTGTGTGCCATTTGTAAAACTGTTAGAATCATAAGAAAATTATGTTTTAAAAGAAGATGTAGATTTGTTGAATGCTGTATTTTTCCATTCATATAGGCTGAAACCCTCACCAATAAAGATTTTTAAAAGCTTTATGTAACTGCCCCCCAGCAAACCCTATCATATATGTCCATATAACATGGTAGTTGAAAGTGGAGCTAGAGAATGGCTGTTCTGTAAATTGAGATATGAATTGGCCTGCATAAACACTGGGAGGAGCAGGATAAGTGCCATTCATTTTCTTTGTTTAACAAAGATTAAAAAAAAAAAGGTTTAAAAAAGGTTTCTTTTTTAAGAAAAAAGTTTTATGCAAAAGTGGTTTCACACACCTTTGCATAGAAATAAATTATATACCATTCTTATAATATTTCGTTTGGTCCATCAATACTTTTGTTAAGTGATTTTTCTGGATTCTGACTGATGCCATTTAGCCATATGATACTCTTGCTACAGTCTTTTTCCTTTTTGTGGCATTTAATTCCTTCTTCATTTTTCCCTCTTTTTCTTCATCAGCTGCAGTTAATTAAAGAAGGGCCAGTGTTCCCATCTGATAAATATGCAGTGTGAGAGTGCTGGAGTAGATTTTAAGTAAATATTTACGCAAAGCCACTTAAAATGGATGACAGACAGCATGGAATGAGCGACACTCGCTGGTTGATGGTCAGAGACTCCCAGCTGCTCTGTTTATTTACACAGCTCTGGTGATTGATGGCTGTGAAGCGTTGCAAAGACAGAAACTGTGACCAATCAGCAACCTGCTTGTTGCACTGGGAGGGAGGAGGGAGTTACCGATTGGTTCTGAGGGCGTGTGTGACACCCTCTTCTGTCCTGTAACACATCTCATCATTCTCAGACTGATATTTCTGGAAGTCTGTAATTAAGGCATTGACGGCTTCCCACCATTCCTGTGTACCGAAAACAGACTGTAATTTTGGATTTTCCATTCCGTTTTTTTCCAGAGGAGTTGTCCTTTCTTAGAAATACTCTTTAGAGAGGGGATAGAGAAGTTGTAGGCTCTTCTACACAATTATCTTTACATTGAAACACAAATCTACTGACAAAAGCTAATTTTTCCTAATGAGTGATGCACTGTTATCCAAGTAGGCGTTGGGGTGATAGGGAATAGCATTCCAACAGATTAACAGTAAACCCATAAGAGACTCAAAGCCTGAAAGCTGCCTCACTTCACGAATACAGAAAATCCACATTTCTGATTGGCTGGCAGGTGTCGATTAAATCTGTATATTGTGGACACCTTGAACGTAGGCCCGGTCAAAAGTTTGATCACTGCTCTTAATCAATGTGCTGTGGTGATACAATGGTAACCATGCCAACGGTGGCCTTGTCAACAACGTTTAGCTGTTTCCATTCACTTATTGACATTTTAACTAATTTGTTAGCTGACATGAAAACTTAAAAGAATGCCTATAAAAAGCACGGACCATTTTCACATTCATTATAATTTATTTGGCTAGGACAAAACATTTGAGGATATCATCTATAATGATTGAATGTGTCTTAAAATAATCGTATTTTGAGCCTAAAAAAGTGATTTACTAAGTAAATATAAGCGGCATAACGCCCTCCGAGGTGTTTGAGTTCAGGAAACTTAGTGCGAAAAGTATTGCCTATCATCTACAGTGATAGGATATGTCTGAAATTAATCATATTTTGAGCCAAAAACGTGACCATATATTGAAATGACCACAGCTAGCAAGTAACCGTGATATAAGCGGCATAACACCCTCTGAGATGTCCGTTATACGAATGTAGGGGACTTAGCAGAGGCAACTCCGCGACATGGAGCAGAACAGGAGTGTCCATTATACGAATGTAGGGGACTTAGCAGAGGCAACTCCGCGACGCGGAGCAGAACAGGAGTGTCCATTATACGAATGTAGGGGACTTAGCAGAGGCAACTCCGCGACACGGAGCAGAACAGGAGTGTCCATTATACGAATGTAGGGGACTTAGCAGAGGCAACTCCGTGACACGGAGCAGAACAGGAGTGTCCGTTATACGAATGTAGGGGACTTAGCAGAGGCAACTCCGCGACACGGAGCAGAACAGGAGTGTCCGTTATACGAATGTAGGGGACTTAGCAGAGGCAACTCCGCGACACGGAGCAGAACAGGAGTGTCCGTTATACGAATGTAGGGGACTTAGCAGAGGCAACTCCGCGACACGGAGCAGAACAGGAGTGTCCGTTATACGAATGTAGGGGACTTAGCAGAGGCAACTCCGCGACACGGAGCAGAACAGGAGTGTCCGTTATACGAATGTAGGGGACTTAGCAGAGGCAACTCCGCGACACGGAGCAGAACAGGAGTGTCCGTTATACGAATGTAGGGGACTTAGCAGAGGCAACTCCGCGACACGGAGCAGAACAGGAGTGTCCGTTATACGAATGTAGGGGACTTAGCAGAGGCAACTCCGCGACACGGAGCAGAACAGGAGTGTCCGTTATACGAATGTAGGGGACTTAGCAGAGGCAACTCCGCGACACGGAGCAGAACAGGAGTGTCCGTTATACGAATGTAGGGGACTTAGCAGAGGCAACTCCGTGACACGGAGCAGAACAGGAGTGTCCGTTATACGAATGTAGGGGACTTAGCAGAGGCAACTCCGCGACACGGAGCAGAACAGGAGTGCATTAGTAAGAATTAGGGTAAATAGAAAAATCTGCGACACGGAGCAGTCATACAAATTAAACATTGTGAATTACATTTTTTTTTCCACAATACAATTTCTTACACTTGATGTTGTTGTCTGTTTACTGTCTGCTTAGTTTCCATGAGAAACCATTTTATTGTTTTCCCACTATACCGCCCCCTGCTGATCCTATCTGCCAGCTGCTTGAGCAAAACAAATATAAAAACTGGATCTGTTTTTGAATGTTTTCACACTTTTCACAGCAAAATGTTTGGTTTGTGTGGCACTGATGATGTGCATGAATGGGGTGCTAAATGATTTGACAAACAGTCATAATCTACGGTAATTATGGTATGTATGTCTGTGTTTTGCATGTTAAATGTTTGGAGGAAAGGGCTGTTCAGTAGGGATTAAGGAAGCTGACATACTATAACATAAGCAAATATGTCAGGTAAAGATTAACAGAGGAAGAATGGCAAGGGTTAATTCAATACAGCTGAGCCGCAGGGAAATATGTCTGTTTAAGCTCTATCTCTCTGAGGCAGGGATGAAAACACATTTTCAATTATGTGCAATTGCTTGAATCAGTAGTGAAAATGCCTGCCAATTAACAAAAAAAAGGAAAATTCACAGTTTCGTTCTTCCTTATCAATATTCATGAAAATCAGTCAAAGAACCAACATAAAACCGGGCCCAAGAGCCTATATCATTTAAATCATTGATATGATTAATTTTCAAGCATCCAGCAAAGTACAACTGAATGCAGGTTTAATATCTTTTTTACCATAAGCATTAATGCAGATTAAAAGTATAGGATTCAGCAAATTCTGTTCTCCTAGAGTAGCTCCAAAAGGCTTATTTTTCTCATTCGAACAAAAAAGAAAAAAAAAAAAAAACATTTGATTGGGTACTGAGGACCACCCCGGACGAGCCCCCTCCTGTATCAGTCCATGTCCAGCCTCCAGACCTGCTATTCACAGAGAAAAAGCAGAGATCTCCCCACTCTTCACAGGCTCAGCCAGCCAGCAAATCAACCACAAATCACACTGTTGTTTGCCAGGCAAGAAGGAATCACATAAGTGAATGCACAAAAGAAGGTGGTGGAGGAGGGAGAGTGAGTGTGTGAGTGTGTGTGTGTGTGTGTTTTTGTGAGTGTGTGTGCGCGTGTGAGTGTGTGTGTGAGTGCATGTGTGTGTGTGTGCATGTGCATGCATGCTTGTTAGTGTGTGTGAGTGTGGAGTGTGTGTGTGTATGTGTATGCGTGCGTGTGTGTGTGCGCATGTGTGTATGTGTGTGTGTGCGTGCACGTGTGTGTGTGTGTGTGTGTGTGTGCATGTGTGCGTGTGTGTGTGTATATGTGTTTGTGTGTGTGTGCGTGTATGTGTGTTTGTGTGCAAGTGTGTATAGGTGTGCATGTGTGTGTGTGTGTGTGTGTGTGTGCGTGCACGTGTGTGTGTGTGTGTGTGTGTTTGTGTGTGTGTGTGTGTGTGTGCATGTGTGCGTGTGTGTGTGTGTGGTGTGTGTGTGCATGTGTGCGTGTGTGTGTGTATTGTGTGTGTGTGCGTGCATTTGTGTGGTGTGTGTGTGTGGTGTGTGCATGTGTGCGTGTGTGTGTTGTGTGTGTGTGTGTTGTGCGTGCATGTGTTGTGTGTTGTGTGTGTGTGTTGCTTGTTTGCGTGTGTGTGTGTGTGTGTTGTGTGTGTGCTGTGTGCGTGTGTGTTGTGTTGCATGTGCCCGTGTGTGTGTGTGTGTGTGTGTTTGTGTGTGTGGTTGTGTGTGTGTGTGTGTGTGTGGTGTGTGTGCGTGTGTGTCTGTGTGTGTGTGTGTGTGTGTGTGTGTGTGTGTGTGTGGGGGGGGGGGGTATGGGGGGAAAGATATTCTTTTGTCAGACAACAACCCCAGACACAAATTGCACTGCTGTTAAGGTGTGAATCGCTTAAGTGGGCATATTATTAAACTTTCAAAAGAGAAGGAAAGGGAAGACCAGTGAAAGGCAGACAAGCTGGAACCACGATGGCTGAAGTCTGGCTGTTGTCCTGCTCACTTCAACCTGCCACAGCAAGAACATCCCCTGGTTTAGCTGAGCAGTCCTGGGCCAGGATACTGACTGTCCCCTCTCACTTTAACACTTCGGCCCAATGACTTTCCATACCTCTTGCACATTGGGCTAAATTCAATAAAACACTGGCTGAGATTTAATCAAACTCACTTACCCACTTTAAGAAATGGGAAATTCAAACAAAAAGCACTTTATATTATGACATCATTTTCTTTGGGTATACTTTTGTATTCATATTAATTCAGATTATGTTCATTTAACTAAAACTTTCACAGAGATCCAATGTGGTGGTGCACCCCGTGGTTTGGTATTAGATTGTGATTGTGCCCGTGCAGATTGCGTGTGGGGATGGGGTACAGGAAATTGGCCGTAGCCTTGCCTCGGTAGGGGCAGTTTCAGCTGGAGGCTTTCCTTGTGCCTCGGGTACAATATCTTTGCACATTTGATAGTCGCCTTTTTCAGAGAATCTTTGCGTAGAAATCCATGGTTTTTCCGCAAGGTAACGTGAGTAATTTGGAACGTGTAAGTCCTGTCAGGATGAATAAGTGTCAGCGCAAACATAAACAGCCTGTATCGCCCAATCAGAAAAGATGGATCGCTACGGCAATCTGTCATGTGAATTATGGACATGCATGATGCTGTATCAGTGTTTCCATTAATACCCAGCTGCAGCTCGGATCAATGCCAGTTATAATGGGTTACTATATTTATGCACTCCAGTTTTCCTGTCACACAGAGTAAGAGGTCTGACAGTGCTGACAGCTTACTTTCATCTCTTGGCTTCTACCTGCATGTAACTCTCTGAAGGGTGGACAATATTTGCTGTGGCTCAGCCTCTGTCGGTCGGTGGTGTTTTGGGAGAATTGGGGGCGGGGGTGGGGGGGGGGGCAATGGAGGTGTAGGTTTTGTGGGGGGGGGGATTGGAATGACCAGCATGGTTTATTGTAAACAAAAGCAAAAATGTGGATTTGAATGTACACATGTAGGTAAAGGGGGGTAGTAGATTATAAATCATAACTGAGCAACAGAAATGGTTTTTATCGTTAAATAAAACTGTACGTAACGGGAACATTGTGGGCTATGAGTCATAGAAGTAGAACGGTGCCAGTGTGGATTGTTAGCTGATTTCTGGGGGTAGTAGAAAGAGTGGGGGTTATCGCTGTGTTAAAATAAGCTCCACCCAACACGCTTTGCTACAGACTCATCTCACATGACCTATTTCATTACCTGCTTTTTGAGCTTAGATGGTTTTGAGATATTTCCACGTGTCAGCTCTTTGTGTCTCTTCTTTGAAATAGGCACCATCATACTGTACCTGGCTCAGGTGCAAAGGGGAATGAGATCAGAAAAAAAAAAGAAAGAAAGAGTTATGAATTAGTACACTTAAAGTCAGTCTTGAAGAAAAATCCATCAATGCAGTAATTAAACATTAGGAAGAAAACCTGAATAAAACAGATTGGAGCTGCTCAAAGGAAATATACTGCCAGGAAAAGTCAAGCTCCCTCACTCTCAAACAACATAGTAGGATGAACATTTAAACAAACAATATTATGAGAACGGTTAGTTAATTGTCAACACACATCACAGGACGAAACAAACAAACAAACAAACAAACAAACAAACAACCTCTTGTGTACCAACTGAAGCGGCCATTATTTGTGGTGTGTGTTAGGGAAGCTCGCTTACCTGCATTTCAAAAAGGAAGTTGTTAAGACAAGTGGCATGTGAACAGCATGCATACCACTTCACCTCTCAGACCCAGGCAGGAAATATCTCCATCTGGCTGGCTCTCAGTGGGGGTGGCTCAGCCCCCTCTCAGAGACACGGACGCAGGCCATTAACTGGCAATCAAAATAGACATTTTAAATTGAAAAAACCCACAGGACACCTGATTAGAAATTAATAATGCATTGCAAGTTCATATGCTTAGGCGAACAGGGGATAAGTAAAATTGATAAAGGAGAGGGGACTTGCTTCACAAGTTATTTATGACCACCATAAAACGAAGCACTTTCAATCTTTTCGTTCCATTTTCCCCTTTTCTAATAAAAAAAGAGTGTGAGGGAATCTTTGGAAATGATAACCGCCAACCCCCAAGCACACACGCACACACACACACACACACACACACACACACACACACATATCCCAAGAGGCATTGAGAGTTTTGCCAGGAGAAAAACCTGATAACACACATATTATTATTATCATTTTGAGCTTTGATACTTTTTCTCTTGAGAGTCTCTTTTTTGTATTCCACTACTCAGCCCACATTTTTTTTTTCCAATAACAATTATTTTTCCTCAATGAAATCAGATTTTGCGGGAGCTGCTCTTTTTTCTCACAGTCTGGAGGTGCTGAGTGGAGGGTGGAGCTAGTGTGTGCCGCCGCTCTCCGACTCCCTGAAAAATGCCGTGGCAGTGAAATCCATCACATCTACAGCACCCCTCCCTCTGTTCGCATCCCCCCTCACTCTCAAAAAATCCCAACCCCCCCCCCCCCCCCCCTGCCCCCCCCCCCCACCCCCTCTGACCGGTCTGGCTTTGCTCTTTGTCAGCAAAAAACATCAACACCATCAAAAATAAATGAAGATTTATATATCCATCAACCAACCAGACTGCACCTCAGTGTCTCTCTCACACCTCAGTATAGATGTGCTGGTAATCATGTCTGTCTGTGTCCTACCGGACGGGCTGCAGTACCAAAAAATTTAGCCACCAAAAAGATGATATAACCACAAAAAAAAAGGCATCTCAAAAATGATGTTGCTATGATTTTATTTTGCAACCGAAAAGCAACAGTGACTCACAGTATTGGCACAATGTTATGCGTTATCTTTGATGTAGAACAGGTGCAAGGACATGAGGCTCTGGTTAACTGTTGGTGATATATACAGATTAATTGCGCTTGTTTTCGGGCTGAAAGGAGGGTTTTGGTCTGATGGTTGTCACATGCTGCTCTCATGAATCCTGTGCTGTAAGAGAGAGGAAGAGGGCTTGGACTGCTTAGTAGTTTATTTTGGCGGAAGGCTCTGTTTTTCAGAGTGTCCCCCACTGAAGAGGCACGGCAATTACACAGCCAAATAATGGCCAGGGATCAAACTCAAATCCCCCCAATGACTGAAAAACAGAATCAAGCCAGTGGAAGAACAGGGTGGTAGTGGACAAAAAAAAAAAAAAAACATTGTAGCATAGCAGAGGCTGCGTTCATACAGAAATATGAAATACCCTTGAACTGGCATCTGTAAAGGTGTATAAATGCGTGGCTTATGTGTGTTATCAGAATCTGATACGGTGTGAACTCTGATGTGACACTGTAGTCAGCTGACCCAGCTGTGAGTCAGCTGATAAACACTCTGATCTGAGTTTCCTGCCTGAGTGAGCTTCTCTTATTTTAGGAAAATGAGGGGAGGGAGAGGAGGGTGCAGGGCGAGGAAGAGTGAACGTGAGAGTGCACCCTAACACCAGAGATGACTGCCTCTGGAGCAGAGACGCACCACTTCTGAGAGGGTACACTAGGTAGGTCTTGTCACCACGCATTTCAATGAGGTCATCAGTGGCTCTTTCTGGGCCCGCCCCCTGGGAAGGGCACAGCTGATGTAGGGGGGTATTCACCCAGCCGAAGGAGGGGGGCAAGGGTTCAAACCGAAACAAATATCCTGTGTGCTCACTACACATGGCACTCTTCGCTGGTCCCCTCCCACCTCCCACCTCCCACCTCGCCCCGAACTTGGAACATCATGACCCATTTAGACTTGTTGAAATATTCAGAGGTACTTGTCTGGCCTGACCTTGTAGAAGGAGGAATCTGTTACATGTCCCGGCATTTCACAGGAAAAAAAAGCACCCCCACATCCCCCAGCCCAACCCATCCCCCCCCACCCCCCAAAAGAGCAACTGTGACTTCTGTACCACAGCTTCTATAATTTAAATGCCCGTTCCTGACGAACACCGAGGGGATCGTCGCCAGGATTTTCCACATAACTTCCTTCCTCCTTATTTTAGCCCGCAGAACGGTCAGGGGACTCTGCCGTGAATAAGCAGAGGAAGATTTATGAACATGGAAAATTCTAGAAATCACACATTCCCAGAGAGAGAGAGAAAAAAGTGAGTAATAGCAAGATGCGGCGCAACCACTCACAATCAGGGATGCATTATTTATGACACAGACGCTTGGTAAATAACACTACTGAACTGGCGGAGAGGGAGGAAAAAAAATGATTTAAAAAGTGTAGAGTGGGGTGGTGATGGGTCTCCATGGTGAATGCTTGTTGAACATTTCATTTAGCGGCAGTAAATTATAATTATTATCCTGTGTATAGATTAATCTAAGTAAGTGTGGGACCCTGCTGGTCCATCGGTAGTATCGGTATGTGCGGACAATGTTGAGGTCGCGCCCGTGCAAACACCTCGTTCTGGTTCCTGAGTAATATTACCAGATTGCATGCTTTCTCGTTTCCTGGTTTCCAAACCGGCTTCTTTTCATGTTGCTGTGAGTAAGGAATGTGCCAATCACATTGGCCTGGTTAGCCGTATCCCAGGCTGTTTGTGGTTATGTGGGGAGGTGATTTAAAATTCTACCATAACCGCAAAACACTGTGTAAGGCCAACAGGTCATATCTGAGGTTATTCAGCTATGTATGAAATTCTGTCGTTTAAATAAAGCCATTGTATTATAATCCAAGTTTGAAAATCAACCTGTCAGTGACATAATTAATAATAATAATAATAAAACATAATACATAATACAACATCCAATTGTCACGTGATCACAAATGGGTACAACAAGTGTGAAACAGGGGTATGGTGGTTAGGTCAGGTATAGTGTGGAGAGGTGGGTCTTCAGACCATGTCAGATGGTATGCAACGACTGAGCAGTCTGTAGTGGGACATTCCACAACTGGGGAGCAAATATGGAAAAACGATGTAGTCTGGATAGATCTATTCTATCTAGATATCCTAGAATAGATGACAACACAATGAACTTGCTTTTACATGATATGAGAGTCAGCCATATCATATAAAAGCAATACTTTATATATTATATATAGATAGATAGATAGATAGATAGATATATGACGACAACACTGTACTCTAAGGAAGAGGACATGTGTGGGCCATAAAAAAGATTATTGCTGAAGAATGGTCAAATCTTTTAAAATATTAAAGAATGAAAGCTTCGAGGCGTAGTCTAACACATGGCCGATTCCTTTTCGAGAGGAGGAAAGACATTAAAGCCGGTGGGTCGGTGAAACGTGTTTCAGACTGAGCTGTTTATGAGCTCGGTGGAGATCCACTCTGGGTTTGAGTGTGTCCTTCCTTTCTTCAGGATTCAGGGTCTTAACGTCATGTTTGTGGTAAATTAAAAGACACCACTAGGGCCTGCCTTACACCACGCATGAGTGGAATTGGGCTTAGAAACCCCTTCAGTGGAAGAACGGTGCAATGAAGCACACAGAAGGTTGCAGGTTTGAGTCCCTGGTGGCTCACAGTTGAAAAATTTGAGGAATTAAAAGAACTCTACCTGAATGTTCAAGGCCAATATTCAACTTTATAAACTGGCATAACTTGTTGGAGAACTGAGTTGGAGAACATGATCTTTGCCAGTCGTAGTTCTTAACTGAGTGCAGGTGGTGGAGCACAAGAGGGGGCCAAAAACGTTTTTGTCAATGTATTCAACTCAAATTTAGCTATTTTGTTTCACCAGCCAAAGGGAAATTCTGGCTGATGCCATGCTCAAAAAAAGACTGGGTATGTTTATAAATTAGTCAGCTGTAACAGTGCAAACCTTTTGTTAGTGTCTTGGTTTTTTTTGTTCAGAATCAAGGACAAACAATCAATTACTGCACTGATTTGTATTTGATTGACACAGCATGGTGATTTACTTGATTCTTCAGTTATCTCTCACAGTGAATACAAGAGGAAGCAGTCAGGTGATCTTGCACATTACTCACTTTCATCTTTGGGGTTGCTTTTGTTGGAAAAAGCAAATATATCTCCTCTGATTGACAGAGGAGAACTATTGTGAGTAAAACCTGATTCTCCATTCTTTACTGGTGAAACAGATCTTGTAATTGAAGAGGGAATATTTTACCTAAACTGTTTTTATTGTTGTTATTGTACTTGTTGTTCCTGTTATCATTTCAATTATCATTTGAATCAGTAAGCATTATGTCAGCCATCTCCACTCTCCTGTCTACCTGCTATACACCCTGCAGCAGCCAGAAGCAGATGGGCTCCCCCTCTGAGCCAGGTTCTGCTCAAGGTTTCTTCTGGTTTGTCAGGGAGTTTTTCCTTGCCACTGTTGCCTTGGCTTGCTCCGAGGGGGTTTCAGGCCAGGGATCAATTGTAAAGCTGTTCGTGACAACTTGTTGTAAAAAGCACTATACAAATAAAATGGAATTGAATTGGATAACGTGAGGTAACAGTTGTATCTTCTCTGGCACCGCTGCCCCAATGATGGTTTCTTTTTCTCCTTTTTCTCAACCCTAATTCAATAAAACTGTTTAACCCACTGCTACAACCTGCTCCTGTCAACTCAGGATGCTGTGACACGGGACTCTTCTGATTCACGTGATAGCCAACCCCTCACTTCTTTGCACACTGTAGATGCACCACCAACTGCATGATGTTCATGCGGTCAGAGGATGACAAAGCAGGCTACATCCTCAGTTCATGTATTGACAGGCACCTGGTTGTCCATAAGTGGGCGCTAGAGAGTGAGAGGACTAATGACCTTAACAGGTTTACCCTCTGTCATCACCCAGCAGGGCTGAGCCAATTGTTGCCTCGCCAATGTGGACCTCCAGCCATGGCCGCTAATGGCATGGCTGGAACTTCAGCCCCCAGTTGTATTGCTAATACAGTGAAACCCCGAGTTTATGTGTCCTGATTTAATGCAAATTTTTTATTAGAAAGCTTTACTAAAAATTTATCAGTGTTTTAATTTCTACTGTAACAACAATGGTTTATTCGCAGAATTCTTTGATTGAAAGGTACTTTACTTTCCAGAAGGTTAACATGCAAAAAAAACTGGTCAAATAAGGTGAAAATAGGGGTGTTTTAGGATGTTAGGTTAACACTCGGTCAGTATGAACGCTGATTTTCTTTAACCCTGATTTAGCGCGACCCCGCTTTTTTCGTGATGACGTTTCATGGACCTCGGCGATCGCTTTATAACAGTGCCACACTGTCCATGTTTCCTGAACAAACATCTTTACTGAATGAACCACTTGAAAGCCCAAGTCCTGGGTTTTAAAGCCCCATATCAATGATACGAAAAACTGACAAGGTGAAAGTTCAGCTTCATTATAAACAGAGCCATGTTCATGAGGCAAGGAGACAAGGTGAGGGAAAAATCACCAGCCTTCCTACCTGATGCAAATGTGGGCGAACTTTGGTGAAGTATTGACAATTAGTGAGATGGCAGTTCACCTACTTGTATTATCTCGCTGTTGCTATTACTTGTGACAGCCTATTTTTCTAGTGGAGGCAACCGCAAGCGATCGCTTAATGGCCACCTAGCTGCTGTCTAGCTAGTTTTTGGCTACCAGCGGACATGCAGTGTAAGAGTGAAGACGGCTGGGTGGCTTTTGGCAGGAAGCCATGATGTTTGCATCATACGCGCAGCGCTGTAAATAAGCAAATCCTCCCTAAGCACCGATTGGCTCATTTCCCCTACCCATGATCCTCTGTGCCTCGTATTCTCAACATGAGGAGTGATCATTTCCCCTACCCATGATCCTCTGTGCCTCGTATTCTCAACACGAGGAGTGATACTGATGCTTCCATGACAGTACAATGATTCAGCACTGCATTAAGTCCTAACGAAAAAAAAAAAAAAAAAAAAAGTTGTGTGGACATTGTTTAGTGTTTAGTTAGTTCTTTTTTAGGGCCAGAAAACTCTATATCTACTATTTCTCTGCATTTACAATTTGTTTTATGGGCTCAGAGATACAACTTGGGAGGTTGTGGTGGTGGTTGATCTTAGGCGGGTTGTAGGGGTTTTTTGGGGGGGGGGGGGGGGGGGCGTACTGCTGAAAAGTTGAGTCTGTTAACGGCCTGTTATTGTGCTGTATTTGATGAGCGGCATCAGGGAGATTGCCCAGGGTCAATGCTGATGGTGAGGGGTGGTGGGGGTTTGGGGGCTGGTGGTCGGGCTGGGGACAGGAGGGATTTGGGGGGGGGAGGGTGTCAGGAATGAGAATAAACCTCTGTGGATTCCACTTAATAAACACTTTGGTGCCTCGGCCTCTCTTTTTAATTAAAAGCACCAGGCTGACACAAGCTTTTACAGGCGGCTCAGTCTGTCTCGGACTCCCCAAGGGGTAGTGCGAATGGATCAGCCTAGATCAAACGCAGCCATCATGAGACGTCAGGACAGGTTTCTTTATTATTTATTTATCTATTTTATTTTTCTTTATGTGTGTGCTGCTATAAAAGTTGTGCCTGGCTGACAGAAAGCCGGCGGTCGGTACCGACAGGGAGACTCATTACTGTAGGCCGACAGGGTTCAGCTACATCAGCACTGCAGTCTTACTTCCATTTCAATATCACACAGTGACAACATCACCAGGAAGCGCTGCATTCGTTTTCTGGAGTCTGCATATATATCTACACAGCGAGAGCAAGAGAGGGAGAGAGAGAAAGAGAGCAGGAAGTTTTGCACACTCTTGTCTTTTCTCTTTTGCAGCTCAGTTCCATCTGCTCCTTTATTGTTTCATAAGTTTCCACTTTCCCCCTCAATAGATGGTCATTATTTCAGTTTAGAGGGGTGTGTGTGTTGCTGGTGGAGGTGGTGGAAGGGGGAGGTGGGGTGGTGTGGGTGGCGGCGCTGAGTTTGGGGAACAGTTACCGACGGGCTACAGAGCGATCCTTTTAATGGCCTCTCTGTGAAAACTAAAAAGGCGATTTCACACTGAGACACTCACACACACACACACACACACACACACACTGTGCAATGTCCTGGAAGATGGCTGATTGTAAAACACTTAACAAAGAGCCGGAGGAGAAGCTCCTTCACTGTGAGGGTGGAGCGGGGGGAGGGAGGCAGCAGGCCCTCTGCATATCTGGTCACTACCCATGGGCCGTCACCTGCGTCACCTGCGATGGTCCTCACATCAGGTGCTTTGCACAACTCCTGAGACAAAGTCACTTTACATTCCTGACATTTAGCAAAGAAAAAAAAAACTCCTGCAGAGGTTTTACAGAGTGTACACAGCTTTCAATTTTTATACACTGTCCAGTTACACAGCTGGGTATTTACTCAAGCAAAAAAAATAAATAAATAAAAACAAAAAGTACATCTACAGAAAAAGACCTTGTTCAATGGTACATTAGCCTTGCCCTGTGAGGGAGCTGAACCTGCAACCTCCAAAGTCCATTTATGAGTCCAGCTTCCTAACCGTTACACTACACCTCTATCCTTTGTGTCAAGCTTAAAAAAGGTTTTTTTTGGAGGGATTAATGTGGCACCTGTCGCTATGCGGCCTGGCAGACAGGGACACCCATGTGCCTAATGACATAATGAATAATGGATGGCACAGCTCAATAATGACGCTGATTGAATTAAAGCAGATGCCTGCCAATTTGATGCAGTGATTTATGTCACCTGTCTCCAAAACCACTGTGCAGGTGACTGAACATTTCAAATGTCATTTTCAAACACCCTGGGATATGACACTGACAGTTTCCTCCTGTATTTCTCTTCAGCTTTTTTTTTTTTTTTTGGAAGGTGGCGGAGGGGGTGAGGGACGAATGAAGGACTGGCAGTGACTCTAAGAGAGGTCAAAGGTCATGATGCCTGTGTCGTTTTTTATGATCCTGGCATAGTGTGTGCATTGGATGGCATAGGAAGGTCACACTGTCCCTGCATGAGCGTAGAATGAAGTTGCAAGTGCAGATGTTGCTTTGCGTATCTTTGAGTCCAAGTTATGCATCGTAAGAAAACTGCTACACAAAAAAGCAAAGTTTTGTGACAAAGTTTCCACATGAGTGTTTCTGCTTTATGCTGGGCAAAGACTGAAGGTTGCATTGCTTTGTGTGCCAAGTTTATACATCTCTTCTACATGCCTGTTTAAAAGCCATGCACTTCAGAGTAATAAACCCATTCACCTTTGGATCAGTTGCAAATATTTTTAAATAATCACACAGACTCAGTGAAGGTAAATTTCGGAGAATGTGGAGCCTCAAAGACTCAAGAACAAACTTTACTGAGATGAGGTATGAGTGCAATATGTCACACTCTGTTCACTGAGAAAGTCTAAGATACTACATTCCTGGCATGGGAGTCAGTGCAATATATACATATACAAAAATATACGGGGGGTCCTCGACTTACGAACGAGTTCCATTCCTACGACTTGTCGTAAGCCGATTTTCGACGTAAGTTAGAATTTATACCTACATTATACCTAAGTTAACACCTTAAGTCACTCACACTGTACACACAACACATGAAGGACATATAAAATACAGTAATTAAATGAAACAGTAATAATAAAAAAGAGAGAACAATTTCTTATCTATATTTCTGTGGTCATGTTTACGAACCAAACCGCTTAGGTTGAAACTAGGTTTTTTAAGTAATTTATGGGAGTGCGTCGTAACCATGAAACCGTCGTAACTCGAGACCGTTGTAACCCGAGGACCCCATGTATATATATTTGATGACATAGAGTGGAGAGTAGAGAGATATTGTCAAACATTGAGCAACAGCCCTTACAAACAAATGATAATATTTTTTTAATTATTAAAGTAATAAAAACATGATTAAATAAAAATGTAAAACTAGTTAATATGGAGATGGTGACATGAGGAGGACTTTCTGGTAGAGATAATTCCGGACTGTGTTCTTTGGAGCAGATCTCCAGGTTCAGTACTGGGTCGACATGAGCCGAGCCACCGGAATTCAATTTTCATGCAGAGAACGAGTGCATATTTAATGTTTCCTGTTCTCCTCACCCAGCGTTGCGGCCTTTCCCCTTGTCGTCTCAAAGTGAGGCTTGTCGGTTTAATGGGCTGGCTTTTGGCATAGACCATGATAAATAGATCATCAAAATTAAAACTTTTGCAATGTGGCTCCCACACCAGGGGTAAACAGGAAGTCCATTGCGCGTGTTCTGAACCTTGGTGGGCTGCGGTTACTCTATGCAGTGGTTTTGCTGTGCGGCCCAGTAAGGTCCCTGCCATGTAAAAGTGATGCTTGGGAAATAGTGTACATGAACTTGGCTCCTCACACAAAGCATAGAATGGATGGTTTACACATGGTCATAGGTGCCATTTACACCGGGGATGCTGGGGACATGTCCCCAACACTTTTTGTCGTGGCCCATTAGCTATCGGCCCGCTGAAAAAAGGTGTGAACACGTCGGACCCGTCATTGTCGCCAACAATTTTCAAAGCAAACTGATGCCCATGTAAACGGTATAAATGCAGCTATATTTACCTAAACGATACCTAGATGATCCAGGATTTATACGTTTTCATGTGTATTTATACTTGTGTGTGTTTGCATGCGTATTTGTGTGTGTGTATCTGCATATGGGTTTGCATGTGTGTTTGAATGTGTAGGTGTTTTCATCTGTGCGTGTTTGTGTGTATATGTGTGCATTTGTGTGTATGAGTGTTTTCTTTACGTGTGTGTGTGCGTGCGTGCGTGCGTGCGTGCGTGCGTGCGTGCGTGAGTGTGTGTGTGTGTGTGTGTGTGTGTGTGTGTGTGTGTGTGTGTGGGTGGAGATGGGGGGGGGGGGGAGTGCACTGTAATGTGATATGAGAAAGGGTTTGAGTTCTTTGCCCTTGTTTTTCCCTCAGCTCTCAGACCTTTCACAACTCTTAGGCATTCTTCTGTCCTACAGGAGACACACCAGATCAGTATTTACATATAAAGGGAGTGCATTGGTTTCGATCAACATTTTGAAGTTTGTTGATACCTTTTTTTTTTTCTGAGAACATAATTGTTTAAGAATATGCTCCATAAACAACAAATAAACCAAAAAGCATTTAAAAAATGCATGTTCACATAAAATCACTGAATATTCCATCTGGATATGAGCCATATACTTCCAGCCCCGTCATTGTGGATCATGTTCAAAATACATAATTCAGGGTTTGAGAACTTCAGGATATAACAAACACCCACTGTGTGATAAATTTTGCACATTCAATTTGCAGCAGAGTAGAAGTGAAAATGTGAGTTAAAAGCTTTTTTTCCACACAGTCTTAGCACTTATAATTTAATGGAATAATTTAATCCCTCAGAACCCATCTGTATATTGTATTTGTGTGTCAACAAGAGGCAGTACTGCTGGCAATAAAGCTATCTGAGATGACAGTGAGGAGAAGAATGCTCGGTGAAGATGCTCGGTGAGTTTGCAGCGAGGTTACACCCCACACAGAGCAGATTCACTCTGAGAAATGAAGGGTTTATTTCAGGTGCACCTCTCACCTCTCCATAAGGCCAAGGGGGAACGAACTGGATGAAACAAATGAAAATGATACCACGCTTCACAGAGCACGTTCTGCTGTAACAGTGGAGGTCACAGAAGACATTAAGAGGGGGGAAAGTACAATTAAACATGATGTAAAATCACACCAAGTGATAGTAATAACAATTATAGAAATACATTTTTATATTTTTATATTTTATATTTAAGTTTTGAGAGTGTTTTTGGAAAAGTATGTCCCGATAAAACACTTCATAACTGTGCAGCGTTATCTCAATTTGTATAATATTTATTCCTAAGGGCCTGAAAAATCCCACTAAAAATCATTAATGAAGAAAAAAGGAATATTGTCTCTTTATTTCTGTAGAGGTAACTGAAGATTATCTCTGAGAGAAAAATTCTGTCCTGTTTTTCTCACTACATTTCCGAACTTGAGGAAAGTTCTGCATCAGACACACCAAGGTATAGATAACAAGGTATCATAATAAGAATAATATAAGTTGGATCCAAACTATAACACTGGTCTCTTTTTGGGACCATATTTATCAAAGCCTTTAGTGCATTTTTTGCACATGCACTTTCAGTTACTTGATCCATGATTGGACCAAACAAATTACCTCAACCAATCACATCCTCTCTTTGTCTATAATATGTGCACCAGTTTTGCACATACTAAATACTTTTGTAAATCAGTCCCTTAGTGTGAATCCATTTTCTGCTATGTAAATTAAAACCCCACCCCCTACCCCAAACAGTTAACAAGAAAACTGCCACACCTAAACCCCCATACCTCCCAGTGAAGCTCTAGCAGCCAGGAGGACTATGATGGTATGGGGTTTGGGGTATAAGTTTGGGGGCTACTGCTTCCATGAGGGTGGAAATTTACTTACTTTTGAAGTAAATATGAAAAAAAAATGTCTTCTTCTAAAACACAGTTTGGACAATTTCTTTTTCTGATAAATGAATTTGTAAAACTGAGGTGAAGTATGAAGAAAAATCACAAATTTGAGGATGAATGCAGACTGAATCCTTGCCTTAGCTCACTCCATAAATTAATGACCACAAGGCCATTTCAAAGGACCATAAATTAATGACCACAAGGCCATTTCAAAGGACGAGAGCAGATCATTTCCTTAAAGAGCTGGAAAGACTGTTGGATTTTTTAATACTGGCTCCAGCTCCAAATGTTGAATAAACTGTAATCAATGAACATGTGCAGGGTGAGGAAAAGAGAGATATAAGTTCTAACAGAGAAGATCAAAATGCACTATCAAAGTCTAATGGGGGGCCCTGGGGTAAGTCATTTTCAAAAAAGCCTAAATATTTTTTTTAGAGTACGCCTCCACAAAATACAGAATGTACAAGGATCAATGAAACTTTGTCTGCGGAAAAGACCAAGCACACAGACTTTTAATTTAATGACCTGGGGTTGTACTTTGGAATATTTAATAACAATAATGATAAAAAGTTTGGATTTGATAGGCTGGGGTATTTAACCAGAAAATAACAAAATCCTTAATCTAATGCTGATGTCTAGCAAACTCTAAACCATTGGGCTTTTAAGTTATTTTAATGAATGGATTGGTATTTAATTGGAGTTTGTTAAAACAAAAATTTGGGAGAAATATTTTTGCTTTCTGCTTCCAGAATGCCTCCCCCTCCCTATATCCACCTTCATGTGTACTTCCCTTTCTTCTGTATTTCACACTCTCTTCTAATGGTCAAGCAGTGGGTTCACCTCACCCAAAAAACTGTGTGGCATGATGCTGCCCCCTTAGACTCCAAGCCCAAGATCACATGCTTGTACCGACTTGCCACATCACAATAAAATCATTCCAAACACATTCAATGTTGCCCGAAAATTCATTCTCCTGAATTACTTGTTAGCATGTGTTTAAGTGATAACAGTTAAAAACCTTGCAAATGATGAAATGCTATATGCTGTGTGACAGGTGTATAGCAGTCGGTGACTTTTACTTACCTCATTGAGACAAATGTAAAACGGTGCTCAGATAATTTATTTTTTTTTAAATATTGTTGTATGCGCTCCTCCAGGATTTCCTTGAGAAAGGCTACGCCAAAACATTGAGTAGTACTGCAACATGTAGCATATCCCACATTCCCTTTTGACGCTTGCATGTGGCTGAATGCTCCAAATTTGCGCTTAGTTGCTATGGGTAAAGTTAACGGAATTTACAGGAAAGGGTGCAGGTTGTGCTCTGTTTTGATTGGCTGTGTTCCCTGTAAGAGTTCATGTCCCTTTGATCACAAGTGTGGGAAAGAGGAGGATGGACATGAGCAGTCTGCAGTTATGGTTTCTGTTTATGTCAGCGGTCTTTCATCAGTCTCAGACTCTTCTCACCCTGACATCACCCCGAGTCAGGACGGAGGTCTTCAAGATGAACCAACGCTGCATCATCTGTCACAGACTGTGTGAGCAAATGCAGACGAGCCAGTCTTTAGCCCGCTGAGGTTTGACATGCATCTTGTACAAGCCTTCGATCCAGAGGTTCCAAAAACTCTCGACATCATTTCAGATGTCAGACATCATGACTTGCTGATGCTTCCGTCGGGAAATTCTTTGTCTTTGTTGATTTCTGAGCCATTGATAATCTTAGATTTCATGTTTTTTTAAAGGCTTTTATCTTATGAGATGTAGCAGAGTACATGAGCTTGATGCCGATGGAACTCTATTTCCCATACAACACCAGAGAGGTCGCATGCCATAGATGACCAATGAAGACCTCAGATCAATGCAATTAAAAACTCACACTGAAGAAAGTTAAACATTATTGGGTTTAATAAACTTGAATTGAGTCAATAACCTGGCAACAGCAGCAACATTCAGCTTTGATTTCAAACAAATCAAAAAAAAAAAAAAAATCACAAGGGATCTGTTGATCAAGACCCATAACTTTTACTGAAATTTGAAACTTTGACAAAATAAGTTATTTTAGGCAATAAAGAAAACATAATTTCTTGCCTAAAGCAGTCTGTAGCGAGAACATTAATATTCTATGAAAAAAATAACCTGAATTAATGTTCCTAAAAATTTGATTGACTATTAGTTATAAAATTCCTAATATAATTTCTAAATGCAATTTCACAATCATTGTGGCCATAATATATAGGCTATATACTGTGCAGGAACAAACAGACCAACAGTGTGTGATTGTTTTTGTAGATATTCTATTCAAGACTGTCGAGAGAGCCATTTTGTATTAGCGAGAGTGTTTCAACTCTCCTTTCTCATCATGCACTGCTGGGTCACACAGTGCTGGGTCACTGGTGGGTGCCATGGTACCACCCTGCCATCGCTGTCTCTGAATAACTCAGGGCTAAGGTGTCAAACTCAGTGACACAGAGGGCCATGCGTCTGCTGGTTCACATTGCACTCAATTATCAGCGCCTTAACTGTCTCAATTGTTCATCCAGCTGAATGCAAATAACTGAGTGTTCAGTAGAAATTTTCAGACATGAAATGCACTTAAGAGTTTATTGTGTTGTGCCAAGTTGTTTAAAGTTACAGACATTTGATCTTGGGCTTGGTGTCCAAGGGGGCAGTGTCATACCTCACAATTTTATGAGTGAGATGAACCCCCCTATGGACAACAAGAAGAGAAAGAGAAAAAAACAGAAGAAAGGGAACAGACATGGGGGTGAAGATGGGAAGGAGGAGAGATATTGAAGGAAGGGTGTGTGATGGGAGATAAGGCACATGGCAAAATAATATTTAATAATCCATTTAAAGCACATAATGTAAGCAACGGTGGTTATTTAGACCAGGGGTTTCCAATGTCGGTGCAACCACAACTGCAACCCCAGAATCTTAACAAGCTGTTAATTGTTCATAATTGTTCATGCTTTTCATGATTAGAGAGATGATTTGCCATTATAGCTATGCATGTCATGAAGAAAAAGCTCCTATATTCACATTGTGCCATATTTCAGGCAATTGCATGAAGACAAGTAAAATGTTTTAACTCATGTTAAACACTGAGATGATGCTGGACACACGACCACTAAAACTATCCATTTGATAGGTAATCAAGGATATAAAGGCAAAGCTAATTTTAATGAGCCAAACCTGCACTGTGTTAAGCATAAGGAAGAAAATCAGGAGCTTAATCATGTGTTCAATGACTGAAGGAGCGTATTGATTCACCCCGGTCTATAATTTGATCAAGTTTACTCTTTTTGAGTACTTGTTTGCAAAATCACATAAACACAATGTGAATAAAGGAGCTTTTTCTTCATGACATGCATAGCTGGCAAATTATTAATGGCAAATTATCTCTTGAATAATGAAAAACATGAACATTTGAACAATTATGAACAATGAACAGCTTGTTAAGATTCTGGGGTTGCAGTTGTGGTTGGAATAAAAACCAGCATACACAGAGGGCCCCAAGGACCAATGTTGGGTACCACTGATTCACACAACACAAATAACTTCATATGAACTCTAAGCAGACCAACAGAGCTAATTTATTAAACAATGGAAGTAATTATGTAATTAAGAGGAGAATCTGCAGTAAAACCAGCATGCACACAGACCTCCATGGAGAACTGTTTGACACCACTGGCTCAAGGCAGAGAAGAAGAACAAAATTCTCTAGGATCAGATAAATATTGTATCTGCAAAGATAAATGCAAATTTATTGAACAGACACACACACACATAAATATATAAGTAAATAAATTCATAAATACTTTTTTTCCAAATAAACACAGTCTGGAAAACCAATCAAAATGAACCTGCTAACATATGAATAGGAAAGCTTTCACTTACATTTATCTTTGCACTTTGCCTTGTAAGTTGCTCTGGATAAGCGTGACTAACAAATTCCTTTAATGTAATGTAAGGTAATGCAGTGGAATGTAATGCTTATACCTGTATACATTGCTACATAGACATATAATAATGCAAATTACTATATAACATAGATACATATAGTTATGCATACAAGTTTCCAGTTGGAAAGACTGAAACAAAAATATAACAAAATACTGGGCACTTTGCTTAGACAAACACCTGAAATGTACGCATGTGAGAAAGTACTTAAGAGACTAGACTCAAATATTTCATACTAAACCTTTCATCAAAATTACATTTTACCTTTATATGTGGAGGATGGAGAGTATTGTTTAAAAGAAATATGAGAAAGAAAAACAGTACAATTATTGAATTAATGACATTTGTGCAGCTGGTGGTGGGCCAGAAAAAACAGTTGTTTGCACATAATTGTGTAAATCTACCCATTTAACAGAAGAAGTTATACACTTTAGAAGCTGTGCTCTATGTCAACATTGTTTAACAAGCTCAGCTGAATCCCAGCACTTTTTAATTGCCTTGCTTATGTAAGTCAAAACGGTCTTGGGATTTAATTGTGGAATATTTACACATGCTGTTTTCATTAGGGATTACAAAAACTGGTTCGGAATTTCTGCTAGGAATTTATTAAATAATATTTGACAAGTGCTTCTAGAAGATAAGTCAAGCAAGCCTGTCATGATATATGCACCAAGTGTAAAAGCCAGATTTTCAGAGAAAAAAAATCTTTGAGGTAACTCGCAGCAAATACTTCAATCAAAATTAAATGATGTTCTTTCCCCCTTTAAGCTGTGTTATTTTTAAATGGAATGTGCAACTGACAAATACTTTTTTGGTCTGCATTTTATGTCAGGAATGAATCACTCCAGGCTGTGCTATGGTAGATAAATAAACCATGTCATGGTGGTGTGATGAGGTTGTAGGTCGAATTGGCACAGGGTATTAGCCACATAGTCCATTGGGCTCATACCCTGACTACATGTGAAAGAAACAAATCAAAGCTGAAATACAGCTAAACTAAATGATGTCACCAATGGAGTATTTCCTAGGCTGTTGAACGAATGTGGAGTAAACAAACGTTCAGATTGCGGACACTCGTTCAGCTAGGAGATCACTAGAGAGAGATGAGACTGTTGACTTTATTCAGCACTCCTACTGTTTCATTCCAGCGATGCTCAGCTAACTTGTTCCACCAGTATGGACCTCTGGACATAACCGCGAATAGAATCATTTCGGGATCCACCAAACCACATTAGAAACATTTAGATTTAGGCATTTTGCAGATGCTTTTCCCCAGAGCAACTTACAAAAGTGCATATGATGAGCTAGAACAGGAGAGATAATAAACACGTAATCTTAGCCATAACCGATTATACTTACAGGCATGTTTTAAGTTTGCGGTGGAAGGTAGAGATGATCCACTGTCCTTAGCAAAACATGGCTATCACCCACCGCTACAACAGTAAAAGTCAGAATTATGAAGGTGTTAGTAAATGCAAAACAAAAGTTTTCCTCGTGCAAAACACTGAGAGAGAGTGTGAGAGCAGGGTTGAGGTAACCTTTTTGCTCCAATCACAAGTAGCTTCATTAAAACTGCATGTGGAAAAATTCTGACATGTACTGAAGGCTTGGACTCCCAAAATCTGTCCATCAAAACTAATCGGTGTTAATCTGGTGCTCCTGTCTGTGTAAAGACATACTGAAAATGGACAGGGTGAGCCTCATTTGCCTTTCTGTTTAGATTGGGTTGATTCTGAGTCCAATCAATCTGCTTATCTGCAGCAGAAACCCCACCGCTTGCAGACGCACACCTCATAGAGGCTGTGCTTTCGAGGTGGTTGTATTTACTTGACGCACAGACAGTAAATCCTAACAGTGTTTAACTCTGTAGTAAAGCATGTTAATCTTTTCCCCCCCTTAACTTTTAGCTGCTGTGAAACTTTTGTTCTCTCCTTTCATCAGACGTCACCCGCGCGATCCCCGGCAAAAAAGGCAGACATAAAAGCGTGAGATAAGGTGTGTTTTGTATTCATTACCTCTCCGGTAGAGACTCTCTACCTGACTCTCGGCCATGCATTATTCATCCTCGGCTGCCGTCGCGCGTCCTCTGGCGCTCTCCCCGCCGTGACTTTCCGCGTCGCTCCCCCAGCGATGATTTCCATCCGAGCCGACGGCTCAGAAAAATATCACATTTGGGAGTTTCTCTTCCGCAACAAGAAATGTACACAGGGAATTTAAGCGGGAATCCATCACCCGCCCTGATATTCCCCCCCCCCCCCCCCCCCCCCACACCAACCCTCACACCTCCATTTCACACCTCAGTCCTTCTTCAGCCTTTCTTTTTTTATGGGTGGGATTTAAAGATAAGTTTGGTGTTTGGGCCGTTATCGGTGTGTGGGAGAGCGTTCACAGTCGGCCTTATCAAGGTCTCCTCAAGGTGGACGAATTCCTTGAAAGGCACCAATAGAAATTAAGTCTGGCCGCATCGGCTCTCTGAATCTGCACGGATTTCCGTGAACTGGAATTCATTTCAGATTCATGGGAGGCGGTGAATACATCTGCTCCTCATGGTAGACACAGAGGCAAATCTCAGCCTTTTTTTTTCATAAAGTCCTCTTGTGTGAGTGTGCGATTGTGTGTGTGTGCATGTGAGAGAGAGTTTTTGTGTGCATGTGTGTGTGTGTGTGTGTGTGTGTGTGTGTGCGTGTGAGAGAGAGTTTTTGTGTGCATGTGTGTGTGTGTGTGTGTGTGTTGCTGTGAAGGGAAATTTTATCTGTAGCAAATGTCCTCTCTCAAAAATCAGAAATACATATCACTGCCAAAGAATTCGAGGTTCATTTTAAAGACAATGTGCACTGAAAGGTATGTGACTGTCTTTTACCTGCATTATCATTCATAGATGAAGATGATCACAGCCACTTTGTGTGCTTGTGTGCATGTGTACAGTTGAGGTCATCAACCTGTGTGTGTGTATGTGGATGCTGAAACCCACCCCGGATCTGTGAGGATTGTCCTGGAATTGACTGTTTAGAATACAATTTGTTTTTTGTGTGAGAACCACACTCAACAACACAACTTCGACCCTCAGCCCCTGCATTCATAGTGGTTATGCTAAAAACCCTGACGCATTCCACACTCTCAGCTGAGTTCAGACATAATGTTCAGGCTTGCTGTAAAAACGCTGCTCTTACTATTATTGATTTTGACTATTTCCAAAGGCACTTTGGAGAAGCCTCCTGCAGGGCCAACCCTAGTGCACCAATCAGCACGGCCTTAATGTTCTGCTTATTTACACACTGAGGCGATATCCATCATGACATGACTTTTGCAAATATAGCACATGCAGAGCATACATTAACTCTGTCTTGAGCTGGGTAAACATACAGTGCTCACCCTGGACACAAACTGCAGTTCAGACTCAATGACTTCGCTAGCTTTTTAAGCACAAAGCCTGTGGAAAACATGCCTGTATAAGCTGCATTAATGGGTTTGAAAGCTACATATGGTTTTATGCATTGATAACAAGAAATTATTTAAATTGGCACGCAGCACATGGTTCCCCAGGACATTCACATGAAGTACATACAGCAACTCTTCCTACAGGTTCCCAACCTTCCCTTTTGTCCACAAGTCAGCGTAAATGAAAATAGATAGGAAATCTGACACGAATTATTAGTGGTAAGTAATTATGTAAGTGGACCATTAACTTGATTGATTTCAGGGGAGAAAAAAAGCTCTGTTTAAGAGCAGCATGCCCACCGAAAAGTTAACTAATTGTGTTTGGTCATTAAGTGCTCACCAAACTGTTCGGGGTACTAATCAACGCTAATTGCATTTCACAGTGCAGTGAAAAACTGTCAGATTGCCAGCAGTGTGCCAAACGTTCCTCTCAGGTTCACAGGATTCCAAATGACCCACTTATGACATGATTGCCATGTTGGCAGTGGCTGCATTGTGATGTCACAATACTGAAAATGGATGACCCCACCTGAACACATGTGAAAAAGCATTTATTTTGTGAAAAAGGATGCTAAATAATTATGCAAATGTGCCTCACCTCACTGTTGATCATAATTTTCTGGCATAGCACTGAAAGTGTTCTGCAACCTCCCGTGCTCCCTCTTGTCTACGGCCCTTATATGTGTGTTTTCTACAAATAGGTGTGAATAGCATAACACAGAGAACCCTCCAACACTTGAGCAGCAGAAAGCATGAGCAAAGAGACCAGCGCTATGAGCGAAGGAGAGGCACAACTGTCGGAAAGCTGACCATCCGACCGGCGGCTCGGCCAAACCACGAAGCAGACAGCAGAGCTGCCTGAAAATGGAAGAGATTAAAAAAAAAGTTTGACCTGACATTTGAAAATACAGCAGTGTGTGGAATCAGTAATTCAACAGTTTTATTTTTTCATTCCATCAAAGAAGCATTTATGTCATCTGCTGGAAATCTGGGGAGCTTCAAATCTTATTTTGGGTAGTATTTGTGAGGAGAACATTTCGTAGTTGCAGTTGATTCTAGATACAGGAGTAAAAGCTTTTCTTCATAACTTAGCCCTGCATTGATGGTCATACATGACTCATTTGGACAGTTTTCTGAAGTAAACACCACATCCTGTAGTGTGGGAAATGGCGCTGCACAATGATTCAGATCTGAAAATGTACATTTCAGTAAACGAATATGAGCAGTTTGGGAGGCATATTCAATATTCCCACTTCCTCTCGTAACAGTTACCTCATGCACTGACATATACTTTTGCATATTTAGACGTACAGATGTGATCCTGCTATCCTGCTCATGAATAGGGACTAACAAACCTGATTAATAAAAGGCTGGTTTCTATCTTGACCCTATTTATACTAATAAATGGGGCCAATCAGGAAGTGCGGATTTCATTTCCCTGGCATAGCGTGAATTTTTGTCCCCGGGGATGACTGGTACCAGCCTGAGACTGTTCCACAAAGATCACAGCAGCGAAACTCCTTTCAAAGGGCCTGGATCTGGACTCTTATTAAACTTCCAGGCAATAAATCAGACTTACTGACCTCAAAAGAAAGTGTTTTAATCAGGCAACAAACAGTACTGTTTTTTTTCTTCTTCTTTAGAGAAAATCTACAAAGTTCATATAAAACGAATTAAGCCTCTGATTAAAATAGCACTGATACAAACTGTGCGATTGAACAGCTGATCTGAAGGAATATGAGTGAACTCAAGCAAACTTTATGTAGAGCGATTAAGCCTTGAACTTTCATGTAGTGAACCTTAATTTAAAGGGCCCTATTTGTCCATGCATAAGGTACCAGTAACTTGCACACAAGGTAATTTGCTAGATTTACTGGCACGGTTGTCAATGTTGCCCTAATATGGAAACTGAAAAACTCGTGGTTACTGTAATTGTGGCAGACAGTACTGATGGGGAAGTGAGGTTTTATTCACTAAATGGAAGGAAGGACTTACTTTGGAAGGACTTCCTATATTTGTATCAGTGACTCGCTGATTTGGACCGATGACTCCATCGGCTGTGGAGAGAGAAATATTTTCGATCCGTTTGACAGCTGAGCGTAGTTCCACCTTAAAGAGTTTCATGAAACCTCATTTCAATCACCACTAGCAGACACCTCATCACTATGGTGCTCTGAAATCTGCAGTGACAGTCAATATAGCGTGCTCATCTCCTTTACTGCTTTAAACCAGGGGTCCCCAACCACCGGGCCGTGGACCAGTACCGGGCCGTGGGTCATTTAGTACCGGGCCGCAAAAAAGAATAAAAAGTTTTTATTTAATTAAATTAGTCCGTAAGGTATTTTATTTTGAAAAAAAAATACACAGCTATCCATACTATTTACATTAGTCAGTAGAACAGTGCACTCGCATTTTACGTGAATATGTGGCCCTGAAAAGCCTTGCATAAAGAAAAATCACGTAATTCAAGTCTAATATCCCCATTTAAATTAATGGAAATGTGCAAGATGCATTCTGTGGTTGCGTAACGTCCACTAACTTACTCGAATTTGCTTATTTTAAGTTCGCGTAAAAAACGAATGCACTTTATTGTGTTTTGTTATGCGCGTGAACCCCCCCCCCCCCCCCCCCCCCCGGTCCGTGAAAAAATTGTCTTGCATGAAACCGGTCTGTGGTGAAAAAAAAGGTTGGGGACCGCTGCTTTAAACCATCTCTGAATCAAAGAGCTGTAGGACAGACGGGAAAGAAAAAAAACACAGAATATGTCTCAGCTTTGATTAGCACAGCCGTTACAACGACATAGGAGTGATAAATTCCATTTATTGTCTTCAAGTTCGGCGAAACGGCCCTCATTTTCTGTTTTATATTATTCATGTCATTAGAGTAATTGCTACCATGTCACATAGCGTTTGAAGTCTACAAAAGAGAAGGCAAAGGAGTCGTTCACATTGCAGGCCCTGATCAAACTGTGAAAGCACTGATGAAACACTTCGTTAAATATAAAATATATAAAAACAAAACGAATTCAGCATGTTCTGATTTCCATACATGTGTCAGGGTAATTGAAAAAAATAATTAAAAAGTAATAATTACAAACTAAATGAGACAATAGAAGAAAATAATGTGATGCAGACTGTGCACGTGAACATACGCAAATCAAACACTGCCATTTTCAGATGAGACATAATGAGCCTTTAAAAATAAGAATAATTAAACTAAATTAAAAAATAAAGTTAAAAAATCATTATAAATTTCCTTTGAAAAACTTTCCAGACAGTAAAATGTGAAATCAGCAGAATGAACATCAAATACTGGACAGGCACAACTTCGTTTCCACATCTCTCAGAGATGACAGAGGTGGCCAAACACAATGATGGAAATGGATAAAACTGGCAATAGAAAAAAAGATTTAAATTGTGCAATAGCTAATTCATGGTTTGATAATGGTTGAGGCTGGTGGAGGATAATCAACGTCTCTGTGGCCTGAATTCAAAATCAACTTTTGCCCTCAGCTTTGAATTCCAAATAAATTCAAGTGTTAAATGTATTTTAGAGCAAGAGAGAGAGAGAGAGAGAGAGAGAGAGAGATGGAAACCTTTTAAGACCTTTTAAGGCATTATTGTACAGCCAAACAGATAAGAGAAGGGAAGGAGGAGGAGTTCTTTTTCAATCTCTTCAAACAGAGCAGATTTAGTTGATCCCTCTCAACAAACGATAATAAAATTCAGATCTGGTTCATAAACTTCTTATCTTTAAGCGATGCCTTATGGCTCGCCACTGTACGTCTTCATCCGTGCAGCGCTTATGACAGAGGATAAGATCATGTGTCTGTCAAAGATTGGTGTATGCTGTTGACAGGATTGTGTGCCTTGAGAAAAAATGCAACAGAAAAAGGTCCCTTATTTAGCTGTCTTCAAAATGCCTGCATAGGTCGTTTTATTTCAACTGCCAAGCCCTTATCTTCTGCTCATCTTTCATTTAAATGTAAATTTTGGCATATTTTAACCTGACCTATTTCTTTTACTCCACAATTCCAATGGTTGCACTATCTAACTGTCATATTTTATGAAAAGTCGAATGAGTTAAATGAAAGGCTGAAATGCTGTTTTCAAAGAGCGAAACTGACAATAGAGGAAGAAGAATAAGAAAAAGGAGACAAACAGACTTGTTTTTTTTTTCGCTCTTGAAATTATGACACAGAAAATGAATAGTTTTGGAGTATGGAGCTCATACTGTGTTATTGATTGCCAGAAGAATATTACACCAGATGAACTGGGTTCTGAAAAGTGTTCCTTTAGCCACACAGAGACCAATCTGTCTCACTTCCGGTGATCCATAAACAAACATCTTTCTCAGCATGACTTAATTAACATGCATACATTAACCAGTAAATCTAAGTGTACATGAATGCAAAGCACATTGTGTCATTGCCCAACTAGTTCAAACATCAGAATCACAAGTTACAACCCAGTATTGAGTGTATACATAGCAAATATGCTCAACACAGACATGAAGCTGAACTAGATCTATTCTTGCTAAATATGCAGATTAGTGGCTGTGTTTTCACTGCCAATGCCATCTGCCATTTCTTCTGTAAAGATCTGATTATCCAAAACCAGTGCTTAAATAGCCCCCTGTCAATGGCAGCCACTACCAAGATGGCTGCCGCCATGTTGTTATGCCACTCCACTTACTCTCTGTTTGGCGCGTAGAATGCAGTTTAAAGAGATGGACTGAGAGGTAATGGCATCCTGAGCAGAGCATAGACTAGTCCGAACTGATGGCATGAAACGTTCATTTCGTTCATCATATGCCAGTTTCTACGGGAGGCTGTGTTTATCGTATGGCTCCGGTCTCAAAAGTCATTGGTTTTCCTTAATGAGAAGTGGTGGAATGCCAGAGAAACAAAGCTGCATTTCAAATGACAGCCAACTTCATTGATACGTGTGAATAGTAATGAAGTAATAAAAAATGAAAAATTTTACAAGACAAAAGGATGTAGGATGCCACATCCTTTGAACATTTTGTAAACTTTTTTTCCAGAAAACACTTTGGTAAAAATTTGCAGTCCATTTAAAGTGGCTTATTTATTGCTAAGTCAAGTGTTTATTGATTTAACTAAATTATTAATTGGGAGTTTAAAAAAAAATCTGGCTTTTCTACTTTGGTCTTTGAAAGTGGAATTTGGAATGCTTGTTTGTGTGAAACTGAGTGTAAATGAATGAGTTATTCTGAGAACAGCTTTCGCAGCTGTCTCTCTGCAGAATTTCAAAGTTGTTACTGCAGAGGAGACTATATATATATATATATATATATATGACAACAATGTTGGCAATCTTTTTCCAATGGTTTCCCTCTGCCCTTTTTTCCACATGAATACAATGACATCAGCCCCACCACCACCCTCAGGGAGAAAGAGACTGTGCTCTTGACTGCCTTGATTTATGTGGAGACTTGTACTTGCTGTTTTTTACACCGTCGATGCGGCACCAATCATTTAAAATCACCAGAATCACAGAAACCCGTACTCATATACTCAGCACATGAACTTGCAGACACCTGGCCAGCCGTGGGGAGATGTGCAACAAAGCAAAAGGCTTTAACTGACAATTTTTTTAAGGCAAGGCTGGACTAATCATTTCCGTACTGAAATGGACCTCCGGCCATGGCAGGATAATACCACAGCTGGGATTTAAAGACAAAGATGATTTTTTTTTTTTAAATTGGCCTCAGTTTCTACTCATGTTACACAAGGACTCTGTTGAGCTTAAAGAATGGTATTTCGGAACATTTTCAAACAAACAGGTCACTCAGTTGATGTAATATAATTTGTTGCTTTTGTTTTATGATGTTTGGGACTCCAATGTCTTAAATGTCTCCTGATATGATGTCACATGCAATGCGTTGCCGACATGGTCATACTATCATCAAAGAAAGGGAAACAAACTGCAGTCACTCCATAGATGTAGCGAATCAGAATCCTGCCATCTCTTATGCCAGTGCATCGATCAGTCACTTTCAGATCTAAGCCCTGAACTCCTTTTGACAACCACTAAGCTTCATCATGTTTCACACCGGTCACACGTCTACACTCAAGACCTCACAATACCGAACTCCCACGGCTCCGTAAGAGCAGCGACAGATCCCTTCAAAACAACTGCGATTCGCCCTGCATATTTGATAATTCCCTTCAAACAGTTCACAGCCTAGTCGCTGGTGATTGCTACTGGCAGGTTACGCATTCACGCCCCATCAGTTCTCCCTGTAACGTAATTGCACTCGGCAGACTAAAGGTGTCAAACCAGATGACTCATTATGCCCTTTCCAGGGTGTAAAGGATCGGGGTGACGCAAAAAGTTTTGCATCTCTAGAGTAATTATTTTAAAAGGAGGCGATTCTGTTTCATGATTTACTTTGGCTCTTTCCTCCTTCTTTATTGCTAAAATCACTGAATATATAATGGCTTTCCATGTCATGACCCCAAGTCCTTAGAAGGCTTCAAAGTCCTTCAAACGCCATTGCCTCTCGCCCAATAGATGCTACTGTGACTGCTTTGCAGCCAAAGAGGACTGCATTATGTGTATGTAGAGTACATACAAAACTAAGGTGGCGGATCAGAATTCTAGCTTCATGACTTAGGCTGCTATTTAAAACACCGGTGATCTGTCATGTACATGAAAGTCACATAACATATTTTAAAAAACGACCAATTACATACTGCCTGTGAAGATTTTAAAAAGTCTCTCGTCCTCTGCAATGAGCAGTCTTGATAATGATGTAACTAGTCACTTGTTTTATATCACTAGTCAATACTGGCCTCTGTTCTCATTTGCCAAAATCATTTGTTGCCTGCTTCAAATTAATACCTTACTTGGTTACAGGTATAAAAAAATATGAACATTATAATACTAAAGGGTGCTGGATAGATCATGATTTCCTGTCCTCATGATTTCAGGGTGGCAGTGGAGGGATGTGTGGGAGGGAGTGTGGGTGGAAGGTAAAGAGGACAAGATCTTTCATTTACAGCAATGAGGTCCACTGTCCACTGTGTATTCTCATTCATTTATTTCTCTTTTATTTTGTTCAGGAAAATAAAAGAACCTGAAAATTAGGCTGAACTCGACTTGCTATGTGGCAGGAGATCAGCACAGCCAGCAAAAAATATGTTTGGATGTGAAATAATTGTGAGACTGTACTGGTGTCCCTGTGCTGCAAGGCTTCTGAGATTGGGCTTCTGAGACCCACCCCCATGGGTCTTCACTAAGTTCCATATTCTCCATTGATCCAGGTATTGGTTTTTCAGTTTGAAAACACTCAACGTGTATTTATTTCGCTTATCTTCCAGCTCTGTGCGCTGTGCGGGAAACAAAGAAAAAAAAAAAAACAAAAAACAACACGAACTGTCCAGCTGTGTGCCTTTCCACAAGCGGGAGATACAATCTCTGTGATTTCAATAACACCAATTAGGAGAGCGCTCAGGATTGATTTATAAATGGCCTGAACTCGAGATCTGAGGGGACATCCTTGTAGGAAATACGACCTCTAGGGCTACGCAGACGATGGCCGCGTTTGAAAGGAGAGGGGCGGCGCGTGGAGAGGCGTCCCGACCCATCCAGGGGAATCAATAAAGGGGCTTAATTACGAGATACAACTACAGACAACGGCAAGGCCATGTCACAGATGGATGGAGTTTCCAAGCTGAAAGCCTTTCGCCTTAGGCAGGAAGGTCAACCTCCCGTCCCTCAAGGGGGGGAGGCCCACGTCTAACTGCATTCTTCCTGAAAGGGTATAGGACAGAGAGACTTTGTCGCGTATCTCCTCTGTGCATCTGCAGATGTGTATGAGAGATGAGCTACCCTCATTGCTCCTGTTTACAGTGCAGACTCAATGGATTTTGATAAGGCCTATCTTGTTTACTGAACCACTAACTGTGTACTGCATCTTTTTTGAATGTTTGTGATTTGATTACTGTTTTTTTTTATGGTGAATGTCCTGTGAGAAGAGTAATCTCACAGTGTAAGTTTTATTTTCACTGTGTTGAATCAGTTTATAGCAATATATATTTACATATACACTGTATGTCCTATTGAGGGATGAATAGATTGTCTGAACAGATATTTGCTGAGGATTCATTTTTGGTGCAATGTATAAACTGCAGTTACCATTAAAGGTACTGCATTTCTACTGGGCAAAGACTTAGATGTTCTCATTCATACTCCACACAGCAATTATCTATGTGATTGAAATGGAATAAACAGCTTATAGCACAACATAACTTAACATGCACCAGGGGAAGACAACCCTAGTCCTGCACTACCACAGATACGTCTGGTTTTCAGCTACCCTTAAAGACATAATCATATTAATTATCATAACTTAATGAATGCAGGGGCTAATGTGCAGGAGTCAAAGGCAGAGTTTTTCCACTCAGACTATAACTGCTGAAACTGTAATCAAGAGCTGAGGTTGAACAAAATACAGCAATATATCCTGCGCTGCAGGAGAAGGGCTGCCTACCCCAGACATACACCATTAAATTACAGAGCTCCACTCTTGTGCCTTATTTGAAATGTTTTCAGTTTCATGATTCTAGTCAGAAACTCACTCACAGATCCAGTCCTTACGTAAATGTGAATTGGAAAAGAGGAACACATCTTGTGAAATGAAATTATGAAATGTGAATTACTGAGGGTTTTTTTTCCCACCTTCAAGTGAGCTACTGTATATGAAAAACTCTTCATCCAATTTTCATAACCTCACCCTGTAATGGTGTCTGAAATTGAGTTTCTTATGGGTCGTTAGATTGGTGATTTAAGAATGCAATCTGTGGTGTGTTAATAACTCCACATGCTGTAGATCTGAAAGTTGAGCTGTTTAAAGGGAATACCACATAAAGAATGACAGCTTTTTATATGTATAGTGGGAAACATGCTTTCTTTTTCTGTGTGGAATCTAAAAGGACACAAAAATACATATGTTTAAATTGTAACTGATTTTGAAACACACGTAGCTAAAATAGCTATTTTGAGATCTTGACATACATAATTGTACCTTTGAGTCATCCATTTCGACTCTTGTATTTACCCTGAAATTTTCAAGGTCTCACCTGTAAAATCTGCACACTCAAACTAATTGAGGCCCTCTTTAGAATCTCTTTGAGGGTAAGTATTGTTCAAGGCAATTGTTAAAGAATCGTTAATGACAGTGGAAGTTCAAATTATAAAATTATGCTAATTGTGTTTGGAGGGGCATACTCTACACTAAAGATGCAAGCGGAGGTTCTCGAAGCATAACCATCCAAATGAGGGTTAAAATGATTCCAATATTAATTATGTACCATCAATACGGAGCTTTTCAAACAGAGAATTGCATTTTTATAACGGAATCTCTTTCACATTTCCCCATATTGCTTGACAATTTCATTTAAAAAATCACCCCACTCCAGTCTATTAAATGGTGCATATCTGAAATAAATAAGACTGCTTTCTGCAGGGACTTTTGTAATGATCTCTTTTAAATTTTCTATTCCTCCAAGGGGAAAAAAAGGCAAAATGTTATTGATTTGCATGCCGATCGAACTGGGCACATAATTTCCACCTCATCTTTCAAGAACAAAGAGAGATGTCAAATGAGTTGAAGATTGCCGCTGAAAAATCAAGGGTAACAATAGGGCCTGATGGCCACTGAAGACACGGCAATAAGACTTCCCAGAAAGGTATTTTTACACAGCCCCGACCTCACTTTACACTTCAGACGTCACATACTCTGAACTCTTATTCATGTTGTAAATGCAGTTTAATGGATCCAGGAAGCCCAAAGCCTGCATGTATGTCAGTGAGGTGCTCTTTGAAGAGTGAGAAGGAAAGCTAACGATTACATGCTGAGGGAGGGATGTTGTTCTTTTCATTTCTGGTTGCTAGGTTCTTTTCTGGTTCTTTTGTATTCTGTTTTTTTTTTTTTTGGGGGGGGGGGGGTTGTGTGTTTGGGTGAGATTGATGGTTTGATTCAACATGAATCACCTTTGTTTGATCTTATATGGAATAAAGGGTTTTTATTATTTCACAAGCTTCTCTTTCTTTGTCCCTTTGTCTGTCTCTCTCTCTCATACACACACATTCACCAGTGAGTAGCTCCAAAGTCTAATTTGAATCCTTTTCAGGTACTCTTGTCTTAACATATTTTTTGTCAGTCTATGCCTTATCAGTGTGCCTCAAGGAATAAAATGAACATGGTTTTACCAGCGAATCCTATATTCTGATGGCAGTTTTACTCTGTCACTGCAGATTGCCAATCTTTGGTTATAGCCCGTATTATTATATTCAGGTAACATGTTCACTGGAATTCATATGTATTGTAGATATTAGTTCATTGCATTAAAATGGATCTGATATAAGGAATTTAGTGTACGTGTTTAACATAGAAGTAGTGTATCACAGGCATCAACTACAGGGCAATTCATAACAGCTCAACGTATAACCATGACGTGAAAATGATATGGCGCAATGACATTTAACAAATTATCATGAACTATACACTGATGCACTTTCAGTGTATTGCCAGAAATGTACTCATGAGGAAATATCGCCGTGGTAACCCAGATGCTGGCAGTGAGCTCTGAATGCCTGTAGAATTGTAACGGTTGGCATCTACATATGGTGGCTTGTGGTGTTTAAATGAAAGCAAGGTGCAGTGTGGGGATGCTCACAGCTCGCTCTGGCGAGTTTGCGTCCACGCCTCTGTATTGTTGTGTACTGTGGTGAGGCTAAGGGTGCTGAGTTTCAGTACTGCCAGGTCCAATAACAAAATCCAACAGCACAAAGATAAATGGGGAACAAAAGGAATTTTACTGCAGAGAACATAGACAGAGGGCGGGGGAGTGCTGGGGTGGCTTCACAATACGCTTCCTGTTGTCAAAAACCATAATCCAATTTCCTAAATCCAGGAAAATTCCTCCAACAGGCAGTAATCGCCAGATCGTGGACAGAAATCACTTCTGCCCCTTTGCAAGTTCCTCCTGCTCACACTGTGGCGTTTCTCTTGCTGTACTTTGTCCTGTTTTAAGCCTGTGATTCTTACTTATATCCCAAGCTGTCCGGAGGTCATTGAGGCAGACGTTCGAGCAATTAAAGACAGATCTCCTGATAAAGCGTAGCGTCCCTTGGTGAAAACGCCCCTCACCTCCTTAATGTGTATAAATTGTCCTGTATGACAGATTGGTTAGGTGACAAATGTCCCTGAACCTTTCTCCCTATGCTGCCATCATGAAGTTGCCAATAAAGTCTAGCTCCTTATTCTTAGATTGTCGGCCGGTGAAAGCGATGGAGAGGTAATTGAATTATCGGGGATCCAGGTGGGGAACGGGATGTCTGATTTGTGTGGGGAATATTTGGGGAAAGGGGTACCAATATTGGAAATGAGTGTCAAGGGGGTCTTCTTTTAGTTATAGTCATGAGTCAGGTCTAAATTGGGGCTCGGTGGGTCGTATGGATTAGTTGTGCTGGGTGCCGCCCTGTGGATGAAAACTGTGAAGGTTTATCTGCCCAGATTCCCTGCTTATGTGCTTTCACCTACCCGCCTGTATGCTGTTTGGAGGTAGAATTTCCAAGTAAAGGGAACAGGATTCTTTAAATTGGCTGGTTAGGGTTTGTCCCAACCCTGCAGTTTTAGCCCAGTTCTCTCCCATACACTTAGATGATCAAACTCTGTGTTCTTTTGATTGGAGATGTATTGTGAATACACTTTCGATTATTTTTTTGATGTCTGTCCACACATAACAAACTTACACAACCTTTCTCACATTCTCACTGTGTTGAAAGGCGATTGGGTGTAGTATTGTGTCAAGGGCTTGAAAGTGAAGAATCAGAACCAAACATTGAATTGTTTTTGTCATCACATGGAGCAAGCGGTTTGCCATGGCAACAGAAATGCTTGTTTCAGTTGCATTTACCATTGCTCCTATCTTTTTTTTTTCAGTGGGACCAGGCGATATATTGCATAAACTCCAATTTAATTGACTTAAGGGTCACCAGAAAGTACGTCAGCGTGCAATTAAGAACAAAGCTGCCAATATGATTGACTTATACTTGCATTGTCCCATTCAAGTAACATAAATTTAATCATTAGTCTACAACAGTTAACTAATGTGTCTATTCAGTATTTATCAATTGAGCACATGTTATGTAAGAAATATATTAACAAAATAGTTTGCGTTGATGAATGTTAATGATTTATGCTTCAGATGGAGGCAGATGTTAGAGGAGACTTTCTTTGTTTGGTCATGGATGGAGTTTGTTTGGTAAACTATGATTGGTGAACTATTTTTGGGAAGAAAAAAGAAGACTCTTTGACTTGCATCGAACTGTGATTAAAATTAAGGACAAATATTGATTGAATGCTGCGACTGATTGAGGCCACCGTCCATGTTTTGGAAACTGTGAAACGGCAGACACAAATTTCAGAACCTGATTGGACAAAGGTGAAGTGCACACAGAGTCAGCAAACACACATCGCTCTTTTCACTCTCTCCTGGTCTTTGCCGCAGCTAACTGGAGCTTGCTGTTTATCTGCCAGTCGGGGGAATAACATGCGGCTCGATAATCTTGTTTGCCCAGATATTTGGGAGAGGAGGGGAGGGGGGAATGGTCCGTGGGCTATTTTGAAAGCCTCCACAGATAAACGTATCTGCTCTTTCCTCTGAGGCTTGGATCTGAGGAAACAATGGAAAAGAAGAAAGCTATCTGTGTTATTCTTTAAAATTATTTTTACAGTGGCGAGACAGTTGTGTTTGCCCTCGGAGTGAACCACGGGCCCTAAAGTCTCCCTCGGTAGGTGAATTATGTGTGATTATGGGTGGGTGAGTTTTAAAAAATGCTGTAAATAACATCCAGAGAAATACAAAGCCATGGCGAACCATGGCCCCACAAACAAAGTGGTGTAACAAAGGATCAAGGACGGGTGCACACATTTTCCAACATAATAACGTTTCTGTCCGATCTCAGCCCGGGAGCAAAGAAATGGCCATGTATAATAGGCAAGCTGGTTACCTCTCACTGTCTCCAGATGGCTCAGTCACCGTGGCAACGACCCTGCCACCCGACGACTTCCGAGGCAAGCCATACAAAGCCCCAGTAGCCCATTAGCTAAAATCTCCAGCACTGATCAGTGAAAAATTACTTTTATTTCATTATTATGCTTTTCAGAGGAATAATAACTTTCTATAAAGAAGAGTTTAAGGGGAGAGAGAAAATGAGCAAAAAAGGATGACAAACATTTCTTGACTGTGGCAGTAATGGCTTCACTTATGTGACAGTTTGCCCTCATATACCACCATATTCACACAGTCCTACAGCTTTCCTGTACCTCCGCAGCCTTTTAAACAGATACCTAGAAGGCTTTGTACCCCAAACCAACCAAACAAAAACACAGACAATAACTTTTACCATTAAGGGTTATTCTTGTTCTCCTTGGGAACACAAAATAGCCCAATACAATTCCACCTTAAAGATAATCTCTTTTCTTTCTGATTTGACCTGAAGAAATAGTCATAAAATTGAAGCAGTGATTGCTGATGTATTAGTTCACGGAACTAGTTGTAAAAGAAATACCTCATCATTTGCTCAGTAACTGTATAAACAGCTGTGTCAGACTACAGCGTGTGATATACGGCTGAATCACTTGCAGCTGAATGCAGCAAACCTTACACAAAGATTCACATGTCTTCATCACAGACCCAGCTTGCTTTAAAATCATGCAGTCTGCACAATGCCTGCAGTTTCTGCACTTTTAGTGCCTTTTGCCACCACAGCAGAGACCTGTAATAGCTAATGTCCAAAATATTACCTTTCAAAGAAAGGCATAAATAATTCCACTCTGGCATTTGAATCAAAGAAATGTACTTGACACTCACCTTTATCAAACACATTTGTTTTGTAATCTTTATAGCTATTATTCTTTGTCTGCTTCATTTTATGAATGTGATGTGTCTGTCAAGGATTAAATGTTTTTTTTTTCTTAATCAAGAGCGCTGTGCTTTGTTGTGAGAAATATTTGACTGATTTATTGACTGATTGACTGATTGATTGTTTTAAGTCCACCTGTTCTTTATTTTCCTTTTAGAACACCTGTGGGAGCAGCAGTGTGATGTTGCAGGTGTCTTTTTACCACCCTTTAGGGAAACAGAACGTTGGCTTTTGGCACACCATAATGACATCATTACCATATGCCATTTAGCCATGGCGGGTCCTAGCCCAACTGAATTACGGAGCACACATGATGGCTCGCACTGATGATGTCACTGAGGGTCCCATGGGTATTCTCAGCTGGTCTCCTGCATTGGCAAAGGGGAGGGGACCTCAAGAAAGAATGAGTTTAGACTCTCCAACACTCCTGTCCTCTTGACACCTCTTGATGATAACTAGTTATTCCATAGCATACTTAGTTTGGTTTAGACTGAAATAAACTGTGAATATAAACGGACTTCTGTAACTTAAATTAAGGAACGAACACTTGTTATTTGCCACAGATAACCCTGTGGGCAAACACATCACTTGAAAAATACCTTGTAAATTTGTGAAGAATGAGAAGTATAACATAATTCATTAGCTGATAAACCTAAAGATAATAACACACACTATGTTCATTTGACTCAACCTGACCCCGAATCAAAAATTACTTGGCCCCACCCCCTTTTTTAGATGTTGATTTTTTTTGTTAATGAAATTGTATCTTTTATTTTTAATTTCAGAACATAGTAATTAAAAGCTGCCTCCATAAACACAGCTGATCTCCGGGTAATCAAGTGGCAAGCATCGCTGAGAGAATGTAAAATTAGGAGGAAAAACTAACACGCTCATTACAGTAAACAATGGAATATTCCCCATTCTGATTCACACCCCGCAAATCATGGGGATAAAATTCACTTTTCCTTCATTAAAGACAATTTAGTTTGTGAATTTTGAACTGAAATAAATGAGGACTTATATATCACAGACTATTGTAGGTTTTCATGAATTATGTGTCTCATTGAGACACAAATGAAATCTTGTTGCAACAATGCTTGTCATTTTAAATATTGAGTCACATGATCTATCTCGTGATTGTGGTCTGAAAATGTCTGGTTGAGTAAAAACTGAGAGATAACTGTCAAAGCCCATTTGTCATGCCCTCAGTGAGCTGCCATGGAAATCTAAGTACATTGTCCACAAATTAATAAATTGATTCATTTGAACTCTTAACTCCAAAGGACTGACTGTCTCCCATGGTTTCTTTCTCACAGAAAAATTCTTTTGTTTGGCTGTGATTGCTGCTAACCCGAGGGCAGTAATTTGGATTTGCTGGGGGCTATGTTGGCCTGTTGGTCTAGACAATTCTTAAAGGTGAGAATATGTGTGTGTGTGTGTGTGTGTGTGTGTGTGTGTGTGTGTGTGTGTGTGTGTGTGTGTGTGTTTTGGGTTCTCCCCCCTGATCCTGCAAAGAAGGCCCCACAGCAGTCTATCAGTGAAAGCAAAAAAATAATGCCCTCCCAACCCACTCCACCCCTCCCCCTAATGACAGCCATGTGCACTGATATCGCCGCCCACACTGTGTCAGAGAGGAAGCGAAACAGTCCCTGTAGAGGCCTTTGGCTGTGAGTACCATATGTATGGGGCTGCTTGATAATCATTTACAAACAGCCCCCCCACCAAAAAAAAAACTACCTACAACATGCCACCTTTAGTGACGTCCCCCCTTCTCCTGGAGAAAGGTCAATGGCGCAGCAGCTGAGCAGGATTGCTATAAATACAACCAGGTGTACAGTACACAGTATAATATAAAGGTAGGCATCCTTATGACCCCCTGTATTGGATGGATTGATAGATTAGCGTGTAAATACAGAGATGTAAAAATGGTAATTAAATAGTCTTAACAAGCCTGTTAGGCTGTGGATTGAAGTAGCCTGCAGTTTAACGAGACACCTTTTCATCCTGATAATTAGTTATGCAAATCTCAAAGGGCATTCGTGTTGCATTAATCCTTTTGTAATTTTCGGAATAATTCATATTGGTGTGTTTTATACCTTGGCACAGAACTCTGCATTTTCTTCAAAGTTGCATTACTTAACCCTGGATTTCAAAACAAAAAAAAAAGCTTTGCATTTTGTGGATGACATACAGACTGAAAGTGGCTTGAACAGCCGAGCGAACAGGTTTACAGCCTTAGGTCAGAAAACCATCAAGAACCTGATTACACATTGTGAGGTCATTCATCTGCTTTGCTATATAACAAACAGTCTTTCCCGGTGGCCTTTTCCAGCAGGTAAACAGAGTTGTGGTACAGCATGGCTGCTCAGCTGTAGGTCTAGAGGGCAGTACCTGCAAAGCTTTCTGAACCCTGGCCCTGGAGGCCCACTCAACCCTGGCCCTGGAGGGCCGCTGTGTCTGTGGGGCTACTCAACCCTGGCCCTGGAGGCCCACTGTGTCTATAGGGCTACTCAACCCTGGCCCTGGAGGCCCACTCAACCCTGGTCCTGCAGCTACTCAACCCTGGTGCTGCAGCTACTCAACCCTGGTCCTGGACGGCCACTGTGTCTGCAGGGCTACTCAACACTGGTCCTGGAGCTTCTCAGTCCTGGTCCTGCAGCTACTCAAGCCTGATCCTGGAGCTACTCAACCCTGGTCTTAGAGGACCATTGTGTCTGCAGGGCTACTCAACTCTCGTCTTGGAGGACCATCATGTCTGCAGGGCTACTCGACCCTGACCCTGGAGGGCCACTGTGTCTGTATTAATTTCAAAAACTGAAATGTGATGAAGCAGTGAAAGTAACTTCTAAGTAAACTTATTTATGCTTTTTTATCATACAACCCCTAAATTAATTTTACAGCATAAAAGCTATTTTCTATACTTGGTAGATAACTTGTGGACATCTTGCTTTGTATTTGTGTGTTTTCATCGAAGGCACTTTATGATTTTGAGATATGTGATAACTCCAGTCAGTGTTTATGGTGAGAGGTGTTTGTTTTGTTTGTTTTTTATTGTTAGGAATTATTAAAGGATTTTCATGTTCCTGTGCCATGTCAGGCATTTCGGCCTTATGCATATGAGACGACATGCATTTGCATTTTTGCACTCTGTATGATGTCGGTGGTTATTATGCAAACATTTTCTTATGCATTCCATTCCAATAACCGAGATAGCGAAAAGTCAGAGAATTATTTTCCATGCTCTTTCTCTTTTGTCCTTCATTCCCACTATCAGACTCAACTCAGGGACTGAAGGGCTCAAACTGGCTTTATGATCTCGAAAAGCAGATATCCAGAAATTACTTTATGGAAAAAAAGGAAAATATAAGAACACCCCTCTCTTTTCATTTGCTCAATATCTTCTCTTACACTTGCTTCATAACAACAAAGAAAAATGAGTGAGAGAGAGATGTTTTTAAGCACATTAGACGCATCCACATAGACGTGTGCTGTGTGGACTAACGGAGGTTGGTCTGCCAGCTGAATGTGTTTTTACCAGCAGCCCCTTCGCTTACATGCTGTGTTTCAATTAATCTGCAGGCCACAAGGCCTGACCCAGCAGTATTCATGGCCAGATGCAGGGAAGGACGTTGACCTGATTCATTCTCCTCTCATTTATATGATAATTAATGCTCTGCTCTTTTATACTGTTAATTGCACCCCACCCCCCTCATCCTGCTCCCCTGGTTTGGACAGACCCCACACCTGGGAAATACCTTTGACTTGTGGAAGACTGCTGTAAGGTGTAAGAGGAGGAGGTGAGGCTTTGGAAAGTGTGGAAGTGAATGAAGGACATCCACAAGATATATTGCAGGAAGGTAATTAAATATATACAACTTCATGGTATGGGTTAAGTATGCAGAAAAACAAGCTGGTGAATTGGATCTGGTGGCACAGTAAAGAGTCTTCTAATCTCTTCTGTCTGAACCTGGATGAAAACCAGTCACATGTGGATTGATGGGAACACTGTGCTGCAAGATGCTATGTCAAAAGCAGAATCAATGTTGCACAAATCTCCATCCATTTTACCATGAGGTGCTGCTGCGTTACCATGGCATCCTGGATAAGTTCCAGTTTAATCACTGGCCATTTTAATTGAACAAATAAATCCCTCTATCACTTCTTCCAGTGACTTTATATTGCCCATGTGGGGACTACATATTGGTGACATTTTAGGGTCTTTTCATTATGCCAGGCTTTGAGATCCTCAAGGAAGGTGAAAGGTGTTGCCTGTAGAGAGACAATTTACTCATCTAAGAGTCATTTAACGGACTACTAATACGACTAAAAATGAACAGTTGAATTCTTCAGTCCGCAGAGTTAATATTTTATATTATAAAAATGGCTTATCACTGAAAATGTATATGCATGTGAAAAAGTAAAAACTGTAAAAAATGGACATTTTCTATGACATTTAATTTTTTTCAATTCAGTGAGCAGAGACTTGCACCACAAGAGTGTATACATTTACGTTTTTGTATTTTAATGACAGTGCTCATATTTTTTTATTTGACACATTTATGCCCTGCTGTATTTAATCAACTGGTTCATCACAGGTCCTGCAGTAAGTCCTCCTGGCCAGCAGGAGGTGCTCCTGCATATTTCCATAGTCTTAACTGTTGTCTGAGGTTCTGAGCATTGCCAACATAAAATCGTCTTTCATCTCCCTTAATCTTTGTCTCTATATTTTTTTCATTCTAAGTGCACCAGAGGGCATTCTCAAGTTGAAAACAATCATTTTCTCCACAACAAGAAATAAAAAAAAAACAATGATGTACTTAATTGGTTTGACTAACAAATATGTACCAATACCACTATTATCCTGTCTGTTAATCTGAAGAAATAGCAAAGCACAAAAGAAAACTAACCTCTTGTTGTTTGTTAGTAACAGCACTGTGTTACGTGTGTTACTTTATAATCGATGGATTCAATGCTGTTGCACCTGCAGCTGAACTGATGCCCTTCCTGCAAGTTGGTTTGAATAAAAAACCTTTTTTTAAAAAGAAACAATGTTTCAAAGTTCCTGCGTAATGGAAGTATAGGCCTGCCATTGGGCTCGGGCTGGGACCTGGGTTTAAATCCCAGGTGATGTCTAAAAGAGAACACCAGTCCACAAAGGAACATCTGAAACACTCTGCTGTTTTTGGTGAACATGGATAGTTGCCATGGGACCCGTTACAAAAATAGCATTGGGACGGGACGCCGGGGTGAACCTAGCAGTCGGCAGGCTGAGAAGGTGGACCTAGCAGGGCGTTAATGTATCGCTAGGGGGACACTTGGACTCATTCGCCTCAATTAACAACAAGTGACAGTGAACATTTGTACCAAGCTGTTCCCCCCTCTGTGACATGCCAAAAATCTTTAAACCAGCTGCTGAGCCAGGCCCTGCCCGACGGCGACCCGTCGATACGGCCGAGAGGATTCACTTACTCACTCCTCAACGTTTTCCTTAGTGTCCTCCTCCTCTAATCTCCTTGTACTTCAATGCAAACGCGAGGCACAAAACATAGCCTCTTGGAGAGCGTTCCGAGTTGGCTGAGAGTATCGGTGCCTCAGCACATTGAGCTCTTGGATCAAGCAAAGAGGGACATGCGGCCAGGGGACACAGGTAGCAGTTTGTTAAAATAATAATGCGCTCGTGTGTCTTGCTCCTGCGTTCCAGCTCCCCTGTCGGGCTGAGTTTCTCTCTCATGCACTGCTGCTCTGTCTCTCCTGCCCATACCATCGTAGCTCATTGGACTGCATGCTTATTTTAGCTCCCCTCGTGTACTCTGGATATACTGTGAGACAGAGCTGATGTCACGCTCTCTCACTGCTCCACACTGTCCTGTCTGAGTGAGATTACTGCACATTTCTGCCATGCTATTTTCCACCGTATGCTGCTGTCTGTGTGATTTTTGGTGGATTGCAGTGGCCCTGCTCTGTTTGATCACAGATATCCATATGGACCAGTCACCACGCAGGCCTGCAGTGATAAACGTATATACCGTCTTTACCCTTCTAGTTATGTCTCAGAAAAAAAAAAAAAAAACAAAAAAAAACAAGTAGATTATGAACAAACTCAATATAGATTTGTCTCTTGTGGATTTTTTGAAAGACAAACTCCATGGTATTAACAGGTTTACTGGATGGAAGCCTTAGTGTGTGAACACTACAGAATGAGCTGAGTGAACTCAACTGTCTGGGGGAATGCCTCTCTTTTCCCTTTTGCTTTCCCTTTTGCCGCAGAGCGGCATGGCCAGACAGGAAGGCTTGCACCAGTCTGCTTCCTTATTCGATTGCCTGTAGACACTCCTGTTATCCTGAACTCTTGTGGGGCTCTGAGCTATGTCCCATACTGCTCTCCTGTCCACAGCAGGGGTAGGCCCACCATGCCCCGGATGGTGGAGGTTTTTCTGGTTTTGGTTATGACTGAGCTCTTGATTCAAATTTGGGCTGCATTTATGAAGTGCCTGAGCGTGAATATTCAGTGCCTGAGTGGCGAAACTCTTCCTCCAAATCCAGCACATGGTCACCTGCATTCAGGATTACGCAGGTAAACCGAAAGCCAGAAACATGAGTATGTCCATCACAGCAAGAGTAACTCCCCCTGACTATGAACAGACATTTCACTCTCCGTCTCCATCTTTCAGCATCTTTCTTTGTTCTGCTGTATAAAAAAAAACACTCTGAAAGTGGTCTGATGCACACTGACAGAGTGTGTGTCTGTGTGTGGGTGTGTGTGTGAGTGTGTGTGTGTTGATGTGGGGAAAAGGATGGGGGAAAAAAAAAGTTGACAAGTTAATCCTTTTAATCTAGCAGGGCTCCTTGCTGGAAGGGCCTGAGCAGCTGAGCGGTCCGAGCTCTGGAGGTGATTTCTCGCTTTGCGCCTCGCGCACAGTACCTGTGTAAAATCATATCAGCCTGGGCCCGACGCGCTCAGAAAAAGTGCTCACAGAAACACTAAACATACGAGCCCGAGGCGTTCTCACGGTCCCTCTCTGGGCGGAGGGCAAACGCTGACCAGAACACATGCCCATCAATATCACACGAGTCCAACACACCATTATATCCTATAGCCTTTTCCACAGGACGATGCCCGCAGCCCATTCAAACATGGATATTCAGTGAATCAGTGCAGTTGGAGCACTGCTATTAGCTATGCCTCACTTGGGAATTGAACCAGCAACCTCTCATGCGGAAGCTTTATTGTTTTGCCACTAAGACATGCACACAAAAATTACATAAAGGCACTTCACACTACAATGGAGCAACTGTGACCTTTCAGTCCCAATGTTTCTGCATCATGAAGCTCTTATGTTTTTTTTTTTGTAATGTGGACGCTGTAGTCGGTAAGTCAATGTAATAGCCTTTGGAGCACACCACATCCTGTTCCTCATATCCTGCAAACGGAGCTGCAAGGAAAGTGCTGACCAGGAGGTGTGAGGCAGGAGGGGTTCACCAGGTTAATGCGCATCATTCTCTAACCCCCCCACCCCCACCAAACCAATGAGCTCTCGACCGTCACGCGGCTGTCTCCATAGGAGACGGAACCCGGCGAACCACGCCATTCCTCGCTCGGGTTGCCTCATTAGAGCACCGCGCCTGTTGCATGGCAGGCGGGGGCCTGATGAATATTTCATCGGCCGTATTATTTTGTCTGTCTCCCATCTCATCCCTCCTTCGCGAGACCCCGCTCCCCCCCACCCACCCCCCCCCCCCCAGCCCCCAGCCCCCGCCCCCCCCCATCTCCCACCAGCTCGTAAAAGGTTCAGTTATGAATATAAAGGAGGTCAGTGCTGGCCTTAATGAGGACGAGAAACGAGCGTTGTGTTCCGGAGATTAATTAGCGGGGCGTTTCGGAGGACGACTCCCACCCCGACATGGCTCTGCACTCTAACCTTTTCACGGATTGACGGATTGGTCCAGCCCCTCTGTTCCCCCGTGTGGTCAGAGCACGTGGCAGCGGCTCCCCCCATATCAACCAGAAGTGGGAGAGGCTTTGTGTAATGGAGACAGAGGACTGGGATCTACCATTGTCAATAGTGGGGGGGGGTTTGTAGGGTCATTAGCATTAGCCTTGTAAAATGTGATAATAAACAACATTGTAACTTACAACAGCAAAGGCCATTCAGCTGGTATAGCTCCCATCCTGCCCTACACATCCCAGGCAAGCAACTCTTGTTAATCCCATTATTAAGAGCTGATAGTTTGTCAGAACAGCTTCTTTTCTTTTTCTTTCACACAAAATGCATATCATAAACCCACACTGTATATTACACAATACAGGATCACCCCTCCGTGACCTCATCCATATGAATGTACATACACAGTCTGTAATCTGTGCCCTCCAATGCATAAATACATGGACAATGAACTCTTATTTGCCACCTGTTCCACCAGATACTCATTTTGTTTTCTCTTACTGTCTTTTTAAATTATTGTCTTTAGTTATTAACACAGACATACTCACACTCATATACCAAATTCACACATTTACACACATGTACACACACACACAAATATGAATACAGACACTGTGTATACATTAATTTGTAAATGTATTCTCAAGTTAAATCCTTCAGAAGCAGATTCATGATTGCCACTGTCTTTAAGTTTCCTCTCTGTCTGGCAGAGGATTATTTTCCACTGGCTCAATATTCTCCAGTGTGTGAGTAAAACTCTCACACTTTTCTGATTAACCTACAATAACTGTTAGATCAGGGACCTCATTTATAAAACTTTGCGTACTTTCGTGCCTAAATAGTTACGTACGCCAAAACCTACGAGTTTGCTTACGCAAAAAAAAAAAAATTCTGATTTATAAAACTTGCGTACACAACACATACGCATGTCTTCTAAATCACAACACTCGATGAGTGGCTGGCTACGATTACCGGAGTTGATTTCTAACTTTACTGTTCATCAGAGTGAACGAATCATGACATGACCCTGGCCATCGGGCAACCACATAATGTCGGTGTTATTTGTGCATCGCAAATCACTCGCACGGTTACTGAATGGAAATTCTTATGATTTACTTACACCTATTCATCCACTGATTGCGCCCTTATTGCAATGTGAGAGCAGTCGATAGCACCGGTGACAGGGAAAACAGGTCACCAGCCCCAGTACAGCACAGAGTTCCAAGAGTACAGTCATGTTAAGCGAAATCGACTCATGAGCCAGTCATCATCGTGGGCAAAAAAATAATTCGGAACAGTCCCTGAAGACATGTTCCGTCACACCATTCAATTTACAATATTGTCATTACCAAGGCAGCCATGGTCATGCTGTCTTGCTATCCTCACACACAATGTGAACAAAATACATTGACTAATAATGCACTGATTGCTCATTTCTGTTAATCTGTTAATTTATCATGTATGGTCAAAACAACATTGGTTACGAATAATAATGTGATCCTAATTAATCATCAGGAAAAAGGAAACTACAGTGAAAATTTCTTTTGGTTGCTAGGGTGTGCTATTTACAGCAAATATGTGCTGTAAATGTGCGTACGACTGGGTCAAACGTATTGTACCGGTACACACATTCTCACGTCAAGTTGAAGTTTTATACATTCCAAACTGCAGAGGATGAAATTGCAATATTGAAATTAAAACATTCTCATTAAATTCTACAGTTTCAAGGCTGTAAGAAGCATGTACTTTTTAATTCAATAGTTAACACTGCATAACATCTTCATAAATAATTCATAAGCATATATGCAGGCATGGTTTAAAATACACAATTATGCGTTATGCCGCAGTTAAAAACAATATTTATGTAGCACACAATCTTTATTAAAGCATTGTAATGGCTCATTATGCTATAGCCCATTAATGAGGTTGTTATAGATACTTTATTGAGGTTTTTAAATACAACGTGACTGCAAAGAGTCACATCGCACTCAGTTTCAGAACACAAGATTTGAAACAAAATGTTTTCAGGCTAATGCAAAAGTCGTAGGCCTGCACATTCCATCAAGCGGCCTAAAAGTGTGATTACCGCTCCACTGTAGAAACGGAGTGATACCCTGCTATTGATCTTGCTCTTAGACTAAAAACCAAAACCCAAAAATGTATTGCATTCCTTCTCATGCTGACATTAATACACCACCATTCTCAAGCTGTTTGTCACAGTATTTCCTTGTTTCCTGTGATGGATGAATGGGAGATTTTAATACTGGGAAAACTATGATCAAACAGTCTCATCTCAAACTTCATAATGAATAATCAAACATGTGATGCAGTGATGGGGCAGCCTGTAGTCTAGTGGCTAAGGTACATGAGTGGGACCCCTATAGTTTAGTGGCTAAGGTACATGACTGGGACCCCTATAGTCTAGTGGCTAAGGTACATGACTGGGACCCCTATAGTCTAGTGGCTAAGGTACATGAGTGGGACCCCTATAGTCTAGTGGCTAAGGTACATGACTGGGACCCCTATAGTCTAGAGGCTAAGGTACATGACTGGGACCCCTATAGTCTAGCGGCTAAGGTACATGACTGGGACCCCTATAGTCTAGAGGCTAAGGTACATGACTGGGACCCGTATAGTCTAGTGGCTAAGGTACATGACATCACTGGGACTGATTGCTTTTGGGCCCCTAAGCAAGGCCCTTGACAGGGGGGATTGGCCCCTGGTTAGCCTTATCAAATGAAAGTCGCTTTGGATAAAAGCATCAGCTAAATGACTGTAATGTAATGATGGCCAGTACATCAGGACCCATTTAGGGAGCAGCACCCCGAGACATTACACAGCACTTCTGGATCTGCATTAACGGTGCATGTGTTCATGCATGTGTGGCACATGGCACTGTCCCTTTAAATGAGCGTTGGATGCTGCACGTGCTCCCGAAAGGGACACGAGACCTAGGAGGGGAGTGCTGATGTAACTCACGGCCCAGGGCAGAACGGCAATTATATATAATAAAAGGTGACCACAATCATAGCAGATTCCTCAGCAGCGCTGTTCTTAGCGCTGACCTTATGAGAGACCGTGGCCTTATCAGAAATGTGCTGAGCTCCTATTGGATGGCTATTGGAATTGTTAAACCTGACCTTCAGGAGGCATTTGGAAATGGAGGAAGATCATGTTTTTTTTTTTTTGTTCCTTCCCTAGAAAACCTTTTTCAGGCTTTCAGCCTGGTAACGGTCCTAAGCAACCAGACTGGCTATCCCAGCAAAGCATCCTGGTAAACGTTTTTTTTTTTTTTTTTTTTTTGCTTTATCTGTAAGGCCAACCTGTGTCTAATGTCACTGATTAAGACCCATGTCTTTGCTGCTGAGGCTGAGGCGAAATGGCACTGCATGTTGTTCAAATTTATATCATGGTGCAGTGCATAAACAAAGTGAGTAACAGCGCTGGCTTTGACACATGAGGTTTGAGTGGTGGCAGAGTGGGTCAAATGACAATTTGAATGTATATTGCTGGGTTTTTCGTTTAGTAGACTGGAGAATAAATATGAGAGAGGAATTACCTATTTGAAACATGATGTATGGAGCATTGTATTGATCTTGACTTGCTGCGAAAGCTTTTGAACGTACCCTTTTTTCCTTGGGATTCTACAAAAGCAAAAACAAAAGCATTCTACAAAAGCACACACGCAAACGGGCGCAAACACAGACTGCGTGCACAAGCGTGTGTGCACACACGGCAGCGCAGTGTGTACACGTGTGTACATATGCGTCGGCCCACAAATACACAACGGCGTAAGCATACACGCTGATAAATGGAGATGGATGCACATGCATGCACCCTGACCGAAGAGCATCTCAGTGACCTCACCGACCCTGACCGGGGAGCATCTTAGTGACCTCACCGGGGAAAGATCAGGAGACTCATAGACATTGTGATTCGTTTGTAAATTCATCCATAGAAGATACATACATTGTAAAATATAATGTTTTTTTTTTTATATCTCTTGCAACATTTCAAATAGCATGATTTATTTATTTTTTTTTTTTTACCTTTACTTCTCCTGAATGCTCTTAACCAAACTTTTTAGCTTTGGACAGTCTGGTGTCAAAAGTTAAGCTGAGTGGATCTCACTGAAATATCTGCACCAGGCCCCATCCATCAATCCCGGGATCTGAGACACTGTACGCTTCTTCATCAGAAAATAATCGAAATCCCTTGTGAGCAAAAAGAAAAGAAAAGAAAAAATAAACACGCTAAGAGGCTTCTTGGAGTTTTGCTGGTGCACTTTGTTTTGACGGGGACTTTGAGATGGCTCAGATTGAGGAATAAGTGATAGAGTAAAAATGACATGCTGACAAAGGGCTTATGCAGAGAGGGGAGAGATCAGGGCTCCCCCACCCCCGGCTTTAAAACCCAGCATTGTGTTGATCCTCTCCAGTGAAACAGAAGAGATCCATTAAAGGGGAGTAGCAGGCTGAGAGATTAAAGGGCTTTGGAGATACAGGCTTCAGAGCTCCTGCACGTGGCAATCAAGAGCGCCTCAACTGCCACATAACCAGGAACAATGGGTCACACATACATATGTACACACAGACAAACATGCACGCACAGGCATGCACACACACACACACAACCATGTATGCATACACACGTGCATGTACATACACATCATGCATGCACAAACACATATTTACACACACACACACACACACACACACAACCATGTATGCATACACACATGCATGTACATACACATCATGCATGCACAAACACATATTTACACACACACACAACCATGTATGCATACACACGTGCATGTACATACATATCATGCATGCACAGACACATATTTACACACACACACACACACACACACACACACACAACCATGTATGCATACACACGTGCATGTACATACACATGATGCATGCACAGACACATATTTACACACACACACACACACACACAACCATGTATGCATACACACATGCATGTACATACACATGATGCATGCACAGACACATATTTACACACACACACACACACACACAAACATGTATGCATACACACATGCATGTACATACACATGATGCATGCACAAACACATATTTACACACACACACACACACACAAACATGTATGCATACACACATGCATGTACATACACATGATGCATGCACAAACACAAGCACAAACACATATACAAAGCTGCACGTGCAAGAAATAAAGCAGACGTGTTCTGGCGTATATGCAGCCCACATCATGTTCAGATTTAATCTACCAGCAGATATGAGTTTGCAGATCTAAGACCATTTCTGTCCATCACCATATTGCAAGTGCTTGTCACAAATCAGTTTCCATTCTCCATAAATGACATTTCTATGAAATTATGAAGACAGCCGACATTTCCATGGTGAATTCAGTCTCTCATATTAATAGAGCTGGGTAATTGGGTGATCACACTGTCTATGTACACACATATGGAGAACATTAGATGATCACTAAAACCCCACAGTCAGTGATGCTACACGCTGAATAAGATCTCAAAGACTGACAAAACTCCCAGATTTGATCAACATCCATTATAACAGGCCGCCGGAGAATGAGGCGAACCTGAGTCTGTACAACATCATGATCTGACTTAAGGAAATGGGTACAGAGCTATGGCCCTCAGCTGCTGAAGCCTTTTCATTTTTTTACATATAACACTAGTGGAAGCCTCCTTCATGATGGAATTGTTGCATGCTTAATGGAATGCAAAACCTAACCACCACCCCCCCCCCCCCCCCCCCCATGCAGTGAATAATGCCGATGGCATGACACAAGCCATTAGACCCCGGCATTTCCTGATGAATAAAGTACAAATATTTGCGCTTCGATCTTTTTGTTCTCTCCAATCTTTTTTTTTTTTTTTTTTTTTTTTTTTATTGAATTACAAAAAGCATGAATTGCAAATTCTCTCCATTGTTTCCATCTTTTTTTTTTATTCCTCTACATTTCACCCTGGGGTGGGAAGTGAATTTGTGTCTCTTAATAATAACATTTTCAACCTCTGTTATTTTTACTCCATTATTGGAGGACGTGACATTACACACACACAAATCAGCTCAATAACCTCCTCATTATTAGAATAAATCGTTATACACTCTTTACAGCAAACCTAAACAAACAGGGAAGATGAATATGTTTAACTTATTATCAAAGGCCATTTAGGGATACACTCAGAAAAGAAAGGAACAATTTTTGCTTAACGTAAGCTGCCTTCAAATGAATATGTATATTTGATTATATGTGAACCTCAGGAAAAAAAATATGCATCTGAAAGTAGATCTAAACCTATTTTATTTATTTTGTAGTATTTATCCTGACAAAAGTGCATAAACAACTGGCTTGACCCTCAGGCTGTGGTACCAAATGGTTTCTGTTTTACCTGCATGGTCCCCTGGTGACACAAGTGTTCATGGCCATGTATCCAGACCACTGGCCTCTGGGCTGCGTTGCGTCCTTTTGCAATCCGAGTCCCGCGCCACACAGTGAAAAGATACTTTGCGGCTTGTAGTGGAAAGACTAAAATGATTCATATGAATGGCAAAAAGAGGACACTTCTCAAATAATGACACATCTGTGAAAGTAAATATTTCTGCTCAAAAGGTTCATTTTCTGGCTTGTTCCTACAAAGACTTCCCATGTGCCATGACCAGCATTCATATATATATATATATATATATACATATGTGTGTGTGTATATTACAGGTGTGATGTAGTGTCTGTGTGTGTATTTGTGTGTGTGTGTATATTACAGGTGTGATGTAGTGTCTGTGTGTGTATTTGTGTGTGTGTGTATATTACAGGTGTGATGTAGTGTCTGTGTGTGTATTTGTGTGTGTGTGTATATTACAGGTGTGATGTAGCGTCTTTGTAAAGTTCCTGGACAAATGAGGGAGCACTGATTTTCCAGCCAGTTCTGTGAACTACATCACTACTTTCACCTTTCATTACTTTAGTATTTCTTGGAGTAAATTCAGGAAGTAAGTGGGCATTACAGCCAAAACAATGTATGCAAGAAAACTGGATGACCTATTTCTGTTATTTATCACCCACGTTCTGTCTCTC
>JAFBMS010000046.1:2612966-2660466 GCA_019788955.1 Albula glossodonta | reverse complement strand
GTGATTACAAGTTCAGCAGAAAATACATTGCATAGAGATCCTCGGAATAGCATTTATTAAAATGGCAATCATAAGAAAATCATAAAGGCTGGAGTAAAGTTATCTCAGTGATCGCTGTATTTCCATATCTTTCAATAAAGTTCTTTTGTACAGTAAACTGTTCAGTACGTTTGCCAAGCTATGAAGGGAGAGATAATCTGTTGAGAAGTTTTTTTTTCTAACTGGTAACACACAGAAACACACACACACACACACACACACACACAATCATTGGGTGACAGAAGGGTCCCTCAACCAATCATGTGTGTGTGTGTGTGTGTGTGCAGCACAAAATGGAAATGTAAAACAGGAACCATAACACTGTCTGAGCAGTAAAGGTTTCTGGTGGTTATGTAATGTTTTTGGGGAGCATTGACTCTTCTTGGTTTGGGTGCACCTAGATGAGAAAGATGATGTTGGTGCCATTAGCAGGCAAGCTATATGTGCAATATTATTTATGGTTAATAATCCAGTGTTAGAGTATTACTGTCCTGCAGTCCTGCAGAGAAGTGGTATGAGTAACATGGAACTGATAGTATCCTAATATCATGGCTGTCTCACCCACCAGATCCAAACCCAGTTCATTATTCATACAATATTCTGGATCACCAGACACAGCATTAGTGTGAAATAATGCATGGGCAAGAACTTAACTAAAATAATTCATTTGGCTCCTTACAACAGGTAAAAATCATAACTAGTCTAATAAGAGTGATTGATTACCCAAGATTTAATTTAATTAAGAAACGTTCTTGTTTGAATTTATTACCTTTTAATTATTTTTCTTTTTTTCCCTCTCTACCACTTTAAATGTGGTCTCTGTGTTCCTTTGCCATTTCCAGTTATGAAATAATACTGAAAAAAGAAGACTGAAAAGGAAGTTGAGAAACATTTAGGATTTTGCTGGTTGATTGCATACAATATATTTTTGAGATGGGGGGGAAACATATTTCTGTTTTATTTCTATAATCTGGCATGTTTCCCTCTACCTACAATTCATTCCAAAGGGCAGGTAGGTAGAAAGGAATCAATTTTTATTAACTCATAAGCAGAGTGTTAGAAAAAGCAATTTCACGCTTGAGAGAATGGAGCAAGAATCCGGCATTGTCCCGGTGATTAATTTTGCTTTTTCAAGAACAAAAGAGGAAAAGGTACAAAAATTAATTATCCAACCAATATGCAAATCTGTCAGCAGGCGCCATGAGGCAAACGTTAACAAAGACGGCCTAAGAGGGTCTAGCGCTGTGTAGCGGGGATGTTGGGAGATGTAACTGTGATGTAAGGCCTGGCTGCTTACAGCCACTCAGAGGTCACATGATCTGCAGCCGAACGGGCTGCCCGCCCATACTCGAGGTTTAATTAAGCTGTGCTCTAACCCGAATTAAGTAGAAATTATCCTGGGTTTAATTAAAATTTGTTGTTGACTTTGGTTTACAAATAAATACACAAACATGTCCAGCACCTTAGCTGTACGCACCTGGACTTGTAGTTTCTTTGCAAGCACAATTCTCTAAGCTCAGAAATCACCACATAAAACTTGTCTAAATAGTGGACAGATGCTCATATTCTGTTAATGTATAGCTTAATTTGTGGGGGGGGGGGGGGGGGGGGGGCAGGCGCCAGTTCTTTTTTTACCAAATGAACTTCAGTCTAATCAATATGCAGAACCAAATCATCGTTCTTGCTCTGTAAAAATAAACTTTAAACGATTACATTAAATTTGCTGTTTCATTAGTTCATCAGTTGACTGCCACCAGTAGCTCTCAGTTCCAATGTATTTCAGCTCACATTTATCACATTTTCTAATATACATAATAAACACACTTTAGGTAAAAATTGTGAAATGACTTGAAATAGGTTTTGTATTTTATTTCACGTATATCATTGAACTATTTTTTTTTTTTGGTGGCCTGCATTGGGGTGGGGGGTGGGGGATGGGTGGGGTCATGGTCAATGGGACTCAGTGAACCCAACCTGAGTTTGCCAATGACTGACATACTTATAATTTCAAAGCAGCCAATAGACTCATTAATTACACTTCAGGACATGCCCCTGGCCAGCCCCGTATGCCCTCTTTCAGTGTGTGCAGCCAGCAGTTTCACGCACAGCTCGTCTTTCATGACGTTGCCTAGTTTCCCAATGGAAGATAAACAAATACATTAATACCATAACATTTATTACCATTAAAAATGAAAGAAAATATAACGTGCAAGAACCGGATGATCACATTCCAGTTGTGCCATCTTTCATTGAATGGGAAAGCAGCGATGGTTCTCCACGGCAATTTCTATCATGAAGAGGTTTCAGTGGGTAATGACTAGAGCCTTTTCATGCATACCTCATACACTGGAAACCGCTAATGTAATGTAATGAAACACTTTGGGAAAAATCCCCAGCTGAACTCAAATATAAATGTTCTTCCATTATGCAAGCCAGCAAGGGTTTTGTCACAGTTAATATGCCTATCTTAATTTTATACGTAGAATGAATTTTAAAAAATAATATATTCAATCAGAATAATTGGCTGCAATTCTATAATTGATATTGTTCTGTTGCTTTGTGTCTGAAGTCATCAAGTTGTGTGAATTTGTATAAGCTGAGCCACTTTCATTAAGCTATCAAGCAGACAGAGCCATTAAAAGCTCAATTAAGGCAAGAGTATTGGATTTTTTTTCTTTTTTGTAATCTGTTCTGTTGGAAAACGTTGATAAGTACTAAAGGAGCTGAAATTGACTTGGCCTTTTAGCAAAGCGAATTATAATGGCATTACCATTCATTTCAGAGGATTCCTACATGTCTGCCTCAGCACTGCTGTCCTTTGTCTCTTGGCCGATAGCTTTTTTTTCTTATTATTTTTCTACTAAAAATCGAGAGGAAATTAATGTCATTTTCATTTTCTTTTCACAAAAATGGACAAAAAAACAGGCAATTTTATCAGCTTGGCAGAAATACCATCGGCATCAAAGGCCTCGTAGAAAAGGTTTTTGTCAAAGGACATACTCTACTCCTGCTTTTCCTTCAAAATTAAAACCGATCACACCGTCAGGATTATTGAAGTAAATGCTTATATATTCAGAGGGCTAAGGAGTATATGATAGGGTACTGTAGAGGGATGTGGGGAATATATTGGGGCACTACAGAATGGTATGTGATATATATAGACCGCTGCCGTCTCTTTACTTATCCTTAGACAATTCACCCTGAAGCAGCTCAGCAGTTCAGACACTGTTGTTCGTTCCTCATTGTTCACCACAGATTTCTTGGGAAGGTGTAATAATATAAATTACATGTGGAAATTTGCCCTGGAGCAGCACAAATATGCTCTGCCTCATTGTGTATATATGCATTTGTGTGTGTGTGTGAGTGTGTGTGTGTGTGTGTGTATATGCATTTGTATGTATACTGGTGTGTGTGTGTGTGTGTGTGTGTGTGTGTGTGTGTGTGTGTGTGTGTGTGGCTTTTTCATCATTTCGAAGTAAGGGTTCAATGTTTGCCTTTTTGCATTAGTGATCATAAAAAAATATTATGATTCTAACTTATTGACCCCATGTCGGTCTCATCCAATCAGATAGTTGATGACATATTTCTTTCTGTACTTTGTGTATTCCTTACTTTGTGTTGTGCGCGTAAATGAAGTCAGCACTGAAAAATGTATCGCTTTTCGCTGAGAGCAAGAACAACATCAGAGTTCACCGCAATCATTTTGCAATGAATAATATTTAAAATATCTCTTTCAGTCCTAACTGGTCGACATCCTTTTTAACAGTCCTCCTTCATGTATGACTGGAAAGCTCATTACTTTAAAAGCATCACACAGATCAGAGAACTGACCCTGTAGCTTCTTGAGTTTGCATAAATAAATCTCCTCTGCCTGTGAAGAGCAAGCTTTTAACGTTGCCCGCTTGGCTTTTCATCTTCGCATCGCTCCCTTTATTGTATGTTTTTGGCCGAAGTGTTGATGGCATGGGACAGCGCTAATCTGATGGAGGAGTCATGGGGCTGCCTCCTGAAGCTCTCTGTGTTCATGGAGATGAGATGAAGAGGTTTATGTAATGCAGTTAACTAGTTTGGAGTGCCCAGTTAATATCCATACCGGGAACTCTAGAACAGGGAGGCCTGTTTCAGCCACTCTGTCTTTAATGGAGTGGAATGCATTAGGAATTCATTGTATACAGCGAGGTTTCTTCACCCTGTTGCCCTCAAAGACATCAGCTGCATTCCGTTCAAAATGCCATTACAGACACAGAAACACAAATTTCTTTGCTACCTAACCCCAAGGGCAGATGCACACGCTGTCTGAACACACCACAGGAACAGTGAAAGATACTTTATTTTCCCCTTTAGAACAAAGGCATACTGTGACAGATGTGCAAATCCATGCAGAGTATGAACTATTAACCTACACAAATGCACACACACACACACACACACACACACACATACAAATATGCACAGAAACATGCATACACTCACACACACACACATACAAACACACAGTATGAGAATCATGAGGCTACCTATTAGCGTGTAGCTCTTTTCCCCTTCTTTTTTTCCCAGAAGTCCTCATTACACCTCCACACCTGCGAATGCTGGCCGCTCCCCCTCCCTGCTCTGAGTGTACCATCCGGACTGCTAGGTAAAGAGCCATTTTGTTCTCCTAACAGACTGACACAGCGGCGAGGAGTGGAGGGACACTTTAACAGGTTTGGGACACCGCGTCTCGAGGGTACGGGGTGAAATATCACCACCTGACAGAAGACGACAGAGCACAGTCTTTTAAAAGTGAAACTTTTTGATCCTAGATTGAGCCATAAATAAAAGTCCAGTGACAGTTAGTTACCAAGAGGAGAGGGGAGAGAGGGCATTTTGAAGCAAAGCTGTGTGGTGATAAATAAAAGCCAGCGGCTAGACTTCTGAAATCCTCCCGCTGAAGAAGAAGGTCCATCAGCAGCTCCCTGTGGGGTTTCCTGTAGGAGAGACCTGACCTCCTTCCCCCTCCCCATGCCCAGGTTACCTTTCCACTGCTCTCTTTGTGAAAAGGGGGGCCTAAATCGAATTAAAAACCCACCTCCACCCCCCCGGTCTCGACGGGGGCTGCTCACGTGGCTGTTTCCGAGGGGGGCTGCAATGCATCATGGATGACACGGATCAAGCCGGGTCACCAACAGGAAACGAAGATGGGGGTGGTGGGGCTGGGGGGTGCTTGGGTGCTCGAGGGTCGTGGGTTTGATTAATCTCGATTTTCCGGCTCTCGAAAAACAAAGAACCCACAGATGGTGTTGAGACTTCCTGCGCATGTGGACATGCACCACACTGTCCTTTGGGAAGCCGTCACTCACGTTCTCTCGCCTGGTAACTAATTGCAGACTTCATAGGGCCAGGATCCTTATCTTGATTGGCATCCTATTTGTTTTGTGTCTTACCAGCGCCAGCTAAGTGCCTGTCCTTTCCCCATCTCTCTTTCACAGCCGCATGTTCCCTCCTCTATTCTCTATGCCCTCCATGTACTCCTACTCCTCCAGCTACCTCCTCAATGATCCTCTTTTGGACCCTGCTTCGCTCCTTCCTTACTTTCTCTAGGGGGTTTGGGGCTTTGGAGCAGAGGACAGTAGATAATCCAATTTGAATGTATACTGATCAGCTGGGTTTGTTCAAACAATAATGTTCATTCAGAGATTATTTCCCTGGTTACGTATAATGTACCTTTCAGCTTGAATTTATCACTCAGTTGCAACTCTTAATGTCAGTCAGGTACCTGAAGTCTTTACACTCATTACACTACACTACACTGCACTACTTTGCATCACAGGAATTTGTCAGACTCTCTTATCCAGTGTAACTTAGCTGCAATGATTTGGATGAAGTAGAATCCCTACCCCAGAGGAGGGAGGATAAAGCCAAAGAGACCAGGAATGTAAAAAAATAAACCACAAGGTTCAGTTAGAAATGTACCCATTTATCCTCCTTAACAAATTAACAAACTTCAAAAACAGTTTGATGAGCAAAAGCACGGTATTAGTGATATACAATGCTCAATATTGAACAATATTCTGTATGTACAGTTACAGCCAGTTTAGTAATAAGAAAGTGCCTCATCTATTGGCATAGCAACAAGCTAAGCACACAATCTAGAAACTGAAAAGAAGTGTTTTTATGGAACTAATAACCTCATATATTATCAGAACATGATAGGTTACTCTGTCAGGAATCAACCAATGTCCCAAACTCCAATTTTCTCTTTTTTAAAAGTTTGCCTTCATGTCCTGGAATGTATATGAACTAAACAAAAAAAAAACCCTTTCTGATTTTGTGCAGTTTTGTCTGACCTTTTCCTGTTTTAATGGCCAAGTGAGCTCCCCTGTCCTTCTATTATAAACTCTATGCCAGTGGACCTTTATCATTTACTGCTCAGTTTAATGGGGGTTATTACTGTTTTTATTAACTTGTGTACTGATCATTTGTATTGTATCTTTTTATCGGTTACCTCTTACTGCCTTTTGTGCTTTATTTTACAGCTTCAACTCATCCACAGTTGGGACTGCATTAGGACGCATGAGGACTGCATAAGAGTTTGTGAACTGAACTTACCCCTCCAGAATGAAACCACCCCAGACTTCATCTCCTCAAAGGTATTAAAACTATATATATATTTATTTTGACTCACGGATGAGAAGCCAAAACTCTTCTGTGTGACACCAGAGGTGCTCATCAGCTTTGTATGTGTTCCAGTCAAGACTGCTGGATCAGAAAGACACGGGTCCCAGAACGGAGAGTTGGGTTCTTCTCTCTGATTTTGCCTCTATTCATCTGTTCCTGAGCACAACTGATTTCTAAGCCCTTGATAAAACCAGGCCTCACCCCGGCGAGAAGACCTGCATCATAATAGACATTTTGGCGGTACGCTGGGACCCGCCTTCGCAACGAGTTGAAGCTCTGTTTGCTTCTTTACATGCGATGGAAGACTCCAGGTAAGCCTTGGGTCAAGATTTTTAGTTTTGCTGAAAAAAATTGAAGTCACCTGGTTTTTGCTGGAGAGGGAGTCTGAAAAAGCATCAGTTTGAGAGTTTCTTCAGTGTTTGCATCAGCTCCAACTGAGACACGTCATCCAGCCAGATGGCCACACGTCCCATGCTGGACAAATGACCTCACTCCAGCGATGGAACAGCTGCACCCTCAACACACAGAACTCTTAGAAAAAAAAAGTGCTTGCTACCACCTTTAAAGGTTTTTCCATTTGCCTGCTGGGAGAACCCTTAAAGGTGTGTTTTAGATATCTATCAATATCTTTAAGGGGTTCTTTATATAACCCAACAGCATATATGTGAAATCCATATCAAAGAAGAGCCGTTAAGGGTTCCCCCACTGGAACAAGTGAAGAACCCTTTGGGAACCTTTTTTTTTCTAAGAGTGCAGTGTTAAGCATCACACCAAACAGGCTGAGTAACCGTAAAATGTAGAATTCATGATATTATAAAAGGACATCTCTACAGGTAAACAAATGATCTATTATCTAATAATCTTTCAATATATGTCCTTTGTAAGTTATTGTAAAAAAGAGCTTTGTATTGACAGTTGTAATCTCTTTATTCCAATAAGTGGGCCCTTCTAATTATTATACGTTAAAACTATTGATGATAGCTCAAAACTTATTATCAATTTTTAATGTTGATTCATTAGTTTGTTAATTGAGACCATTCCCCCCGAACTGTGTGCATTCAACTGGAAAGTAGCTCAGACGTGAGCTGAGAGGACAAGATTCATATTTAATAGCCAGCCCTACTCCACCACATGACAGGTTATAATTTTCTGTGATAAGCGCAAAGCACTTAAAAGCATAATCATCATTCAACACTCTGGTCTGTTCTACAAGCGTAGGACAAACACCATCTCTAGAAAGTGCAGGTCAACCTCACCAGCAATCAGGGCTTTCACCAAAACGAATAGAGAAATTCAAATCCCAGTAATAGAAGAGCTACCCTTTTCCATATACTGCTCCCTCCACAACTTAAAGACGGCAGCAATTGCATACGGGAAAACATCTTAAGTGCATCATTGTGTGGCCAGGGACTGATGAAGACTCCACTGTAAGAACTGTGTTTCAAAGTCATGATTGGTAACTGTGATTGAGGCTTAGGTTGTCGGCCTAAAGGGCATGGTTTGGAATACCTTTTCATGCATGATGTACAGTAGGTATATAGTATCATAATGCAAATGAAATAATAATCTCTGGCCAGAATTCCCTTTGTAAGATACTCAATAGGCCCCATATTGTGCACATTTTAATCTGCGAAGAATACAGTCAGGGCTAGAGGTGTGAACTGCAGTGTGGAAACGGGAGATGGAAGGAAGGAAGCTGAACTTAGACCGCGGCCCTGACCTTCGGAGAATGTTTCACCCTCATGAGGAATTGTGGGGATTGTAGACTGTACACGGCATCTCATCCTCACTCTCTGGGTCACCATACTGTGAAAGGGTCAGCATATTTTACACGTTTCTTTCTGACTGAAGAACTGCCAAAACATTTTGCTTTTCGGAGCTCAAGTGTTTTTTTCCCCCCAGGTATCCTCTCTCTGGTTTAGCTGAAAGCGGCTGGTGAAGGAACTTCTCTCATCTTCAGTCATGAGTGGTTTTCAGGTATCTGCCTGTGAATGGACCTGCAAGTTGTTATATGAAGCTACATAGAATTAAAAAGACATTCAAACAAAAAACCATATACTCAAATTCAACTGACAAACCGTTACTCTATATATCATACAACTGCTTATGGGAAGTGAAGTTGAAGATTAGCCGATGTGGACTATATTTCAATAAGATTATTTTTACTAATTTTACTCCAAGTTTTTTTTTTTTTTTTTGCATTTCATTACAATGCTAAATGTGGCTCACATATGCCATGATCTTATGTTGTGCAGCTACACATTTCCTTAATAACTCAAGTTATGTACTGCATTCAATGAGGACTCAAGACATCATTCAGTATTCTGCTCTGCAATCCAAAACCGAAGCAAACACTTTCGCATTCAAAATGCCTCCCCGTCACAGTTCTTACAGGGGCACAATGAACAGAGCCCAGTCTGGGACTCAAATCCACAGCAATGGGGGTGTGGATTCCATTCATTGACAAATAATCCCCACAACCAACTATCAATAGAAATATTTCCAGTGGGTGGAATAACCCAGAGTGATATATTACCGACACATAATAGAGTTCAGCATACCCTACATAAACGATTCCAATGCTGAGTCTGGACCTTCAAGACAAATACATTGAAAAATAGCTTTCTGTCTTCACTTTAATGACAATGAAAACTCACTGACGGCAATTTGAGGACAGAGACTGCCAAAGGGAGGATTTTACAGCAGGATTTCAGCCAGGCACAACTTTTAAGTGGTAGAGTTTACATGACATCTTGCTCAGTTGACACATGGACACCGTTTCAATCTTGTGTGTTTTATGATATTATATTTTATATAATAACGTTTTATACCCTGGCACCTGTGATTCTTAGTGTTTAGAGTCATCAGTATGGATTCCTTTGCAGCTTTCCATCACAACAGGAAGTTGCTGAACTCTGTATACTCTGTGACTCAGGTTCGACCCCTTATTCAGAGTGACCTGGGGCTGGAACCCAGCATTTGTTCGCAATCAGCTGTAAGTAAATAAAAGACAGCTGCTGATCGGGTCCAGACGCAGGTCGCTTTGCCCAGGAGAGGGGAAAACGTCCATTGTTTGTGTTATTTGCTGAGGTTGTCAGGACGCTGTGGTAATCCTGATCTCCCACTGCGGCCCAATGGCAGAGCATCACTGCAGTGTGTCTTTGCGCCGTTTCCACTGTTGGATAATCATTTTGTGTTGTGTGGGCTGTTTCCCATCAAACTTTCCCAAAATATCACAGGGGCATGGAAAAAATGCCGTTCCCTGACACTACCATCACCAGCCACGTCATTGCATGGTGGTATCTACCAATCCTTCTGGGGAAAAATAAAAATGAATAAACTTTTACACAAATGATAATTGAAGCGCTGATTCTTTCTCATGGGTTGTCTTCTGGTGTAAAAGCATCCTGGTTGTCCCTGCTTGCTGTTTGTGACTCATTACGAATGACATCATGTGAAATGAACGCGGTTCTGAAATCCACAATCACAATGTGCCAGCTCTTAAAATTGCAAGGACTACAGTAAATATACGAGCTGCTGTTCTGAAAAATAGTAGACAGACACAATGGCCCAGCTTCACATCACAGGAGTAGAAAAAGTAATATACAGTCACTCCTAAATTATTTTGATATGTGTGAAAATGAATAGAACTGGAGAGATGTTATTGATTTAATCCATGGAGATGTTACAAGTCACATTGTTATGCGTGTCAGATGTATTCCTTCAGTGTCTCTGGTGCTTGCTAAATTGCAATGGCTGTCTCTGTACAGGCACTTAAAACACAAGAAAAGAAAAGCAAAACCAAGACATCTTACTGATAATATCATGGGAAAGTGGCTGTAATTATTGGGTTCAGTGGCCATAAGTTTTTCATTCATCATCTCTTTATCACAGTGGATGTTAAAATGTGTGATTACAACTCAAGTCACAAAATGTAATTCATGTGAGATGTGGGATGTGAGATGGACAAGAAAGGACAGAGAACAAGTAGGTTGCATCCAATACAATGCATTTTATTAAGGCTGGCTGGAAACAGAAATTTTGTCCTCTCTATCACTGGAATCTATTGAAAGATCCTCCATGGAACTCAGTGAATTTCAGCCACTACACAATGGCAGTGTTAATCAGTCTAGTCCCGGGTTCAGCATGATACTGAGGGAACATGATACTGAGGAAAACACTGGAATATGAGAACCCCCCAACAACGGGACTGAACTTTCACACGATCACATATGAGAGAAATAACTGCCACCTCCCTCCAACCCAAAAAAAAGAGAAAAAAGAACAAAAGAGCGCTTGCCTGAACCTCTCCCCCCCCCCCCCCCCCCCCCCCCCCCCCCTTTGTCTTTGTGTGTACTCAAAAGAGGTAGTCATGTTTTCAAATGACTTCACTGAGCAACAAACTACAAACCTAGCACACTGAGCCATAGAAATGGAAATTTTACCCAGAGAACTGACTGTGCTGTAGACTCACACTCTGATACATACTGGCACCACTGAGTCATGCTAATCGATTTGTGAAGAAACACACACTGTGAATCTTTGATTGAAAATTTTTATATATATGAACAAGCCACCCAGCCAGATATTTTCACAAAGAGTCTACAAAGAAATGCAATACCCTTTTAAAAGAACATTTTGCTGCAGAGATAGGTCTCTCTCATATCTATTGTACGCCCATAAAAAGCCCGTTGCTAGCATGAATACTGCATTCATATTTTGGAGCCGTATAGGCTGGTGCAAAGACATATACAGATAAAGTTTACACAGTCCTGAGCAGACATCTGATTGTCACATCACTTTTACTAACCTTGGCTCTTTTTCTTCCAGCAGCTCTTTTAAAATAGAATAGTATATTACATACATTACACATTATGTACCGGTACTTCTTGAATTCCTTTATTCACCACAAAGTGTAGTGTATTGGTAATTTTGTTAGTACCTTCATGTGTATGTCGGGGTACATATTGCAGATATATGGATGTTTTTGCATGGTCGTGTGTGTGTGGAGGGAGTTTGGAGGTGGATGAAGATTATTATGAAAATTAAAATAAAATTTAATAAAACGCTAATAATTATAATAATAATAGCTAGAAAAGGCAAATAATTATAACATTTTCTAACTTTTTCATGAACTAATTTCTGCAATGTATGTTCTATGTGAATGTCTTTCCTTTTCATAAACTTTCTGAGCAAATGAGAGGGGAGTTTCTATTTCAGCTATGCCTGTGAATACCTACGTTACAACTCTCTGATTTTGCTTTATGAGTATTAATTTTGATCAAATTAAAAGGAGAAGAGACTGGACTGGCCTAAAATCGAAAATTCCAGAGAGAAAGTTATCAGGGACAGAGAATTAAAAAATTAAGGTGCTCATGTTTAAAATTCAATAAAACTTGAAATACAGTGAATTGAGAAATCGAGAGAAGATGTAGCTTGAAAAGGGTGCTGAACAATCTAAATCAGAAAACTGAAAATTGTCAGTAAAAGCAAATAATTTGATTATTTACAATTTGAAATACATGGAATGGAGAGATGGAGAGATAAACTGAATCCGGATTGAAAGGTTTTTCCTGGAGGTCCACCATGTCGTGGCGCCAGCTCTCGAGAAGCCCAGCCCTTTTTCCGTTCCTGCTGCTGCAAAGCTCACAGCTGCTCTGTCATTCCACGCCCATCGGCTCATCCTGGGACACTTTGGGACCACGTACTGGAATGTTCCAAACAATCAGCTCTGACGTGCGACAAGTCGGTTTTTGTCAGGCAAGCCCTATTAGTGCGCATGCTTCCCTGCAACAACTGACGGACAACTGGAATGTCACCAGGATTACCCCCTAAAGCATTGAGTCACCCTTGATTGTAGGTGTTGTTGGGCAAGGTCATGTGTAAATGGACGCAGCAGTTGGAAACAGTGGTTATTTAATCGGTTATTTAATCTCCATGGGGTCAATTTCGTCAGTGCGTTTGGTGGTATGTAATGTGAAAAGCCATGAATACAACCCTGCCTGCCCATGATTCCTTAAGTTTGGCCAACTCCTGTATCTCAGCAAACTTTCAAAGGGATCCCCATCTGGATGGATGGCTTAGGTGAGACAATGTCTGTTAATTAGAAAAACTTGGCTGCTGACCTCCAACATGGTGCCCACAGTCACCAATCAGAGAGCTTGTTGTCTGCAGCTATCAGCAGCACGGTGTTCAGTTGAGCAGATGTTTGGAGCGATGAGAATGTGTGTCTGATTTTTAGACAGGTTGCCGTTTTGGTGGCACGCAGCCTCACAGCCCTCGGAGAGTTAGCGCATTATTTGTGTTTTGCACAGTGTTGTCATTCGCAGCGGATGTCACTGTGATCTCACAGAGGACATGGTGGAGAACCTGAGGCAGTGCCCAGCAGAACTGTGAATGCCCTCAGCTGGAGACCCAGCATTACAAACATCACCGCATCAAAGGAACTGGCTGGCCGATCACCCGGCTCCAGCTGAGGGCATTCACAGTTCTGCTGAGGACTGTGAATGAGGAATGACTATATGAGGAATCCTATTAGTATCCCATTAGTACCCTGTTGGAGGCTCCTATTCCTCATATTTTTCACCTTTTATATAATTACACCTTGTTACATAAAACTTAATTGTGTAACTCAATTCTGAGCAATTGTGTGTTCACCTACTTAATACAAATATGGCATTTGTACGTAAGCGCTAGGTATTGTGTCGAGTGATGGATTGTAATGAAACTACAGCGAGTGTGCGCAAAATCACAGGAAGGGAAGACTGATTAATATGCATTAATAAGATATTAATCAGGCTTATTCATCTAAAATATACCATATTATTGTGTGTTTAAATAAAAAAAAAAAAACCTCAAATGTCATAGCGAATCGTGTTTCACAGCAGCCCGGACCTTCATGCAGATATTCTAGGGTTTCATGTGCTGAAAGTAAAGGCAGAGCCTGGCAGTTTTACACACCTGGGGATACAGCATGTCACTCTCCATGGCTCTCTGAGGTTGACAGTTGCCATATTTGCTTATTGGACGTGTCAGAGATGGAACAGCAGACAGCCGTATGTGTGTGTATGTGTGCTGGCTGAGCCAGAGCTGAGTCCCTGAACTCTCCCTTTCACCCTCTGTCCCTTAGCCATTCCTGTCACACACACGCACACACACTCGCACACACACACGCACACACACACACACACACACACATGCACACACACACACACACACACACGCACACACAAACACACACACGCACAAACACTTGTGCACACACACACACACACACACAAACAAACACACGCACACACACACACACACACACAAACACACTCGCGAACACTCACACAAACACACACACACACTCGCTCACACACACACACGCACACACACACACGCACACACACACGCACACACATACGCGCGCACACACCCCCCCACACACACACACACACACACACACACACATAACCCACACACACACACGCACACGCATAAGCCCACACACATGCACACACACGCACACGCATAAGCCCACGCACACGCACACACACACACACACACGCACACAGACAGCCACACACACACACACACACACCACACACACACACACACGCACACACACACCTTCCTTTATTCACCAAAAAATGTAGTGGATCTGTGTGTGTGTGGTTGTGTGTATGTGTGTGTGTGTATGTTTGTATTTGTGAATGTTTGTTTTTGATTTTTGTGTGTAATTTTGTCAGTTACTGTCTCTTCATGTGTATGTCTGGGTACATATTGCAGATATATGGATGTTTTTGCATGGTCATGTGTGCTTGGAGGGAGTTTGGAGGTTGTTGGAGATTGTTATAAAAATTAAAATAAAATTGAATAAAACGCTATTAAAAAGCTGAGTTTGAAAAAATGAGAGAGAAAAATGGAAACAGAGAGTATCTGCAAGAGCACAAGGCAGTCCATAGAAAGAGAGGGAACAACTGTGTTACACCAATGGAGACAACATACAATTTTTTGTGGTGTGTGTGTGTGTGTGTGTGTGTGTGTGTGTGTGTGTGTCTGTGTCTGTGTCTGTGTGTGGAAAAGGGACACTACAAACAGAGAGGGACTAATAATAGATTCATGTGCTTCTGTGAAGAGCATTTTGCTAAAAACAGACTTACTGTACACTGCTATTAGGGAACACTATGCTTTAGGGAAAAAATTTCTCTTCTTGCTCAATCATGACCTACAGGGAAAGATCTCCATATCTTTCTCCTCTCAGTGAGTCTCATGGGGCTATGACAGCTGCCGTCTTTAACTTTAGCCTAAAAACAGCTTCACTTTTTTTTGTAACAATCACTATAAAATACTTTGAAGTTCTTTGGTGAATCACATAATTCATTGCAGTGGGAGTGAGACTTCCTGAATGCATATATTCAGAGAAAACAATATGCTTCCTATTTTATGCAAAACACAAAGAATGAAAAAGGTTGGGGAATTTAGAGACTTTCCAAAAATGTGCTCTCCAAACTTTTAAACAGCATCCATGTCTGTGCAAACTCGGCTGTGATGTAAAGGCAAGTGGTGAGCAACATCACATTTTTGGATGAGAGTGTGTGCTTGTCTGTATGCCCCACCATCATTATAGCAGAGACTGAAGCAATGGACACTGATTTAGAATGGACATTCCAAGTTGGAAGAAAAATGGGGAGGAAGCATTCAAGAAGAGTGCTTAATTATGAGACTTTTAAAGGAGAACAGTTGACAGAAAGTTAGCAAGCCAAGGATATCTCAGGCCCGCTCCAACTGTTATTTGTGATGGTGGGGTCCTTTTTCCCATCATTCAATCCTGTCCAGTGTCAGCGTCTTCATAAAATACCGCAAAAACACAGGATCCTTATAAACACTCCATGCAGGAGCTTCGCCCCAACCAGCATCCTAACCAGAATTATATTATGAAAAATCATCACAGCTAAATTGGAGTGTCACCCATTCAGTGCTAAACATAATTGAGGTGTATGAATCATATGCATATAATTTTAGACTGTTCTTGTATGCCTTACTGTTATGCATTTGTAAAATTACTTAAAATGAATATGAGAGATATATGAAATACATAATGTTATATTAAATAAGAGGGACTGGTGAACACTTATGTTTTAGCTTGATGGCATCAATCTATGAAATATGGCAAAATTAAAGACATAAGAAAAATTGAAAGACCTCATTGTTTTGCATTAAAGATCTGCATCAATCTTATTTTCAGTGAGTGCGTACTCAATAGGGAGGAAAAGACACACAATATTAAACTGTTTTTCCTACGTGCTAACACCGATTCATTTTTATTCCATGCGTCACTAAACAATTCCTCCCCATAAATAATGTCATAAATTTATTCAAACATGCACTAATAAAAAGGAAAAAAAAAACATTTCAATAGAAAACTTTTGATAATGAGGGCATTTTATTGCATTATAAAATCTGTTATCCTCACCGAGCTGAAGTGAAGTGAATGGAAACATACCATCCCACACAGCACCAAGCACAAAATGCTAATTCTTAAAACTGGTCATTTTTCTGAACCTCGACTGCTGTAATAGACAGTGTGTTCTGCCCCTGTGAGCTACAGTACTCATCTAAAGCAGCCAAGGGTGTTCATAAGAATATGGATTGTGCCCACCTAAAAATGTGGTATTTTGCAATATATCTACCTATTAGCCTTATTGCTGTCAGCCTTATATATGGGCTTTGGAGTTACAGTATGCCCACCTCCTCAGACAGTATACCCACCTATTAGCCTTATTACCATTAATACATATGGGCTTTGGAGTTACAGTATGCCCACCCATCAGCCTTATTACTATTAATACATATGGGCTTTGGAGTTACAGTATACCCACCTCCTCAGACAGTATACCCACCTATTTGCCTTATTACTATTAATACATATGGGCTGTAGAGTTACAGTATGCCCACCTCCTCAGACAGTATACCCACCTATTAGCCTTATTACCATTAATACATATGGGCTTTGGAGTTACAGTATGCCCACCTCCTCAGACAGTATACCCACCTATTAGCCTTATTACCATTAATACACATGGGCTTTGGAGTTACAGTATGCCCACCTCCTCAGACAGTATACCCACCTATTAGCCTCATTACCATTAATACATATGGGCTTTGGAGTTACAGTATACTCACCTATTAGCCTTATTACCATTAATACATATGGGCTTTGGAGTTACAGTATGCCCACCTATTAGCCTTATTACCATTAATACATATGGGCTTTGGAGTTACAGTGTGCCCACTTCCTCAGACAGTATACCCACCTGTTAGCCTTATTACCATTAATACATATGGGCTTTGGAGTTACAGTATGCCCACCTCCTCAGACAGTATACCCACCTATTAGCCTTATTACCATTAATACACATGGGCTTTGGAGTTACAGTATACCCACCTCCTCTGACAGTATACCCACCTATTAGCCTCATTACCATTAATACATATGGGCTTTGGAGTTACAGTATGCCCACCGCCTCAGACAGTATACCCACCTATTAGCCTTATTACCATTAATATATATGGGCTTTGGAGTTACAGTATACTCACCTATTAGCCTTATTACCATTAATACATATGGGCTTTGGAGTTACAGTATGCCCACCTATTAGCCTTATTACAATTAATACATATGGGCTTTGGAGTTACAGTGTGCCCACCTCCTCAGACAGTATGCCCACCTATTAGCCTTATTACAATTAATACACATGGGCTTTGGAGTTACAGTATGCCCACTTCCTCAGACAGTATACTCACTTATTAACCTCATTAATATATATGGGCTTTGGAGTTACAGTATACTCACTTATTAACCTCATTAATATATATATGGGCTTTGGAGTTACAGTATGCCCACTTCCTCAGACAGTATACTCACTTATTAACCTCATTAATATATATGGGCTTTGGAGTTACAGTATACTCACTTATTAACCTCATTAATATATATATGGGCTTTGGAGTTACAGTATGCCCACTTCCTCAGACAGTATACTCACTTATTAACCTCATTAATATATATGGGCTTTGGAGTTACAGTATACTCACTTATTAACCTCATTAATATATATGGGCTTTGGAGTTACAGTATGCCCACTTCCTCAGACAGTATACTCACTTATTAACCTCATTAATATATATGGGCTTTGGAGTTACAGTATGCCCACTTCCTCAGACAGTATACCCACTTATTAACCTCATTAATATATATGGGCTTTGGAGTTACAGTATACTCACTTATTAACCTCATTAATACATATGGGCTTTGGAGTTACAGTATGCCCACTTCCTCAGACAGTATACCCACCTATTAGCCTTATTACCATTAATACATATGGGCTTTGGAGTTACAGTATGCCCACCTCCTCAGACAGTATACTCACTTATTAACCTCATTAATACATATGGGCTTTGGAGTTACAGTGCACCATCCTCCGTAGATAGTGTACTCCTAATTTCCCCTGTTCCTATTTTCCGTAAACAACACATTTGTCTCAGGATCCTATTACTGTCCACTTGAGTGGACAAAAATAATTAACTGTAAACAGTCTTTAACTCATGACCAGTACATTTGATACACTTGAACTATTTCACTGGATTGTTTACATTACATAATTAACTGTTCTGCAAGGCGACCCATGGAGTGACAGAGCTTTACTTCACAGGCTTTTGATACTAAAATACAGTTTATTTCTATCATTTCTGTAGTAGACCATTTCGGTCAGGAAAACTAATGTATTTAGTTAAAAGGATATTTTTTTGTCTTTAATTTGGGCTCAGATGCTGATAATGACACATTATAAAAACAAGCAAAACTAGTTCAGAGACAGCAATACTTGCCTGCACACAACACTTAAGTCAGCTTGCATTTCATGGGATTGTTGGAACGCTCATTTATGCTAATCGAGATTAATAGGCTTGGGCTTCACAATTAGATGCACATCAGTACCCTCAGTATGTATTGTCCATGTCTGTTTTAAGAATCGTATGCTGTTTTTTTATATATATGTATGCACTTCTCGGTAAGAAACAGTTCAAAAACTGAATAGACGTTATTAGTGCATGAGGCCAATTGTCTTTGAACACTGCATCTCTATGCTGAAAGTGGGGTGGGGACAGGGGTATTTTGAGGAACACTATCTCCGTATGCATGGATTTCCGAGTGTAAAATAATGACTTTCCAAGCGATGTGTTGGACATTGTAGCTGGGAGGAATATGACAGGGAGAGAGCATTGCTCTAGTCTAGCAAGGTGTGCAGCCATTAATCTCCCCAGCTGCATGAGGAAGGAAATTCCTTAATCTTGCCATTTGGAGGAGGAGGTCATTTTCCCCTCTCTCCAGTGCTTCCCCTGAAAAGAAAAATAGCAAACAGAATTAAAACACTCTCTGGTAATACATCAAAGAAGATCCAAGTGGCACCCAAGTACCGCTTACACAAGGGACTAAAACCACATTATATTAGAGTTCAATTAATATTGATAGTATTCTGAAAAAATGAATGGCTCAAACAATGTAATATTCACATATGCAGTGGTGCAACCAGTACAGTTAGCTTCAGCATGATTTTTCCTTACATATATAATGTGCTACGAAAAGCAGCTTTGGAGTTACACAATATTTATTAGGTGGCACTTCATTTTTACAGTCTAGATTTACTGTTTTTATGCAAATATCTACCAAGTTATAAAAATAGCTTCTCACATTTTTTGGCAAGAAGAAAAAAATATAATTACCATGTTGTTTTTCAGACGATAATAATTTATTAAAGAGTTATGTCATGTTTGTCAAATATGTATAGCTGTATTATTGCAAATTGGTTTGTATTGTTGTAAATATGACTTAATATCCATATTATTTATTCTGGTCTAACAGTGAACTCAGTTAACATTGTATCCCCAATGTAGTGTAGTATATTTATGTGAATACTTGTCAAAAAAGGAGAATATGTTGAGGGGTAATTGTCAGACTTAAAGGGGTTAATGAACAAGGATGAAAGTTACATGATAGGGGGTAAACCTAATGAGATGGACAAAAGTTAATTTGTGCAGTGAAGAAGAAACAAGGTACCACCCGAACCAGTGAATGTAAAATCCCCAGCCCTTGGACTTATACAGTGTTATACTTAAAAAGGTTGACTCGAGGTTATAACTGTCAAGCAAAGAATTCACATCTCTGAAGTGTAAAACACTGGTTTTGACATCAGCTGCACGTCGCATTAGAGGATCAAACCCACAGAACGCATCACAGGCCTCAGAAAATGGCATTTATGTAGCAACTGTCCTTCTGGAATGGGAGAGGGATTATGCCGTATTAATTTCAATGTATATTTTTGTCCCTTATTGTATTCAGTCAAACATCTCCATGGAGCTTTAATAGCATGTAAATCCCTCAGGGCTGAAATCATTCCTGGTTAGGGTTGTGATCCTCAATATTTGAAAGCCACTCTCTGCCTTGTGTGCTTTCATCAGTCTAAATGGGATTGAGGGTTAATGTCTCCATTGTGTTGGCTGAACTGAGACGCCCATATTTCACCTGATTCCCGCTGTCTCTTACGGCACTTTGCTTTTAAAGGTAATTTACACATTTTCATTTTCATTTATGACGGTCTGTTTCCATCGCAGACAACAGTGACGCATTGTTCACTCGCCATTTACTGGGAAAGCAATGCATCTTTACATGGGTCACATTCTAATTAGATTATATGTCCCATGACCCTGAAAACACAGCGCTACCTATTGACTCGCTCTGATCCCACTTTCCATGTTCATTGCAATATGGCTAGAGAGCTGTTCTGGAGACGCTGCAGGAAGCTTTTCGCGTTTGCTCAACAGAGGTACCCACGCTGAATACAAAGTTACGGGCGCTTACAAACACCTGACAGCGTTTACCTGGTTTCGGGTGGCAGCAGGTGCCTTTGGGCCCTAAACTGGAGCAAACAGTTTACGCAGCGCCAAGGCAGAGTGGGGACAATGACACGGGGGGGGGGGGGGGGGGGGGGGGGGGACAGAGAAAAATCGCAGCATAGCGGTCGTCTGAAACCATAACTGTGTGCATTGTGTATTTCGAAGCAGATATTTCTCAGGGAAAAATAATCTTAAACTGTTACTCCCACAGCGAAGCAATGTCCTCAAGTGTGATATTACAATAAGCAAATATCAACAGACATTCCTGATGTCATTTCCCACAGACAGGGAATACTCACTTCTGTAACAGCCTGAGATTGAAACGTAAGGAAGTACAAATGAAGTTGGGGAGCCAAATCACCCTCTCCTGTCTCTTATACTCAAATTAAAGTCAAACAGTCTAAATACATAATGTTACTGTGGCTCGTGTTAAATTGCCTGGCGACTATGATTTAGTTGATTTTTTTTTTTATTTGGAAAAAAAAAAGAAATAAAAATAGTGGGTTTCCAAAGGAGAGTACCAGTGCAGAAAGGCAGCGTTTCCAGTTTCCCAAGCCTCCCCCACCCCCCCGTACGGCAGAAGAGGGCAGGCTGTAATGGGAGGAGTGTGCGACGCACTCTCCGAAAACCGCAAGAATATATCAACTTCAATTAGGCCGCCTTCCATTACGCTGCAAATGGGTTTCTCAAAATGAATTAGCGGGGCTTGCTCGACGCCATTCAGCTCTGACTGTCTGAATTTCCACTCTTTATTTCTTTAATTCAATTGCGCTGAATGATGATTAATCCCGTTTGGTGTGATTTCCATGCCAGGAACAGTGGCCTGTTTCTGTTCTCTCATTCATTCTCTTTGTCTGCTCATCCCCGCATCTGCAAAGGGGCTTTCATTTCCTCCATATTACCATTAATTTCCTCCTCTCCTCTTCTCTAATTTTCCCTTTCTGCTGCCACTTATGGGGCACTGTTGCTTGGAAATACCTCAATATGAGACAACACTCACACCACAATATTAGGCGGGGGGTGGGGGATGGCACTTGGGGTGCAGGAGGTTGCCGCAAAAATGGAAAACATGGATACTTGTGGGGTCTCATTCTGTACCCCCTCCAACACACAACCATGTACTTTAAAGATATATGACAAAGGGTACGGATGCCAGAGAGTGCATGTACTGGCATGTACTGACATTCAATAACAAAATAGAAATAACGACATCACCTTAACAGAGCAATTAGTGTTATTCAAATGGTGATTGTTTGTTTATTTATATGGTTGAGGTTGTCGTGGTGAGATACTGTACATCAGCTGATTCCGGAACATGGTCGTGGAGTTGTTTGTAACACTGTAACAGATCTCAGAGCTGAAGAGCAGTGTTGAAGCAGGAGGATGTAGCAGCAGCTCCCAGCAGTCATTTGTAACACACCTGTAACTCTGGGTTATAGGTGTGATGCACATGTTAAACACCTGTAACCTATAGCACACCTATAATGCATGTGAATGATCCACGGGATCAGCGTGACAGTATCCCAGGCAACAGCATTGCCTGATGGACTCCATTGTTTTTGAAATGACATAACAGAGCAGTACTTGACCCTGAACAGGACTGAGTTTAAGGTCTTATGTCATCAGCCTCTGCTTTTTTAAACAATTAAAAACAGGGGAAATAAAACGCACCAAAGGCTTGTATTCACCCTACATTTATCCTTGTCCTTGACTCTACATGCTCATCTTGTTCTTTTTCTTAATCACAGTTTGATGAGTTCAGTGATAACTGAAGGTAGCTGTATTAGTGATGAATTGGGAGGTAAGGGGAGAAGCTGATTTAATGGAGGTGAGTGAGATTATTGCTTTTAAATGTAATGTAAATTGAAATGATTAGTCATCAATTTTGAGCCACGGGGGGGGGGGGGGGGGGGGGGGGGGGGGGGTAAACATGTCTTGTGGGTTTTTTTTTTTTGTTTTTTTTTTTTTCAAGGCTGTGGGTGAGCAGGCCAAAAGTGGAGAGGGTGGAATGTTGAGATGGTAGTGACATTTCGACACAACTGAAAACCTTACAGATGGTAGGAGGTATGGCCGAACTCGATGAGTGGAACTCCAGGATGGCTTTGGGGTGTTTGTTTAAATGTATTCCTTTTTCAGTGTCGGATCTGTGTAGGTGACGAACACTCAGGCTGTGATCATGAAACCATACAGCGTGTGACGTCCTTACATTGCGGATTGATGCAGCTTTGGTTTGCTGTTTCCTTGGTGCTGAAATTCATGTATTCACTGCCGCTCACAGTGTACCACTGCAATATATCATTTCTCTTCTGTGTTAATTATAACTGTGACGTTCATTAAGCTTAGTACATGGATTCCACAACTGTTCATCTCATTTCATCCATTACTCTAGAAGTTAGAATCACCATTCTTATAATCCAATAAACCAGGATGAGTTTAAGTGTGTGTGTCATTACTTACTATCTCAGAGTGGAAATTGTTGGCAGATATGGGAAGCCAAGAGGATTCTGACACAACTGTGATGCAACATTTGGGGGTAGTGTGAAATTATTCTAAGCCATCTGTGAAAACGTAAAAAACATGGCAGTATTCCCATTGGGTTATAAATGTTCATCAATAATACTCAGCATGTAAAACTACACCTGGTGAACATACCAAAGAATGCTGGAGTTTTATTACTATTATTTTTTTTTAAGAAAATAATTTTTGAAGAAATTATGGAGGTGTGAAAACTGTAATATACACTTTTATTTTTGGAATGAAAAATGTTGTGCAAGTTTCGAGTCAGCCTGTTTGGTGGTCTGCACCTTGCACCACCTTTCTTTGCATTCTGCATTATTTAACCGGATATAAACAGTAATGAGATACAGTGACAGGCTCCTCTTGTGTACTTTGTAAAAATTGTTGTTTGTGTGATTTGATACAGGTGGGTGCCAGCAGAGGTGTGCGCAGCTGCTTAGAACAAAACCCACCAACAATTCCAGAATGGAGCTACGCACCCCTGGTATAAGCTCAGCTGTCAAGGGAGTGATCTTCATTGTGTATTGGAAAAGATAACTGTTATCTTGCTACTAGGAGAATAGAAATAATCTTGGGCGGTGGCTCTCAAGTTTGGTCTGCCATGGTCTCCTGTTCATGGTGAAGGAAGAAACCTTTCCAGAAAAATAAACCAAAACATTGTTAAATGACAGTTTTGGTCGAAGTTCTTCAATTATTGTCACTCCAGTTTCTCCAACACATTCTCATTATGGACAAATAGTTTCCCCCTCAAAAGGTTATTTAACCATACCTTCTGTGCCAAGTCAGCCATCTTTGCTCAATAACTTTTTTTTACACTTGTTCCCTCTATCCTTATTGTAATGTCCGCCTTGTGCTAACTCAGTAAAAATCATTAATTTGCGTGCAGATACGCCTGATTCAGCTATTTTAGTCCACCCACAAAGCAGGTACAGTTTAATTACCTGCGCACACTGTCATAAGCTGGAACATAAAGATGAGAAGATCAGATAAAGAGTAAATGGCACGGGGGAGCTGTTTTGTACTGCAGTGTCTTGAAACGAAAGCCCAGGTGCGTTGATTCTCAGGAATCTGAGAAAAATCAAAGAGCTGAAACCTACTCTGCATTAAAGTTGGGGGGGGGGGGTATTGTTCTGTTGTGTTTTAGATTACACAAGCATAATGAAAGGTGAAATTATGCAAAATGAAGAAAGCACTAAGGAGAAAATATGATCATACAGAAATAAAACATCTTGTTATGTAAACAACGAGAACCTTTACCCCGGCTGACAGTGTGTGGTTAATATGTTTTTCAGTTGAGGATGAATAAAAGCCTTATCTCCACTGTACATTCAAAATATCCCCTTAATTGTGTATACACACACTGTGTGTTTCATTTTAAACCTCAATGGACATATTTCAACAGTAGTGCAAAAACGAAACAAAACAAAAAAAAAAACAACCCTTTCACACTTACCATACCTGAGGCAGGAGTGCTCAAACTCGTACTGTTTAATCCCGATTGAACCTGTAGGATTAATTTACATCGAGCAGATGGCGGAGAGTAGTGTCATCTTTGCTGTTGAACATGCCAAATGCGTTTTCAAGTGTAATTAAAACAAGTATTATTTGCATTTGCATCGCGCAGCATAAAAATCAACAAACTCAACAGATCAGGGCTGCAAAGCTGTCTGTTTGAAATTTCTGACCTCGCTGTGTGTGTGTGTGTGTGTGTGTGTGTGTGAGTGTGTTTATGTTTGTGTGTGAGCGCTTGTATATGTGTGCTTCTGCGTGAGTGAGTGAAGTTGTGTGTGTGCGTGCGTGTGTACATGTTGTGTGTGTGTACGTGTGTGTCTGTGTGAGTATGTGTGTTTGCGAGTGTGTGTGTTTGTACGTATGTGCGTGTGCATTGTTGTGTGTTTGTGTGTGTGTGTGTACATATGCGTGTACATGTGTGCATGTGTGTGTGCATGTGTGGGTGTGTGTGAGTGTATGTGTAAGTGTAGGAGTGTGTGTGTGTGCGTGTGTGTGAGCTCTATTCCTAAGGCACCTGATAGTTCTCAGTGATGGGTGTATGGATGTGGAGATAGGGAGTTTTACCTCCCAGCACCTTGATTTTAATGCTTATTCTCAGAGCACCATGCAGCGCCAGCAGAAATTTTCATGGACGATGCATCGCCTCATGAAGACTGCTGATTTCGTCAGATCAACTGGTCACAACCTTAATAAAAACTCTTTTTTTTTCACTGACATTAATTTAAATAATGTCTCTGAAGTGTTGCTGTTTGAAACAGAGCTGTGCTGTGTGTGTTTTTTTTTTTTCCCTCACACTACCTGAGGGAAGTTTGTGCAAGCTCCTCGCTTTATTTTGAGAAACTTTGTTTCGCCTTTTTCTGCACCATTACCCTGAAGAAAAGGCCAGCATTGCAGCCTGACATAATCGCTACACTGCAGAGGCTCCTGGGAGGGCACAGACGTGTAGAACTACAGCGGCCTAACGTGTCCCCTTTGAGACAGCCCTGGTCAGAGCAGATCAGATCTGTATTTAGTGAGATAAACACAGATACCTTCCTGCAACGGGCACTGGGAGGGGAACGACCCAGCAACACACGGATAAAAACTCCTGATGAAGGACTTTGGAGGGATTTATTTCTCTTCATATTACCCAGAAAAAAAAAATCCTTCCCTTGAAGTTGTAAGAGCCTTGCACCCACTCTTTAAGAATTAATATGAGCAAGTCCCTGATCTCAGATCAGTTTAGCTATTTGAATTTTAAAGGATATGGATAGACTAAGGGCAAGGGGGACATGATCCTAGATTGGCAATCCTGTTGCAAGAATCTATGAATGAGGCTTTGATCCTGGATCAGTTTTGACTTTTGGCTTATAAAGAACAAAGTCTGAATAAGGGCAGGGGAGGTCAGACCCTCTGGCCGCACTCCTCATGAATGAGACCTTGATCTTGGATCGGTTTTGCCTTTTATCTCATAATGGGTCAGGTTAGGCTATAAAACGACAAAAACAGCCCCAATCAGCACCCCTACTTAAAGTCACTTTATGAATAAGACTCTGATCTAGGATCAGTTTAGCCTGTTAGCTCATAATGGATAATATTAGGATATGGATTGGGGAACCTGATCCTAGATCAGCCTACCCAGTTTCCCCATAATTATCAGCATAATAATGAAAGACCCCCACACAAAATCCTCTTCAGCCATCTCTAATTCTACACATCACAGAACTACAGTGTTTCCAGTGCCAGTCATCCCATGTTCTTTTTCTCGGCCTCTCTATGAAATTTGACTTCTTAAACCAAAAAGAAACCAATAATTTGTCAAAAAAAGCTACACACCTGTATGCTTTGTGGTTTTTGCACCACCCATTTCAGATTTCACTCAAAAAGAAAACGTGTGTGTGTTTTTTTTATTTATGTTTTTTTTTTTTTTTACCTTGTTTACATACCCAAAAACCTTTTCCTGACCTGGTGTAGTGTTCCATGATGGAGCAGCAGAACCTGCAATTTGCAGTAGGGCCCGGCTCGCCCTCATGGCAAGGACTTTTAGCAACTAACTGATCTCATTCATTCAGTCTCAGAGTATCCCGACAGTAAAATCCTGTTCATTCACTCAGTCCCAGAATATCCTAACAGTAAAATCCTGCATGCTTGTGGGTGTGACTGTCGCTGGGGCTGTGGCTGCGGGCCATGGGCGCATTTCAACATGGGCGATTTGGCCCACCAATCGCGTATGTTCCAGCCCTTCCAGCAGCTTGGTGTTCTTGTCTGGATCGCTGACCCTGAAAATCTCCATTCTTGCTCTTTAAAAAAAAGTCTTCATATTCATGCTACAGGAGATTCCAATTGCTTTATTTCAAGCTGCAAAATTGAAAGTTGAAATTGAATTTGTTCCATTCCATTTAGGGCATGGATTACAAAAAAAAAGGAAAGACAAAAAAATGCCCAGATAGATGTGGATATGGTTGGAAATCAGTCCACTGAAGCCTGCTAAATTGGGAACATTGCGTTATATTGATAAAACACATGAGCACGACAAATCCAGGATGGTCTCAGTTGAGATATTTAAGTTCTGTTTTTTCCATCCAAAACAATTTCATTTCAGTTCATTTTTTAATTAAATGTGATTTGCTGCTTCAAATACAACATTCAGCTCTGAATGCATCTGATTCTGGACTCATGTACAATCCAGACATGCACTGGTTGGCTGTTGCCCAGTCCAGCATTTCATGTATTGCAAGTCCTGCGATGCAGTTAAGCCCTGCAGAATTACAGCATCTTTGCTGTCAGCTGCCATTAATCTATCATTGAGCCCCCCCTCCCATACTAATGACCAGCATGGCATATATTACTGTATGGATATGAATTATTAAGCTGTGTGTTAAGGCAGCGATATGGCTGCTCAGCAGTTCTTCCTGCTGACCTCTGATTAACTGTGTTACTACATAACTTGCAAACCCAGATTTACTTTTGCATTTGACACATTTGAATATGTTTTGAATTATTGATTACTTCCTGTACAAGTTCACATGCACAGGTTGGAAGTGTGTTAATTTTGTGTCTCAGTTTAATTAATACAGGGATACATTTCTGCACCGTCCCCATTTCCTTGCTATATAAAATCGTAATGAGCTGTTGTGTAGCACTCTGCAGAATCACAATGACAACCAATTGAATATCAGCAAGAATATTAGGAAATAAAGTATTTGAAATCCTGATATGCATTCCCTTATAACCACTCATTAGATTGTGTGAGTGTGTGTGTGTGTGTGTGTGAGAGAGAGAGAGAGAGAAAGAGCATGAGAGAGGAGTTCTGTTGAAGACTTTTCAAATATGTTTTGCTGTACTCTTATTTTTGCTGAACGCTGTATGATCAGTGGTGTGACATCAGTAAAGATGTCGCAGGCAGACATGGGCGGGACTGCAAAGCCATGCCCTTTAAAACCTTACCTTTTATTAGTTTGTTTTGATTGCAAAATTTGGAATGTGCAATGACATTCAGAAATAAATGTGCTCTAATAATATTCTCCCACCATTGAAACGGTATTTTACTTGATTCACAGGTTTCAGTGTTCACACTTTGAGCCCTTTTGATATTTACACCAATATGAAGCTGGGTTGTTTCTACTGTGCCCATAAAATAGAATATGTGTGCCTGCCACCCATTTCCTTACATTTTGAAAATGCAAGGAAATGAGTGGCAGGCACATTTATTCTACTTTATGGGTACAGTAGAAACAACCCAGCTTCATATTGATGTAAATATCAAAAGGGCATTAAGAGGAAAATGAAGAGAAAGGACAAGGTGCTGAGCTGGTACTAGTTTGTGAGACAGATTTACAATGGCTGGGGGTAGTTCAGTTCAGATGGTGAAAAAAGGGGATGTAATATTAAGCATTAAAAAATGCATTTGTACCACACCGTGTGTGTGTTCTTTTAAATCATTCTATAGTAGTTTATATGTATAGCTCATTTATTTATTGGCATTAATTTCATTTTTATCCTTCCTATTCCTTCATTTCTGTTTGTCTTATTTGGTCTATTGATGCTAACTTGGATGTTATCCTTTGCATGGCTGAGCAGTTTTATTATGCACTGGCCCATGGTACAGAAATACATTTAATGCAAGGTAGAGACAGAGCCCAAACAGTGCAGTGAGAGAGAGGTAAGGGCGGAAGAGGACAGGGTGGTGTGAGGTCAGAGAGAGGGAAAGGGACCGGAGTGTGCTGCTAGCAGCTAGCGGTGGCGCTGGCGTTCCCAGGAGGCCAAGTCTGACACTTTGAGAGTGAAAAAAGGTCAACCCCCGGAGGAGGTAACACTGTGAAACACGGTCTTTACATCTCCCCCTCTATCGCTGCCGTAGTTCCATCAGGAACAACCAATTAAAGCAGGCGGGAGAGCGGAAGGAGTCTCTACGCTGACACCGTGTGCCAGGAGCCTCTACACTGACACCGCGCTGTCAGGTTCTGAGTTCACCGCCGGGTCGACTTTTTTCTTGAAAGAACATCTTTTTCTTAAAAAAAAAAAAAAGCAAAAAAGAGAAGGCCTGCTTTCATGCCCTTTGAGAAGTTATGTTGTTTGCCTCATGCCGGAAACACAGCCGCCAGGCAGGATGATCAGAACTACGAGTCTTGTGAAATGTGCCACAGTTACTGTGCTGCAGGAACAAGTCCAAACAGGAGGAGAAACAGGCACCAGAATACCAAGCAAAGTCACATAATTATGAATAAAAATGAAAGGAAGATCTTACAGTAGCAAAAATATTTTCCTTATGAAGTGAAGCCCACAAATACAAAACAAACACGCTATAGATCTTGTAGCTTTTGCAGAAATTTTTTGCAGAAATTGCAGCTCTATTTTCACCAGAAATTCACAAAAACATGAAATCCCAAATGAAATGCCATCCTATTTTTCCTATATATGATAACGGAACTGTATCTCTTCATCCTGTCTTCTCACCACCTATACTGACTAAGGAAATACCAATGGGGAAAACAATCCCTTTATATTTCAGCACATAATATAACATAATTTCTATGTCCTTCGTGTCGTGCAATCGTACATGATACTGAAAAACATACATGCCGAGGAGTAGGAAAACTCGGTCCTGGTAGAAATATATGAAGTTTGCGCCGGTAAAATCCCTAACTATAAAGTACTGGTAATATTACTGAATAAAGGTGCCGGAGCTGGAGTAGAAGGTGCAGCCCTCAGACTCAGAGACCTTCAGAGAATTCAGCCTCATTCACTTAATAGCTGCTTGAACTGTAATCAAGAGGTTGAATGAAATAGTACATAAACAAACCCCAGGACCTGCTTTCAGAAATATACAGCAGGTGCATGTTTTGTATATCAAGTGGCTAGTAACTTTGTACAATAGAAAATATATTTGTTACGACGCATTCTCAACTTTTTTTGCAGTTGTACTTCAAATTTTGTTCTCTGCCTTTAAAACATCATTTCTGCCTGCTGTCAGAGTATTGAGTCACCACAGCCAAAAATCATGAAGGCTGTTTAAATAAATCATTTTCCAGCTTCCCCGACACGCTTTCAGTTTTTAAATGCATTTCTACAGGTGTAAGTACTATGTAATGATGTGTTTGTAAACAGTATTTAGACAGTATGTACCTCTTTATTTACTGTGTTATTACTTAGGCCACTCGTAAGGTGTGTGCTTTATATAAAATCTGTTGTTTTATGTGGGAAAAGGCACAAATCTACACCTCTTAGCATCTAATTATTTATAGGACCTCGTGTAGCTTCAAATGAATATAAATTTGTGAAAACAATGAGTGTATCTGCTTAGCCATTAGGGATTTAATGGCTTCCTGAAACCAGTAAAATCCCAAGATCAGCTTGCCACGCTGTCACTATTGAGCCCCATCCCTATCTGTAAAATATTTATCAGATACCAACGCAATGTCACACACTGGCAGTGGACTGGATTTGGTGCTTTCTATCGCATGTACGTTCTGCTGAAAATGGAGGTCTGGATTAAGGCAGCATTGCCCCCAACACTGACCTAAGTTTGACAAGTTAACCTGCTTCAGCTCTCATCTCACCTCGTTCTGGATACTATGGCCTCTACTGAAGCTGTGAGCAGATCCACAGGTGCTGTGAAAGCTGTCTGCACTTATCCTTTTGTCATTTATCACTTATCCCATGGAAAATGTCATCAGGAGCAAACTATCATTGGATTTATGACAGCATGTAGCAACCTGAAAGCCACAGGTGTCGAGTTTTTTAAAATAACGAAGCAGATTTTTCATTGGAACATGAGCAATTGCACAGAGATGGCGCTGAGTAACTTATGGTTGCAGTTGGTATCAGTCAGGTTCTGAGGGTTCTTTTTGATTAATTCTCAAACAGAACGAAATGTGGGAAGACAGAGAAAAAAAAAATGCCATTGTAAGCCAAAGTCATGGCCAAAACGTGGGTTGAACCCCTGCCGATAACAGCACTGATTAAACTCGTGGTCTGCTCCTCCTCACTGCTCAGTGTTGCTGCCTCCACCCCATTTCAGCGTTCAGTTTCACCACCCAGACATCTTTATACCGGAGCGAGGCTGGACTGGCTGGCTGCCGAGCGGTGCGCTTTGTCTGCATCAGATACCGCGATCAGATGGCCTGATCTGCGGTCTCTCATCGCTGTAGGTTTCTGACTTGGAGTTTATTTATTTATTTATTTATTTACCAACTTGGCTGCATCGCACAGCCCTCTCTCAGCTCTATTCACTGCAAAGTTTCTGATACCATCAGTAATACTCTGCAGTCATCTACTGTTGGAAGTAAACGTGCTGTGTAGCAGTTTTGAGTTTGCTTGTTTTGTTCCGCTGTGTATTAAATGCCGTGTCATTTGGTTCAGTGTTCCCTCTCAGTCTGCTTAAAAATCTGGTTGGTCCTTTCTGTTTTTTTTTTCTTATTTTTTATGACATTTTTTTCCCCCAGTCAAGGGTAAATTTAAAAAAAATATATATGAATTTACATACATCAGCAAACAAATTTTCAGGTGACTTATACAGATAGCATGTAAAGTCTGAAAATGTTATAGAACCAAGTGATTCACTGATTTAAAAATGGCCATTTATTCTATTGTGTTTTATTGCACTTTTTATGTAAGAGTGAGCCAAGACAGCATAATGAGCACTCACTTTAAGGCAGACTGAAGATGTGCTGTGGAGGCAGTCATTTTCAGAGATTAATTTTAATTTTTTTCTGTTTTTTGAAAATCACAAACTCTGCGGCATGTCTCCAATTAGCCTTTGTGTGGCAGAGATCACACGCTGTTCCAGCGTTCACAAAACAACAGCAGAAAAATTAAATTCATCTTGTCGGCTTTCATGTAAAAATAACCAATATAACGCTCTTCATGTTTCACTAAATTCCCATTTGTAAAGTTGTGCGAGAGGATGAGAGGGGGGTTTGATGATGTCATCACTCTCGAGTGGCCACTTCTGGTCAGGTGCCTGTGGTGGCATGAACTATGTGTGCTGGACACTAACCTTTCCTTCCTCTGATCACATGGGCAGTGTGCCGCTGGTGGTGTGACTACAGCATGGAAAGTGGAAAGAGAGACTCTCATGATGTGAATGGGAGGAGGTACAGTACATACCCAAGGGGTTAGGAAAATGAGAGAAAAAATCTGGGGAAAAAAATTAAATTCAGAAAAATTTTTTGTTTCATTCAGATAAAAGTGGTTGGCCATGTTTAAAAGGGAGACCAGCAGCGTTCTTAACATGGCAGTTAGAATGGACCAGATTTTAAATTTCATTCTGAGGGGTTGTCTCCATGGCAGCAGAATTACTGTCACAACTTTGTTCGATATTCTTTCATGTAAAGCAGACTAAAAGCGGTCTGTATGGTCTCCACCAAGCACCGGCAAACTGGGAGCAATACACTTCCCACTGTTATTGATTTTTGCTGTGAATTCCTCAAACACATTAACAACCAGCCCCCTGTATTTTAAAATCAGGCAACAGCAAAAAGAAAAACTGCAAAAACTGGGATATTTGTAAAATTGCTTCAGGGAAGAGAAGACTCTTCCATCCACAATAACTGCTTGTGCGTAGTTTGTGTTGTTCTGTTTGGGATACATTGATTTTCATCTCAACTGCAAAATGCTCAGCACCTTCTAGTAGTCGCAGCTGTTGATTTCTCTTGCAAAATAACATATGATGTGCATTCTTATCAAATCATTATGTGTCAGGATTAAGTAAGGACTCCAGTGCTGACAAAAGTGAAAATAAACCGAAGTTTGCAGCCCAGTTCAAAGTCCACAAATCCAGAATCAGAATCGGTAATCAGGCAGAGGTCAAAAGCAGGGAGACTCAGCAAAGGTACAAAACACAATCCAAGAGGGAAAAAGGGAAAACAGGCAGAAGTCAAAAATCAGAAAAACACAGTAATTAGGCAGAATCAGGCGGCAGTGGCTCAGATATCTCTCCCAGCCAGTCAGAATCATACATTTTCAGTGCTGTGTTCTCCACTCTGGGTGCCTCTCTCTGTGTCTTTGTGGTCTCTGTTTTGGTAACAAACGTTTGGGGCAGATGCAGTCTGGGCATTGAATTAATTCGGGCGTTCCCATTTTCACGTTCGGACCTGTTGAACGTATCGGACATGCCGCGCTGTGCCAAGTGGCCCATCTGGTTTTGAAAGTCGCAGCCAAACATCCAAACACAATGCAATGCTGCATTTTGTTTTTCCAAGAAGGAGAGAAGAAAATGAAACAAAACAAAGCAAAACCGCAGAATATTCTTTGTTCCGTATAACGGCACAGCCAGAAAAATCAACTTGTTTCTGTTTTCCTTGATCGTGTGTGGGAACACACGGAGCGTGAAGACCTAGATGGAGCGGATTCTTCTACAGCAACAGACCACACACAGGCTGAGAATGAACAAGATTCCTTTCCAGCTCCACATGGTACAAAATAACTGTAATTTAAACAGTTTGTTTTCTCTTCTTACTCCAGCATTACATCTTGTTTTGCTTCTTTGGTGATTGAGATGTGTTTAGTTTGAAACACACAGCAAAACATAATACAGTATTCTGGACCCAGTCACCTCAGGACAAGTGTATGCAAGATGCAAGGTTTTATGATCCGTGTGACTATGTTGAAAAGTAACTATTATAAGGCATGGTAATATTCACAAGCTGGTTTTCTTGCTTTTCCAAACACAATAGTAGGAGATTTTAACAGTATACAGTAATGTACTGCAATATTCTAAATACCAAATATGAAAATAAAAATACTTATTACACTAAACAAATTGCATTACCAAAGACTATATATATTGGTAATTGTTACATTTAGTATGGGATTATGGATCTCAATGTGGTTTCCTGTGTAAGAAAAGGTTAAGATGGGTAAACACAGGATAATAAATAACTTATGGATAATAGGGCTCAGCTTTATTAGTAATTCTCATTATTGATCGAGCTTTGGACCAACCACATTAATGTAGCACTGCAGATCATATAGGCCTGTACTGTACTAAAGTAGAGCAACAGAACAGCAGTAGTTACTCACACCCAGTGGCAGAAGTAAAAATCCTAAATACAGACACGATATTAAGAGTAAGATATTAACTAGTATACAGGAGTGAGTCTTGCGACTAGGTGTTCAAGACCCAGCCATGCCATTACAGGCAACGGCTAGAGGCCGGCATTGGCAAGGCCACATTTGGCTCAGCCTCAATGGGGAAAGGTAGGGGTTGAGCCAGTTTGTTATAAATTGAATATATTGTGACATCACCATCCTCCTGGGACAAGGGTAACATGTAATTGGTAAATCTGCAGTGTGTAAAGAAGTGAGGGCTTGTTGTCATGGGACTCATAGGAGTCACATGCTTATTGCCGCCCCCTCCAGAAGTTTGAGGGAACAAGTTGTTGTGTGAGACTGAACAGTTCAGCTGAGTTCAGGGTGGGAAAAAAAATCTGGGAAAAAAACAAAATAAATCAAAAAAAGATTCCTGATCAAAGTCACACATTTGCCAGCCATTCAGTTTGTTACAAAAGGCAATGCCCTTCTGAAACTGTTTAGGACACACCTCTTTATGATCTTGTGCAACAATTTCAAAGCTACACCCTACAGAACAATCAGAGCCATATGAATCTACTGCAGCTGCATGCTTCCATCCACAACATAGATACAACGAGTACAAATCAAATGAATGTAAAATTAAAAGAACAGATAAAATACACAATCAAATAAAGTAAAATAGCAGGACTTTACAATTTAGGTAACCCTGTGAAACAAAAGCTACATTGCCTTTCACATATTGTTGGAACCCATGTACTGAGCCAGAAGAAAATTGTATTGTGTGGTCACAATAGCATCCATATACAGTAGATACATAAATGACAGGGTTTAGACCTATTCACATATTCAACAGGCAATGCACTGGCACCATGCTATAGTTTCAGGCAAACCTTTGGCTGCCGTTATCCACAGGGTTTCCGAGGAAAGCCAACAGTTATCGCTGTTGAGTGAGAGGGCTGGGAAAAAGAAGAACAAACTGCTGGCCTGTTGAATTAAAGCCATCCGATTCAGAAACGAGCGAAAAGTGGAGAGGAAAACGCCTCATCCTTGTCCAGAATAAAACAGATGGCGCTCATTTCCTAGGAAATTATTTCAATTATGATTCCGCCTTGGGTGAAGGGAGAAAAAAAAAAAAACACGGTTCCTACATGCCCCTTTTCCTGACAACATCTGAGACAGAGCCGCGACTGCAGTGGAGAATAAATAAATGACTGTATCGTTATGCCAAATTACGGTGGCATTGATACATGGTAAATACATGCCTCTGCTGCTAACCATAATCAGTGTTATATTACCGCATAATAAACATGCGTCTGCCTTTTTATGCCAAATGACTGTTGTATGAAACATTGCTTGGCCCTATCTGTCTTTCATCGCAATTCCAGTTTAATTCCGTATGCTTTATTTGCATTATGAACTCATGGCGTATAAAATGCCAAAAGCATAGGAATTAATAACAATCGGCCTGTGATAAACAGTGGAGTATAAACACTCTGAGATAGATATATGTCTTTTTCTCCCCTCGCTAACGAATATAATCACAAAGGATGCGGTGTCATGACTGCTGTGCTGTCTATGGCATTTGTGTGCAGGTGAATGACTGTGTGCTGTGGGGGCTGTCATTAACTGGAGGTCCTGTCATGGTATCCATGGTGAGCCAGAACCGGGGTGTCCTTGTTGAATGCCTGTCTCCCTGTACCCGAGAGGGGGGTGAGCTGCTGAAGGTCTCTGGAGGGCGGGGGGAATGAGAGGTCCATTACCCTGGCCTGTGGGGGGGGGGGGGGGGTAGGCCCCCCTGAACCTGGCAGAGCTGGGGCAGAACTCCAGTAATGCTGATCTGCAGCTCAGCTGAGCAAATACTCACACTGGTATATTTATCTGACTGTGCGCTGTTGAGTGAAATTATCCACACTTCCATTCACCACTATGTCAGGATGGTCGTCAAAAGACACTTATAAAAATGGGTGGGGTTTACCGTACTGATATGTTTCATTGAGCCAGAAATGGGAGGAGCTATCATGTAATATCAGCCACTCAATAATTTGGACCATTGATTGTATTGGCTGTTGAGTTGAAAACATTTTTTGATTGGTTAAAGTCAATGATAAAAAGTGTGTAGCTCCACCTTAATGAGGTTCATCATATTTCATTTCAGCCATCATATGTGGGCAAGACTGTGTATGTGGGTATCAGAGAGAAAGAGAAGGAAGGCTGTATGTCAGTACCCTTACCCATATCCATTATTTATGGGTTCATTTGTTTATTGTATATTTTATAGGGAGAGGAATGAACAGAACAGTCGTGCTATGAAACAGTTCATTTTATGCACCGTTTATAGGAAAAAGCTACATGATTAATGTACAAATTTTCACAAAGCATGTTGTTGGAAAAACTACAATGATCAACTTTGATGTGTCAGTTGAAAACACATATTTCACTCTTTTTGACAGCTAGAGTTAAATAACACAGAAATCAAATTATTGCTCATAGCAGATTATACAATAATCCCTATATATCTGAAGGCTACGGAAATAGACTGACTACTAACAGAATGTGAAAACAACAAGGAAATGACCTTGTTGAATGACCTTAAATATGCCTTGTTAGCATATGCAAAGCCCAGAAGAACTCATTCATTTTTTCTCGCTCAGTTGTAAAACGCCTAAGAGAGTGCACACAATAAGACGATCAGGGAAATGTAGCATTTCTACACCACTGATAGCAACAGCAGTCCATTAGATTATACTAATGTTGCCAACAGACTTCATTAACATGGTTACCATGCTACTCTGTGTCCAAAAACGGTCTGGGGAGATTTTACATAAAGTGTAAAATGTAAAATATACTCTCTAATATCCATTTACTGTACATATGTACTATACTCTCAAAACTCTTCATGCTTTTACCCCCTGAGAGCAAAAGCTTTGCCTGCGTGAGAAATCTGAAGTCATTTCTGCATGCATTAATTTCTGTAATACATGAGTTAGCAGGCACGGTGCAGACAGGGACATGGGCCTAGCTCAGTGCGTTCTCACAGCTGGGCACGGAGAGCATCTCTCTGCATATTTAAACTGAGTCTGGATTGGCTGGCAGCCCATCCAATCAGGAGTGAAATGTTCAGCAGTCGAACGTGTGTGGTGCGACAGGAACTTGCCGTGGCCAGGGAGCGATCAGCCCAGGACTTGGGCTGTGTCACGGCAGGACTTGGCCGCTAAAACGACTTTAAGACAAACGGATCGTCTCGACACATGCTGGAAAGAGCAGGGAACTCAACAGCTGGGTTTACGTTCCAGCATTCTGAGAGACTGGCCACAGTCCACTCCGTTTGAGCTGGACACACATGCAGTTCCTAAGGGGCTCTGCAATGCAGGTTTTTGTTGCACAATCCTGTCCCTTATTTCAGTGATGCCTCTAGAGCTGCTTAAGAAATCACCTGATCTCAGCTGACCTCCATCTTTAAAATTCAATTCAAATTCAGAGATGCTTCATTGCCATGACAAGAGAAAACTACAACTGCATTTGGAATTGAAATGCCAATGCAATACAAAGGCATTAAAATGGATCAAATACAATAAATGGATGTCACAAATGACCCTAAACTCAAGGGAGGGTAACCCTCCCACCCACTTGTTGTATGCAAAAAACTTAACCCCATCTTGAACAGAGTTTTAACAAAAGAGAAGAAGACTCGGTGTCAAAGGTTATGAATGCAGATACACACACCAGTCTTTGCTTGCACTCTCTCTGAATTTATGGCTTGTAAGCACACACCAGGATGCCGGTTCCGTTGCGTTCCTCTTCGAGAAGCAGGTGTTTTTTTTTGTTTTTTTTTATCTTTTTCTGGGAGGTCGAGAAATTGATTTATCAGGGCGGAGGATTTTGGGATTTCTCTCTAATGAAGATGAACTTGGGGAAAATAATAGGAGAGTATGTCTCTGTATGCAGTTCAGCCATCCTGCAGTCACCACACAGCATACTGTGTACAGCTAGCCAGGCTTTTATTCTCTCTCACCCTTTCTCTTTCTCTCTCTCTCTCTCTCTCTCTGAGTTTTTAACCTCTTTGAAATTTGAAGTTACAGTAAGATGTTTCCTTTGGACCTGCAATGCAGACATTGTCTAATTATCTTGTAACGACTTTCAATAAATAATTACAATGAAACCATCAATCAAAGGGCCAAACATTGATAACAAAAAAATCCAATATCCACTGAGCCTCGCAAACCCTGCATGATAAATATGTAGAGCCCCATGTTGGAAATGTAGCATAAATTATGCAGTTATAGATTATGAAAACATGCACAGGATACAAAAAATGAAATTAAACACTTTTTTGATGACTCAGAGGCAGAAAATTAAACTATTGACCATGGAAATCATTAGAGTCATGGGAAACTAATGGGTACTCATGACTCATCTCCCACCAGTGGAACCCTGTCCACCCCACATGGGGTGCGGAATATAGTAACAATATTCTCTGACTCTACAAGACCGATGATCTAATGAGTTCCCTCCATTGGCTGGTGTTAACACCTTTCATGATTCCTATTTGACCATATACTGTCAGCTACATCCCAGGTGACACGTAACATTATCATTATCGGTGTTTGAAACTCCAAAGAGAGTTTGCTCAATAAGGCAAACAAGGAAATATAAGCATTACTATACCAGAGTTAACAACATGAGCCAATTATATCATAATCATGTTGCCAACATGCTTCGTAAAATGGCTGCCATACCTCTGTCTCATAAAATTTACAACATAAAATATACCTTCTAACAGCCAATTACTGTACATATGTGCTGTAGTCTCAAAACAATGCAAGTATTTACCACCTAAGAGAGCAAAAGCTTTGCTTCGAGTAAAAAAAAATCTGAGGCAGTTGTAATATTGTTTTATCAATGCTAGAAAGTTTTGAAGCATAAGAACGTTGTACGACTGCATGGGGACGCTGTGACACAGGAATTCTCTTTGGTCATCATGCATCACACAAACAAGGCCATAAAAGCTGGTCATTGTAATAGAAATCTGTTTAAAAAATGACTAAACGTGTTCACTGTATGTCATAGATTTCCCTCCAAGATAAAAGAGGGAGACCTTCCTTCCTCTAGGAGGAAAGACAACAGGTCAGATAATAATTTACAGATATCTCCATTACGCACTCAGAGCGTGAAGTTAATGTAAAACATGACACAGATTAACGGCTGATTCATGTGGTCACGCTCCAGAGCTTGTTTGGACCAAAGTAATTAACTGGTACAGTGTGTGTCAAGAACCATGTATGAATGTAAAGAAATCTCTCTCTCTCTCTCTCTCTCTCTGTCTCTCGCTGGGCAGGTGACCTTCATAGATTGGCACATAGTGCTGAAAAATGTTGTGAGTCAGGACCCAGTGCTGTTCTTTCCCTGTGCCTTTGCTTGTCTTTTTGTTGTCCTTCAGCAGCGTTCATGTGTGTTATGTTGTTTTGTTATGTTGTTTTGTATGTTTTTAACTGTTCACAAATTCAGTCGCTCCTCCCTGCTTGTCAAATGAGGGCAGACAGTGGTCTACCTCAGAGCCAATACAATTCTTTTAAAAAATTCAACAAAAATTGTAAAAAATACATTCAAATGAATTATAATTGTCTTCAACATGCCCCAGCCATTTCAAGAAGAGCATCGTGATCCCTATGCCTTGCGCATGTGAGGTCTGCAGCTGGGGCCTGGTGGTTTGGTAAACATCAGCTGCACATCACATGACAAACTCACACCTCTCATAATGTTTGATCCCATCTAGCAGGTGGGATTGCATCCCAAACTCACCATACCTTCCGCAGAGAGGTGTGTCTCTATCTGTAGTGGGAGGGCATTGTGTTCTTTATGACATCACGTCACCATAGGGAACTTCATTCTCCTCCTTCAGATCCCTTGGTGAAAAGGTTAACCTCCCCTGGCTTCTGTTCATCCAGTGCCAATTAACAGGGAGAATATGTGCCCTGTCCCAGAGGACCTCACTCCAGGACCTTCTCCTGCAATGAGAGACTGATGCAATACTCCTGTTAATTGCCAGCTCCTCTCCCATAATGCATCCCTTCTAGTTTGCATTTACCATGTTGAGAGCAATCAAGTCTCAAGTGCTGTCACATGACGTGGTCCGTCGTTCAATTTTCTACCACAAACAACCCAAATACGTTTATATGAAAGTGTAAAAATACCTGGATGAATGGAAATTTTTACCAACATCTGAATCTCACATTGATAGATCGCACCTGTGACAAAGCAGTGCATGGTGAGCTGAATTGTAATCAAATCTGTAGTGTCGTGGATCAGTGTTGTTCCTAGTTTAACAGGACAACATTCCCGTAATACTGAGAATTCAGTGCTATTTGAAAGCTGACTCTATCCTCTCCAATTAGCATGTAAAAGTAAAAATGTCCTCCCAATTACAGTTCATAATGGAAAAACGTCACATTTGTTGGTGATATCAAAACTGAACAAACATACATGTCAAAAATAATTAACAAATGAATTACATCTGCAGAATGTCAGTGTAAGAAGATGACACTTGGACACAGAGGACGAAGACATTTTGTCATTGTGTGTATTGTTATCATTATATGACATATTCTGATGCATTTGTACTTTGTGATCCTGTCTGTGAAGAATGTTGGAGCCTTAAATGGAATGCCCTGGCAGCAGTAATTAACCTTAAGTTATGAACTGGAGTGCCAAGGTGACCTGTTGAAACCCCAGGGCAGCAAATGGAGCGTGTGATTGAGGCAGGGGAAAAGATGAGAGCTGCGGTCTCAGGTGCTGTCCCTCTCCTCCTCCCAGCTGGGGAGAAAAAAAAAATGCTCAAAAAGCGCAAACAATCTCACGGGTCACGGCGCGAAGGTGCAAATCCGAAGGCAGCAGCTCCTGTGTGATGAACTCAGTGAAGATCCATCTATCCGTCCAACACGTCAGCCAAGATGCAGGAGGAAAATTCCCACAGGAGGAGTCTCCTCGAAGCCGTGACGACGAGCGAGAGTGACAACAACAGAGCGTGCTCCCGAGGGAGCGGAACGGGTCCTCCTGGCCCCCGGAGCCAAAGGCTCTCCTGGCTGCGCTGTGACTTCCTGTGATCAGACCAGCAGCCATTACATCTGCAGCTCCCACAATTCCCTGTGTTTGTAATGATGGAACATGGGGCGCCATGAGTCGGCAAAAAGAGATTTTCGGTTCTTACTGACCACCCCCACCCCTCCCCCCCCATAAATAACAAACGAGTTGCATGTTTTCCTACATCAAAAAAATAGACTGAATGTATGTAAGTAATCAGATTATTCTTCTGGAATTCATTAATGTTTTACAGTAAAACAGTATTGATAAATAGAAAGAAATCTAAAAAATAAATACATTTAAAAACAAAACCTGAGAAAATGGGCCTTGGCTATAATTGGAATGTGTTTTTAAATCTGCCATTGGCTACATGTAACACAGAGAGATACCCTCTGACTGCATTGTATGGGCTTAGTGATTGGTAGTGGGTGGTACTGTGTTGTGGCCTCAGCTGGGAGCATGACATAATAAAAATATTAACTACTACAATTTTATATATTACATGAAATGATCAACTATGGAGGATGATTTTTGCTGCTGTTTTGGCGTCACTGTTTCTGTGTGTCCTTGCTCATTGCAGAATGTGCCTGGATCTAATGTTCCCTTATATTTCATTTAATAGCATCAGTGAGTGTGAAATTCAGAAGTGGCAGCAGTTTTCACACAGACGCTGTGAGCACTTATGGTTTTTCATTTATCATTTCTTAGGATATGAGATCTACACAGTCTTGGGTTTGTGCTTGACCTTACGTGTCCCTTTTACATCCGCACTGGGAGAGAAAGGAAGAGCTGGTTGAATCAGCCATGGCTCGGTTCTGCTCTCTCTGAGTGAATCAAGTAGACAGCGGGGCTTTGAACTCACCGACGGCCTCATAACGTGGAACTCCTGTACATAAAGTCCTTTTGCCGAATTGTGGTCGCACTTAAATGCCCTCTTGAGAGGCTTTGGAGTCTGTCTCATCAATCTCGGGAAATGAGAAATCTGCGCTGTGGTGTGAACGGATTTTCCTGTTTTTGTTTGGGGCCATCAAAAGGGCAGTGCTGGTGTTCTCGGCCACAACAAATAACTTTTCCGTCAGTGCAGTTACGTCATCGCTCAATCCGACCTCAGCATTGATGGAAACAGCAATGAAGCGTTCTCTGCCTCACTTGCTACCGAAACAATGATTTCAATGGAAAAAAAAAATTAATGAAGAAAAATGAAAACTGTGTTTTTGTAATAGTACTGGATCGATCAACGAAGACAGTTTTCAAAGAGAAAGCAGATTGAGGCCAGCTGGGAGGGGGTTCATATTGGTGGGCAGGGGGGTTAAGCCAGCTGGGAGGGGGTTCATATTGGTGGGCAGGGGGGTTAAGCCAGCTGGGAGGGGGTTCATATTGGTGGGCAGGGGGGTTAAGCCAGCTGGGAGGGGGTTCATATTGGTGGGCAGGGGGGTTAAGCCAGCTGGGAGGGGGTTCATATTGGTGGGCAGGGGGGTTAAGCCAGCTGGGAGGGGGTTCATATTGGTGGGCAGGGGGGTTAAGCCAGCTGGGAGGGGGTTCATATTGGTGGGCAGGGGGGTTAAGCCAGCTGGGAGGGGGTTCATATTGGTGGGCAGGGGGGTTAAGCCAGCTGGGAGGGGGTTCATATTGGTGGGCAGGGGGGTTAAGCCAGCTGGGAGGGGGTTCATATTGGTGGGCAGGGGGGTTAAGCCAGCTGGGAGGGGTTCATATTGGTGGGCAGGGGGGTTAAGCCAGCTGGGAGGGGGTTCATATTGGTGGGCAGGGGGGTTAAGCCAGCTGGGAGGGGGTTCATATTGGTGGGCAGGGGGTTAAAGTAGTAAATAAAAACTTTCAGCCACTTCAGTGTTTTCAGGTGAATATTTTCAATAAAAGTGGTATTTCATCATTGGTTACACACAATGCAATATGGACATCAATAACTTCAATAATACACGTGCAAAAATTAGTTAAGACACAAGTGAGAATGTGCATTGACTGTTACATCTCCCATAGACAAACCTTTTTTTATGAATTACATCATAAGCCTTTATAGAAATACCTAGGAATATCGATGTTATGAATTCAGTCAAATATAAATTTCACACGCATATTTTTTTTCTATCAGGCCCAAAAAAAAAAACAAAACTTACAACAGTTATTAATATCATGAATAATTAGCTCTAAACCCTCACAAGGTAAAACATTCACATTAAAGGGGTACAGAGGGGTACAGATTAAAGGGTACAGAGGAGGGGGAGCTGGGTCTAGTCTTGGCTAGAAAGACTTGTCTGCTGGACTGTAGTGATGTTGTTTATGCCTATATTTGATTTGTCACATAAAAGCAGATTTTTCTCTGCATCAATACAAGCTCGGCTCAAAACAAACAAATAAAAGAAATGCCCGGCTGTGACCCCACCCCACACATACATTGCCACGGTGATGATCAGGTGTTACTTCCTGTAGCAGGGGAATGAGGCTGTGAGGGGTATGACCGTATATGAGATGACAGGGAGGCACATAGAATATTCACCTGCAGGATCAAGCCAGTTCAAAGGGACATGGAAACACAGTCAGAAGCTCAGAGAGACACAAAAAATGGATTTGAAGGGACCCACGCTTCCATTTGAATAGATTTATTATTGGATGAATGGTAGGGCTGTCCCTTCTGTATACGAGACTGACTGCCCCCAGTAGCAGCTTTCATGGGACCATGGCTGGAGAGCGGTTTGAAGCGCTTTAGTCACATCATCACCATGGATGCAGCCAATCAGATGAAGGTTGTGGTGTCACTGAGCCCCAGCGACAGCATCCTGTCAGACACGTCAGCGATAAAATTACAGCCTTCTAACACAATACCATGACAACTGAAGACGAATCCTACCCTTTCTTTACACTTCTGTGTATGTGTGTGTCTGTGTGTCTGTGTGTGTGTGTGTGTGTGTGTGCATGTTTGCGTATGTGCACATGTGTGTATAAATGATTCCACAGTATTGATTGCTTCATACAATCATGAATGTAGCAACAGCCCTTAATGTAACAGACAGAACAGCGGAGGGCCATATGACAGCTAAAATGGAAGAAAGCTGAGGTCTGGCTTGGACATACCTGGTGGCTGGTTCATCATGAACTGCGTATATTAAGAGATGTCATACAAACTAATAGGATGCTCCTTTCTGCAACAATCTGTCAACGGATCGGTCATGATATGTATGTAATTTTAGCAGGTTTGAGGATGCACATACTTCATACATTTTCATGAGGGTATTCTGCAGCACATTTTGCAACAAAGCAGCAGCACGAATTCTCCCTGTGAAGGATTATTATGGGATGCAGAATGACTTTGACTAAAAACACTCAAAGCGCTAATGCACCTGGAGATCAAACCGCTGAAGTTCAACACTGAAAACCGGGCATATCCCTCTTGTGGGCTCTTGTGCAAGAATAAGGACACTTATTAAGTGCACAGTTTCTACAGAAAATGCAATATGTCTTGACTTCCTCTTTGTGGTGCACACCATGATTTGCAGTATAATAAACAAATGGCTAGTGCATTAAGCTTGTTGTTTTGAACTAAATTGGTTCTTCTGGCATTTTCAGGCTCTCTGCTACAGAATAACACTCTGTGAAAGGATTCCGGTCCCCCTGCATCCCATAATAATCACTCGCAGCTTTATCAGTACGTAGACTGAGTGGGCTGTCTCTCCTTCAATTAAATTGTGTCTCCTTTCTCTCTCTCTCTCTCAGTGAGGTCATTTTTCCGAGCAGCATCCAAGGCTGAAAGGATACAGCCAAAGTCAAACGGACCGGAGTGGCCCTAATCTGGCTTTAATGTGGCAGATATAGCTTTATCACACGCCGCTCCGCTGTCAAATTACTCCTCTTAGTAAGAGCACCATGACTTATCCTCCACCCGTTCACCCAACCAAGCCCTGACACCGGCGCAGGGGCAGCGGGCCCATCACCCGCGCAGTCCTGTCTGCACCTTCCTGTAACCTAATTACGACATGTTTCTAAAACCTCCTCTTCAATGCCATGGGATATTTTAAATATGAGGCAAGCCATATTTTGCGGTGGATAATTTGATACTTACATGCGATGCTGACATTTATTATCATAGAGGATTAGGGACTCGTAAAGGGGAGCCATTCTTTATTTATTTACATTTTTGTTGTTGTGTAATAAAATTCTCTGGGATAGGGCTGTGAAGTCATTGTGTTTTTAAACTGTGTAATTACTCCCCTTGGAGAAGGTAGAGTAAGTGCTGTTTTGGGTGCCTTTTCTCCTCATTAAGGTAACCAAAAACTGGCAATTAGCTTTTAAACAGCCTAAAATTACTGCGAGGCAAACGTTGATTACAGTTTGGCAAAGATGAGCTGGGAGAATGTGTTAGGTAAGCGCTAATTATAGAACTGACAGATCCCGTGTTGTGGTCCAGCGTGGGTCTGTTTGCGTTCGCTCGCTTAGCAGATCAAGGGATCATTTGTATTTGGGTGCATTGCAGCTCTTTTACATTCCCAAGTGTAAAGTAACAGAGCGGTGGAGCAGGGAGGGGCAGGGATGAGCGTGCACTGAGACACTCTGCGTGAGGAATTTCAGCATATCTGCATATGTCTGAACATGAAGAAAGTATTGACAATAAAGCATGCACTGAGATTTTTTTTGGAAAACAAGCTTGGAACAATGATCATGACCAGTGCTCTGTCTGCTCCCTGCAGGTGTGCTTATTGTGCTACTTGTTGTTCTCAATCACATTACCTTTTCCTTTCCTCCCCCAAGTCAAAACAAGAGATTACTATACAATGTCTCTTCTCTCAACTTTTTACTTTTTTTTTTTTTTTTTTCAGAGGGCGAATGAGAAGCACAGTGGATACAGAGCTTGTTTGTGCGCTGAGCAGGTTGATACTTCGCCTCCAGTGCTGTTGTCTCTTCCGGCGGCTCCCTCATTCTCAGAGCACAGCGTGTGTAACGCAAGCTGACAGCTGGGTGAAACACAGAGGCCCAGGAGCGGCCACAATGCAGACACACCACAGAGCTGATTAAGTTATGATAGACACAGCTTTTCCTTCTAAATAACACACTACATACACAAACAATGGGGGTGGGAGGTTGGGGAGTTAAGACAATTTTTGAAAAGAAATAAATTATAAAAGTTGTTTTTTTTTTTTTCTTTTCTTCCTTCCTCCTGAATCTGGTCAACAAAAAGCACTGGCAAAGCCATTGTACCATGTTGTTTAGCAAAGTAAAAATAAAGAAAAGAGAACATTGACAGCCCCCACCCTCCCTCCCTGGCAAACAAGAGAAAGTTGAGGCTGGAGGGCATCACCATGAAAGACAGAAGAAAAACACTCAGCCGTGAGTCAGAGAAATTTTGCCACTTGGGTAAAACAAAACAAAATTTTACAATTGCTACCTGTTTCGTGAGAGCTAAATGTCCTCTAACATTCCGGAAAGCATATTTTATTCACGATTTCTCAGACAGAGAGTACTCAGAGCCATATTGAAACACTGCTTTATTGTAAGAGGAGCTGATGTCAATGCAGGTGGTAGATAAAGAGGTTGGATGATTCAGAGTGTCTGTACTGAACTGATGAACTAATGCCCTGTGGTCAGTAATGCTGCCCTGTGGTGTGTTCGTTTCTGCCCTGTGGTGTGTTTGTTTCTGCCCTGTGGTATGTTTGTTTCTGCCCTGTGGTGTGTTTGTTTCTGTCTTTTCACCTTCATTTTCGGTCTCTGATTTTGTACTTTTGCTGGGTCTGCCTGATAACGAACTTTGTTTGCCTATTAATTGATTGTGTTTTTGTGCCTTTGCCGTGCCTCCTGGTTTGCCCCCACACCTATTCCCAACACTGGTTTTTGGATTCTGGGCTGTGCTTTTTTTTTTAATAAACTCTCTCATTTCTCGTTACATCCACGTCTAAGTTCCTACCTGAGTTCTGACACTCTGTATCTTGCAAATTACAACTGCTCAGCGCTTATGGGCCCTCTCCAGAGAACCTTACTTCCTGATTTTACTCAGAGAAACTCTCCTAAAACGGAAGCAGAGAGTGATGAGTTCACAGAGCTAACTTGAAAAGTAACACCCCTGCATTTGCTGAGTAACCTCTCTGGTAGGATAGCTACATCACATCCGTAATACAAGAGTGAAATGCGAAACGTGGCGCATGGGAAGTTGTTAAAGGGGGCAGTCAGGAAATGCACTTTTCTGGCCAGAACACTCATATTTTCACTGGCGTCAGTGTTTGGGCTTGGGTCATTGTGTTACAGC
>JAFBMS010000046.1:2597966-2607966 GCA_019788955.1 Albula glossodonta | reverse complement strand
TGTGAGCGTGTGTGTGTGTGTGTGTGTGTGCATGTGCGTGTGTGTGTACATGTGTGTGTCCATCTGCGTGTGTGTGTATGTGTGTGTGTGAGCATCTGTGTGTCTGTGTATGTGTGTGTGTGTGTGTGTGCATGTGTGTGCGTGTGTTTGTGTGTGTGTGTGCGTGTGTGTGTGTGTGTGTGTGTGTGTGTGTGTGTGTGTGTGTGTGTGTGTGTGTGTGTGTGTGTGTGAGCGTGTGTGTGCGTGTGTGTGTGTGTGTGTGTGTGTGTGTGTGTGTGTGTGTGTGCATGTGTGTGCGTGTGTTTGTGTGTGCGTGAGCGTGTGTGTGCGTGTGTGTGCGTGTATGTGTGTGCGTGTGTGCGTGTGAGCGTGTGTGTGTGTGTGTTTGTGTGTGTGTGTGTGTGTGTAGACTCATCTTCCATAGGGCCCAGTCTCAGGAGTCTACCGCCCTGCAGATAGGCCTCTTTCAGCTGAATCCTGCTCTCAGCTGGGCCCCTGGGTCAAAACCTGCCCGGGCCAGTCCTCACAGAGCCCTGCTGCGCGAGCTTCATCTTCAGTCCCCGCCCCCACTCGTGTATACGCGTGATTACGTTCAAACGTTATCAAGGCTGATTTATGCTGGGGGATGATTAAATTAAACCGTGTAGGAAAAAATTAATAACCCTTCGCTCGATTGCTCTGCCTTGACCAAACAACATCGGTCCCGGGTGCCGGATCTGCCTCTACTTCACAGAGCATGAGGAATCACAGTCCGCTTTAGTTCTGAACATGGTCACCTCTTTAAGGTCACCTTTCCGCTGTTTCAATGGATGTGTTCATACAGAAAGTACTGTAGGTGCGCCCAAGTCAAGACAAAAGTTCACAACGTCACCAACTGGCACACTGACACATTTACACATTTCAAAACAGGGGGGAAAAAGGTATGTAGAATCTCAGCCCAGAACTTAGAATCAAAATGCACAGCCTTCTGCAGAAAATGTCCAGACAGGATTAACCTAAGGCAAGAAAGCGGTAGCTGTCCTTATAAACAGAATTTTTAAGCGTATTGATCAGTTATTTAGCTTGGAAAGGTGGAAGGGCTCAATAGACAGCCTTAGAACATCACCTTGTGCATAAAAGTATATGCCCCCCCCCCCCAAAAAAAAAAAAACAATCCACATTGCCTCTGTCTAAGGGCTTGCACACAGAGAAACATCTGCACACATTAATACTGCTGCCTGTTGTGTTTTGGAGTGCAGAACCCACCAAATGAGTGAGAGTAGCATTCATGTGCTCCACAGATATATAGAGAAAACAGCCAATACATATACACTTTATTTTTGTACATTAAATCAGTGAAGACAATATCAGTAAGATATTTAGAGTGGATTCTGTTGGCTCATGTACTGCCACGCCACAAGGTTATTTGAACTTGTTTTGACAGACAAGTCTATTTGCAGACCATACATTGTTGCCCTCTGTCATAGCCCAACACATCGCTGTCATTGAAAAACATTAGTCCAGGTGTGTTTTAATGGCATGTGGATTTCTGTGCGCTCTGACCCTAAATCAGGGTATTGGTTATGGCCTCACAAGAGAAGTATCAGTGCCTTTTATGTTTGTGTTTTTGTCACTCACCTCTCTTTTCTTTTAGGGTTATCAACACTGGAGGCAAAGGGGGTTGTTGTAATTTGCTGACACTGCCAAAAGCCTGTTTGCGAGCAGACCAGTTCTGACAATGCTTGGGAAACATAAAACAACCAGTATTGACAGTGAAAAAGGAAAGTAAGGGTGTTATCACATTATCATGTTTTATTTCAAATTAAGCCCAACAGAGTCCTTTTTATGTGAGCATTCATCATTGCTTGATAAAGGCCAAATTTGAACACTGTAACGTTGTACTTACTTAGATTGTGTATTTGAAAAGTTAATGTAACACTTTCCACTGTTCAGTCATGGTCAAAATAACATGCATCATTTAGCACAATGCAATGTAGCTTGCAGATAGCATACGGTAAAATGCGTAAACACAGCATATGTCTTATTGTGATAAAGGCTGGCATGCAGCGCTCATGTGGAGCCTGCTGAGGCTGATATCGCCTGTCTCTAAGGGAAAGGTGTGCCTCAGTGCTGGCCTCACACTGAGACTACAGCTCTTCCAAACTGACTGCCGTCATCTCACGGGTCTGGCAGCTTCTCCAGATAAGAGCTCAGGTATTTAAGGGTGAAAGTTCAGACATACTGCGCATTCTTCACTGCTGTGTTTTCCTCCACTCCATTCCAATGTATTTGCTATTCCAGCCACATTAAAATGAATACAGTCCCATGCTAATTCTGCTATATCCAGTGCTCTCACCAGCAGACAGGCATGGCCACTATTTATAGGGCAACTCATGTGTCAGAGGTGAGCATTTAATGAACGTCATTTTTGAGCCAAAGCAATCAGAATGTATATATATATTTTGCAATTGAAATGTGGATTGGTGGCATAAGTTGTTTTTTTTTTTCTTTTTCCCAAAGAACAAATTGGGCTGGTTTCCCTGAGATGCCTTAAGCCTAGTTCTGCTGAAAAAAAAAGTCTTTAGTCGAGGACTAGGCTCAATCCATGAACAGGTTACTGGTCCATAATGTAGCAAACAAGCCCTTCAGCCCAACCTCGACATTTATCTGAAACTTATCTCGTCATTTATGTCGTACTGCACCAAGCCTGGACTTGGACTTCAAGGGTCTCTCTACATACATGGACTAGCACACTGTGCCAAGAATGGACAGTTCTTTGACTAAAATAATACTTCCTCGGATCAATTTCAGATTCATCCTTAACTAACATACATATATGCCCGTTGCTCTGCTGACAGAAAAAGACTTGAAACGTCTTTTGCTGTTCACATTATAAAATCATTTTTATGGTTTTAAAAACGTCAATTAAATCCCCCCTATTAGTTTCATTTGGTTAAGCCTGAACTGGTTAAGCGTCCTGAGTCTCTCTTGATAGCTTTACGTATGTAATCATATATTTGCCTGTTGCTATGGCAGAAGTCCCAGGGACAAGACATTTTCAGAACTGCAGTCACATTCTACACAAACTCACTTTGCTGTCCTTGGAAATGTGGGCTTCAAATAATAAATGCCTGCCGTCTGAAAGCTGCGAACACCTGCCCGACCAAAGTAATTAAGTTATTTTGATAGGTTAATCATTCATTGGATGTTCTTAAGTGAAATTGTTTCGGCTGATTTATCTACCTAAAGTAAACAGGACCTCATCACAAATGAGGCCATTAGTTTGAAGCTCCAGCTGAAAGCAATTAGTCTTTTTTTTTGAAGGGCTGCAAGATTTATAGTTTTTTGTGTGAACAATTGTTAATTAATTTCTAGATTGTATGCATCTCTTTTAGATTTCAAATTTTTTGGGGTAGGATGAAAACCATATGATGCAATGAATGAAGACTGTGTGTTTTCAGTTGCCCTTGTGTATTGTTATGCTTTGTGGATCTGAATTGATTTGCTGACGATCTGCTGCTGTCTATTGCCTTTTGAATCTGCATATGGATTAATGTTGGCCTGCAACAGACAGTACGTAAATCATTAGAAACAAGGTTTCCTTGCTGGCATTTGGAAAGTTGAGCGCTGTTGTTGGAGAATAAGTCTTCGAGCAGAGCAGTCATTTGGTGGGGCCCAAAGGAAGCGTTGGTTGGGGTGGGTGGGTGGAGGGGGCTGGGCTTCTTGGGCTGGGCCCTGTCATCTCGGCCCAAAGCGACACACCCCACCTCTGTCAGTCTAGTCCAAACCGAGCTTGGGTGGAGCTGGGTGCCAGAAACAGGAGTGGGAAGATTGATAATCATTTGCCGGCCTGAATTGCCTTTGGGGCCTGGGAAAAACAGTTGCTGTGAAGCCTGCACTCGGCACAAGAGGCAGGGGGCGCCGTTGAGCCTAAGGAGAGCCGTGCTGGTTGGCAATCTGTTCCCCCTGCCAGGGGCGATCGGGCTGAGCAGTTTATGGCAGATGCCCCTGCTCACCTCAATCCCCACTGATTACAACACAGACTGATCAGGAAGCAAAGGGAAAGCCCCCTCTCCGGGTGACCAGGTGCCAAAGGGTGTCTACAAGCTTTAGAACAGGCTGCTGAGAGTAGGCTTATGTGTTTATAAGACTGCTATAGAGGGAGCTGTTTCAATGGAGGAGCACCCAGAGTGGGACATATCCCATCTCCTCACACTTAACTATCCCCCTCCCCCCAGAAGAACCTGGCAACCCGTCTTCCTTCTTCCTCACACCCTTACAGGCTCACTGGATTCATACTTCTGGCTACAGCATTTACCATATCTAGTAATTGGAACATTTTGAACCTACTTCTTCTTAGAATGATTTCTCACATCCCATTACGTACGTTCTTGAATACATTACAGGTTCGATATACTTAGCCTATTTGAAAAGGATAAGTATATCCAAAGAGGGTATGTTCTTCATCCAAGCGGTTGTGCGAAATTCTGTCACCTCTTTCAGCCTGATTCATGAGTATCTGAGTGAAGTCAGGAAGTAGGTTAGGCTGTTTTCTGGATTATCCTCAGTCCACTATCATCCTAACATACAGGGCCAGATTCATCGGTGCCAATAGCACATGATAAAATTATTACACTTTCAATTTCAGTGACATGAGTTTGTGACTGGAGCAAAGGAAGTACCTCAACCAATCACATGCTCCTTTCGACTTTTTGCTCTAATAAAACAGTCTTGCACATACCAAATGCTTAAGTACATCAGGCCCAGTGTGCAGTCATAGTAGTATGGACACGCCCCTTGCAGCTGGATGATTGACATTTGCTTTTTCTGAGATTCTGGATTCTTTGTGGGTCTTCATTTTTTTCTCGTCCAATCAGCAAATATTTACCATAACTATCCTCCAATCAGCAAAGCTCTACTATTGGTCTCTGTCCTAGACCACCTCTTTCTCATTGGCAACGTAAAAGTTCTCTGAATGAATTTTTAATATTTCCTACCCTCCCATGAGTTAAATATCCTCTTTCACCATAAACTTGTAAGGAAAGGGAAAAAAAAGCGTAAGACAAACAGCTCATTCAATGAAAAAGATTGGTCAACAAATGACCATTTGTGTACCTATGATTCAGTCCGTGATAATCATTTCTGGCAGGCAGGCCTTGGAGCGAAACCACACTCAATCCCAAATAAAAACTATCTGCGGCTCGTAATGTGTCATTTTTATTTAGCGGCATCATAAATAAGCAGTTGTGAGGCTGTCAGGGCTGAGTTATTGTGCTTTCGTTAATGTGAGGCCAGTGCACTTTGACAAGACCTCTGTGCAAAGCTAGGCTTCACATTTCATCTCCCATGTTCCTCATTATGGGCCTGCATGATTTCAACTTGATAATCATGACAAAATAAAAATAAATAAAAAGGGAAAGCTCTATGGAAACATTTTATGTTTCACTTACATTTGAAATTTTATTATTAAACAATAATTTATCCGCACAATGAGGCATTCAAAACTGAAGTTCTAAATATCGTTGTAGGGAATTCAACCATTCACCTTAGTTTGAGGCAGTGTTGCATATTCAATTATATTCTAAAAAAACCTCCTCATTGTTTTGATTTATATTATTATAATTAAATTGATGTACAATAAATAAGATTTGATTATAGAAATGAAATCATTTTAGCTGCAATCAAAGCTTGGCAAGAAGGTCAGGTTGAAAAGGTAGAGTCATGCAGCTCAAAGGTATAAAACTGGAGTAAGCCCTCTGCAAATACCAAAATACTAAAGTCCACATTCCCAATTCAAGAGCAAACAGTCACTCCTTTTGAAGAGAGAATAATAATTCACACAAAATAATTAATCAGTCTGGTTTTTGTTTAGATTTTTTATACCCTAATGTCACAACTCTCAAAGGAATTGCTAGAGTTTGGTGCGCAGACCCAGGCATGCTAATGGAAAGCAGAGCAAAACAAACAGGATCACAGGATTACGCGACCCAAATGGTTGACTGAAATATGGCACCGGCAGTATCAATCAGACCGTGACTGCACTGGTCTCTCATCGTTCATTTTCACTGACGACCCTCATCTTTCCATCTGTCATTTCAGACTCCAGTGTAGATACAGGCACATGAGTGCAAGAAGGAGCGTAAGGAAATGTTTGCTAATGTCACACTGATGAGTCCCACTCATAAAACGGGACTGAGAACGGAATATCTCTGCACTGACTCATGTTATCCTTCTCAAAGCATTTCCTAATCGTTGATTCACACAGGTAATTATGAGGATGGTATGCTAACTGGGATGCTACATTACAATGTTATATCTATCATCTTCAACACGTTCCTGGGTCCATTATTAACATAGTTTTTTTTATGGTAATTGTATTTTAATGGTGACACTAACATGCTACATTCAATAGATATATCTATCAAATTGAAAGCATTCCTGAATCCTTGATTATCATTGATTGCTATGGTAATGGAATGATAACAGTGACAAAGTTCCATCTATTGTTTTCCAAATGTTGCTGAATCCTGGATTAACATTGATTGTTATGGTAATGAGACAATGATGGTAATGACAGCATGCTACATTCGACACTCACAGCTCCAACCAAGAGAACACCCACCTCACTCACCCTCTCTCCCATATCACCCTCCACTGTCATTTTTGCTTACAAAACTGCATTTTCTTTCAAAACAAATAAAGAAATATGTATATATTACTAGATTTCATCCAAAAGTGTTTTGCCATGAATAAAGTTACATTATACATTATATTTCCACCCAGTTTTTTCACAGTTTTTTTCAATATAAGTTTGTCCAGTTTGATTTAAAAAGGTGCACATAAATCACTGGAACTATGTAATTCTAAAGAATATTTCAAGGAGCTAGGATATATGAAGCTATTTCTGTCCTTGTAAAAATGCTTTTTGGTGCTGGAATATACATTATATTTTTATAAAGATAAGGACATACAGGCTTGGGTCTGCCAAACTCAGTGAAAGGTAAGCATTGGGTAGACTGCAGCAGCAGTTCCCAAACCACTATTCCTATGTGCACAGGTTTTCATTATAACTTGTCTTTCTGCTCATTACAGTTGTTAAAATCACGTGTTTAAAAGCAATAATTTTGTAAAATGACATATTTTATCACAATTTGGGTTTGGCTTATCTGTGCCATTTGTTTTTGCCTTTGAACTCGTCATTTTACACAAATGGTTTTCATTTAATGATCGGGTGTCCGCACTTTCGGGATTTTGGACTTTCATCTGTAGGTCTCTAAGGTGATCAGTACAAACTAGAACCTCAGTCAAAAAGGTATAATTTGTCACAACACATTGGAAAAAATGAGAGCGCTTGCTTCCTCAAATGATTGTAGAATATACATGAGTATCTGTTCCTTACACATTGTGGAATTAATAGGGTACATTATCACTCATTAAAATTTTAAAGCATCTAATTAAAAGCAATTAACAACTCTTTATACTTCAGGAATCACATTTGAGGTCGGAATTAAAACCAGCATACACTGGGGTGCACCGGGATCAGGGTTTTCATTTTGTGAAAAAAAAAAACAAAAATCTCTGTAATAATGAGAAACAACAATATGACAACTGTACTGAGAAAATGTAGATAATTCTTCTAAACCTGCTTTTGATAAAGATGATCACCAGCTTGATCACAAAGTGTTTATGAAGACAATATCTATATTATTACATAGTAATTATTAAAAGTACAGGGGGTCCTCGACTTACGAACGAGTTCCGTTCCTACAACTTGTTGTAAGCCGAGTCTGAATTTATACCTAAATTATATCTAAATTAACACCTGAAGTCACTCACACTGTACACACAACACATGAAACAGTACTAAAAACACAGTAATTAAATGAAACAGTAATAAAAAAAGAGAACAATTTCTCATCTTTATTTCTGTGGTCGTATTTACGAACCAAACCGCTTAGGTAGAAACCATATTTTTTAAGTAATTTATGGGAATGCGTCATAACCACAAAACGACGTAACTTGAGACCATCGTAACCCGAGGGCCTCCTGTATAGCAATTTATTATTTTGCACTTCACACCAAAAAATTTAGATTTTACTTTCTATTGTGATACAGAACTCAAATGTGCATTTTTATTCATATCTATGTCATTTTACCCCACATTGTTCATATTCAAATCCGACCCTGTAATCTACTTCCTCTAACTTAGGGAGGCACAGCCAAACACATGGCTTCCTCCGGGTCACATGTCCTTCGGGCATGGCTATTCTTCACACTGCAGATGGGACTTTGATCGCATACTGCATGTGCCATTAGAATGCTACAACTAAGTCAACATATCGCATTTTCACATATTTTGCAGGCACCCGGCTGGGCAAGAGAAGTCTCTAAAGAGTGATGAGATTAATGGATCTAACCCCTATTTCCTCCCCTGTGAGGCTAAATCTCTGAGTTTCTTTCTGCAGGCCGTTGCAGACCTCCGGCCACAGCAGGTAATGGCTTGGCTGGGACTGGAGCACCTGGCTGCAGAGCCCTAAACAGCTCTGTGAATATGTGTGACTCATGGACAAACAAGCATTTCAACACTGTTGATGATTTTTTTAACTGGCTGGATATCTTTATTTTTTTTCCCCCTTTTTTTCTGTGGGAGTCGGTGAATTCTTTGCACCACACTTCAATTTCTATTTTCGATTCTCTGCAAAATAATAAAAAAACCCCATTCAAAACCCCAGTTATATTTTTGTTGCTATCGACAAAAACAAATTGTACCGTAGCTGTTTAGCAAATGGAACAGTATTTTCCAGTAACAGAGGACAATGGAGCCATAGGGGCATGCCCTAAATGAAAAGCAGAAGTATCTCTGTAGGAAAGAACACAAAACAATGCACAGTTTCTCTGCTTGAACATTCCTTTGTCTGAAAGCATTTTGTGAAGTGCTATATTTGCTTTACCAGCGAAAGCTCACTCAAGTTAACAATAGCAGCTGGGAGTAACACAAGCTATTCAGGGGGGGAAAAAAAAGCAAAAAAGAATTGTAAATAAGAAACAGTAATTCTGAATGTTACAACTTGTTTTTGTCTCTGTTTAATCTTTGCATATGAAAAACATACATTGTTGCATTTGGTAATCAGTATTGAGGCTGAGGCATTTGCTCCATCACTGTGGTGGGGGTGGGGGGGGGGGGGGTGAGCATGTGCGTCTCCCCTCTGGCACAGGCCGAGGAGGAACAGGATAAGAGTGGAAGAAACTTCATGAAACAGGACGACCATCTGAAGTGGCCAACAGGGGCAAGATAATGCACTGACCATATTTTTGGAAGCCAATCACAGAAAAGATTCTAATCAATGAAATATATAACGATAATAAACAGAACTCCTATGTGTTTTCATTGGTTCAAACTCACTGACTCGGGTCAATTTGAGACATATCACAGTTTGCATCTGCGCTATGTCATTAGCTAAGGATGACCAGAACCCTGTCATAGTGGGTTATGGCTGGCCTCCTTTTGTATTACCAGGGTACGTATGTGTGTGTGTGTGTGGGGGGGGGGGGGGGTTCCTATATTGTGTTGCTTTACTGATGTAACTACAGCTCTGCTTTACGTTGCATCCAATGTAAAAAAAAAAAAAAAATGAATAAATGCAGGTGATTATGATAGCTAGCCAATCATCTACCAATTCTGATCAGTGACAGCTCTGCCTTAACCAATCAGTGTTGGCCTCTGCAGCGTTCTGATTGGCCTGCTAGTGATGAACGTATCAGAGGAGACACAAGCGACTGTTCCAATACGAGAGAGAGAGAGAGACAGAAAAAAGTTAATAAAATAACAAAATTCATTTCAGACTATTCAGTTTCAGGGTTGTTGACATGTGGAAGACAATGAAAGTGGAAAAAGAAGAAAAAATAAAAAAAAACAGCTGAAAGTGAATGTGCGTAATGATAAAAGAGAGAGATATGAAATCTTATGTTATAGTGAGGTGATTGAGATACACGTGTGCCTCTCCCTGTGTGGTCAGTGTGT
>JAFBMS010000046.1:2590466-2595466 GCA_019788955.1 Albula glossodonta | reverse complement strand
AGTCCCTCTGCTGGAGGTGCAGCTTTCACACAGTCTTGATGACAGTGACTCCAGATTACATCGTCACTTATTGGCTCGGCAGTCTGAGTGCGCATCCAGCATGTATTTTCCAGGGTGAACTCCTCAACACTTACGGTATGGACATCCCCTTCGCAAAACTTATTAAATACAGTCCTCTAACTGTAGTCGTCCGTGTGGGATCCCCCCAACCCCCCCCCCCCCCCCCCAACCTACCCTCCCAAAGATTTGGGCTGCAGGGCCCTTCTCTGTGATCTCCACCTCACTCTGCAGTCATGAGGTTTTCCTTCATGACTCAGCTGTGCCACAGAGAGTCCAAATAGCCCAAGGGGCTCTTTTCATAGGCTGTGATAAATACACATTAATTTCACTTAATGGACACCTGTTCTGACATGTCCACTCCGATCCATGTACAAACCAGACTAAGAAAACAAAGAGAGGGGGGAAAAAAGAGAAAACACCACACCATCTGTGCTGCCTGCAGTCTCTATTTTTCTCCCTCTGTCCCTCTTTTCTTTTTCCCCTTTTCTACCTCTATTTGTCTTTCTCCCACTCTCTCTCTTCCAGTTCACTTGCTCCTGTCGGTGACATGGTATGAGAACAACACACTCCAACATGTCCATCATGTACCTGCAAATATCTTCCTGCACACCTATATAAACATATACAAATCAAAATGTACACAAAAGCGCATACATCTACATACATACACTCAAATCAATGCAATGTCTCATTTTAGCCTCTCTGTTTTATGACTGATGTGTAATTAGTACAAAATTACCTTACAGGTTATTTGTGCAAACAGGTATAACTGGTGTGTTGCTCATGTTGGTCTTGTATATGAATGAAAGATTACAAAAAAGAACAGATGTCTTTGTGCAAATCTCAATTGATAATGCATTAGTTGTTGTTTTCAGGTATGTGTAAAATCTGATATACACGGTATATGAAAAAGAACATACTGAAAGCTATTTGTGGCATGTTTTTGGTCTGATTAAGATTTATGTGCCCAGTTTCTGGAACCGGAATGCCTAGAATTCCACCCTCTTTTTGTCATAAGAAAATAGTACAATCCCACATTCCAAAATGGAACGTTCTGTACGGCCAAAGGTACGTTTCATTCATTCAAGTTTTATAGCTGGCGGTGGCAATATAACTGTATTTCACAGCAATTCACCAATGTACTGTATTTTGTGTTTAGCCTTCAGCAACTCCAAATAATTATTTATATGGAATCAATTGAGCAGGCTGGGCTGTCTGGCTGTGTCCGAGACGTCCTTGTCTTCTGACTGTATGTCTGGAGTTGTCTGCAAATGGGCAGCCATGACTGTTTATCTCTGATTTAAGTTCTGAGCTCTCGCCAGCTGTGAGCTGGTGATGATTACAATGCACAAATCACTTTTTAATAAGACGTTTAATAACTAAAACCCATAAAAGGTATCGGAAAGCAGTTTGATGGGCAAGGTCCTTATGAGATTTTAACAATCATGCCATTAAAATTTTGGAAGGAAAATGTATTTTGTGTTTTGTTTTCCAAAAGTTCAGAAGTATACAGTATACTTCCGTAACCTTCAGAAAATTCAGAAAAGTACCTGTCTGATCACTGACTGTGTTTAGCCTTCAGCATCCCATAATAATTACATAATTACACCCATTACTCCCATTCAGAGACCCTTATGGGTCAGCAAAGCAAAATTCCCTACAATGCATACTGCTCTATCAGCAAAAAGGGGTCTGTATTTGGAAACATGGGTGTTGATGTGGCCAGTTTGGAAGGCTGGTTTTGATTGGCGGACAAGGTGGTTGATTGACCAGTAAGGGACCATCCCCCTTCCTCCACCTTTATTTTCGTAAAATAAAATGACCAAATTTATCCCAAAATGTTGTACATGTTTTTTTTTTTTTTGTCAAAGTCAAAAGGGACGGACAAACATAATCCATAAATCACCAATGGCATAGATGTGCATAAAGCAGGATTTAGCAATGACCTGATTTCAATCAGTGGTCGTACGTCAGGTGAAAACTTGGCACATGATCGATAACAGTGGCATTAGTTACAAACAATATTACAATAATTATCATTTACCATAAACCTGTTATTTACAGTAAATCAGTACAGCACAGGTATATATTACACTGTATTTACTGTGTACCAGTCAGATATTGAAGGAGATAATTTCCTTGTAGGCACCAGTCTCAAGGACACTGCGACAGTGTTTCACCGTTTCACCTGTGTTTCTTATGACTCCAATTACAGGCGTGGAGTTTCAAACTGCCCGCCCACACACACACAGACACACTCTTACACTCACACAAAGACACTCACACACACACTCTTACACTCACACAAACACACTCACTCACACACTCTTACACTCTCTCTCTCTCACACACACACACTCTCACACACACACTCTTACACTCACACACACACACACACAGACACACCCCGTGACCCCAGCGGAACAGCAGGCTGATTAACGCCCCGTGGAAAAGCGTTCCCATGAAGTGTGGTTCCAGAACTTTCCGGAGGGGAGCAGCGGGCACATTTCCTGCAGGGATGGAGGAGACTGGCCTGGGCTGGTGCCAGGGACAGCTGCCTGCATGCAGATAGTACCTGGAAAACACCCTCCTCATGACTGCATGACACACGCCCTGGTCTCACTGACCCCGGCTCATTCTGCCTTACCTGCAGCAGCTCAGACTGAGGAGAACCTGCATATCTAACATCAAATGGGTAATGGCCCAGGAGGGTTTGTGGCAATAATAATCGCATGATTTAAACATTACTTACCACACAGTACCACAGCGTACGACTAAATAAATAAATACACCCGTAACCATCTATTAACTTCTACAACAATAGTTAGCGCTAGCCACTTTTTACCACTCATTTTAAATTCTCCTAAAGTACAGGACATAACAATGTGTCACACTCCAAGATTATGAAAGTTGCTGTAAGTGGTAGAAAATGAGGTAATGGTTTAAGTGCATGCTCAAAATTAATAATTAACACCATCATAAGCACAAGATAAGAGTAACCTGACAGGAACATTAAAAAACCATCATGAGTCATCGGATGCTCATTGAATATAATTAGTTAGGTATACTTCAAACTATCTATGAGCGTAATTGGCACACTGGATGCTATGCAAAAATTACCATCCTTCAATGTTAATGTAGTTCTTATGTAAGGATAAGCATATATATTATTTTAAATATATTATAAATGTTATTATAAATATGTAATGCGTTATGAGACAATTACTTGGTTATATGCATAAGTTACAATCCATGTATAATATTTCACAATTGAGCAGTTATGACCAGCAATCCTTTGCATTATTTACTGGTTATGAAGTGAAAGTTCATAAGAACACATTACCCATTTACTCTTCCTTCACTGGAGGATTCTTCTAGAGATGTTCTGCATGTCTTTTAATACACATGCAAGGAAACTACACCATAAATGTCCCCTCCGCCTTAATCCTAAAATGATTTACACACAAACTGGTGTAGGGTGTACCCATGGTTCTTTCACTCCACGGTTTTTTAAATGCAGGAATTCAGAGCTGACGGCTAATTACAGTTCACCCCCACCGAAACACCTCATTATCCACACTCTACCCGGGCCCTGCAGCTGTTCATCGCTTTCTCACATTAATTCCATATTTCCTCCAGCAGTTCTCTTAATAAGAAGAAAATATTAAGCCTATTTATTATTTATATGTGCTCTTATTTGAAAGTGCTACATGTATCCATCTTCCTGCTCAAGCCAGGCAGAGGGTCTGTGTAAGCAAGAGCAATTTTACATCTTCCCTCCATGCCGGAGTGAGAGTGAGCGTGTCTCAGAACTGAAGTATTGGGCCCTTGCATTGAAACAAACCCAAAGCACAAACCATGGATTTAACAGTCCAGCATAATTTTGAACATAAACACTCATAAGTTTTGACATCTGTATCTTAATATCGGAGACACAGCTGGCCATGATGACGAGGAATTTCTGTCTCACAGGGATAATGTTCTCCCATTTTACAGTAAATGGAAGGAGCAGAGTGCCACATTTCTCAGGCCTGCAGTCTGTAAACCACACGCTGCTGCTGAAGAATCCTTAATGGAATTATGGAGAAGAGCCAATCAAAACACACACACAGCCCTGGGTCCTCCAATTGAATTTGATTGTGCAGCTGTGGACTGCTGACATCATGCTCAAATTCTTTGAAAAAAAAAATGTATACATAAATATATTCTGACAAAATATGAAGTCAGCCTTCTGCCAGACTCCCAAGAAACTATTTACGCATATTTGGATACAGCTTTTGCTGTAAGTATATGTTGGAAGCATACATGTGCGTATGGGTTTGGGTGTGAGCGTGTGTGTTTGCGTGTGTGTGTGTGGGGGTGGGGGGGGGGGGGATGATAGAGTCTCTTCAGCATAACACTGCATCTGGCTTAGATGAGGGACACATACACAGGCTAGAAACTGGGGGATTTTTTTTTTACTCGGTGCAATGGAATTTACCTGACTCAAGCTGTCCCTGAAGTCCCACCAATAAAGAGCGAATCACAGATTAGTTACCACAACTCTTCCTTGTCAATCAAGAGCTGTCAGACTCGGCCATGCCTGTCTTCCTCCCGTGGTTCTGCATGGAGTATGGGCACACGGGGAGAGATAACGAGGCTGCCATATTCCCCCAGTAACGCTCTCACAACATTCCCTTAACGTTGCATTAATGTTATAGCAATGGCATTAAGGAGCAGACCAGGAGGTGTATTGTAGGTAAAAAAAACAATGTTTGTCAGGCATTAGTTCTGTTTTAGCTTCATTTTCGAGTCAGGTAAACTGTGGAGAAGTCCAATAATGTTTGTCATGTGAAAGACCTCACATTAATTCTCAAGTTAAACTCACACACACACATACACAAACACACTCCCACCCACCCACACACACATACTCTCTCTCTCTCTCTCTCTCCCTCTCT
>JAFBMS010000046.1:2503102-2590366 GCA_019788955.1 Albula glossodonta | reverse complement strand
ACACACACACACACACAACACACACACTTATTACATACAGTCTCCCACCCACACACATACACACACAGATACACATGTATGCTCACACCCCCGATTTACAGCAGAGCGTGGTTTTCGGAGTAGATACCCCACATAGATGCTGCAGCGCTGGGTGAGGCTGGAGGTCAGGGTTTGGGTTGCCAGGAGCTATGGTGGGCAGGGACACAGGGAGGTCAGCGGTACCAGGAGCTCAGCCAGCCAGTCCCGCTCAGTGTGTGAATCTGAGATAAGCATCTCCTGCTACCGCGTTCATTTCAACACAGGCCCAAACTGATGTTGGCTAGTTCTTTTTCTTTTTTTTTTTTGGCTTGGTAAAATTAAAAAACCGCTGAAGTAGGAGTTTCTGAAGGAAAAGGGATGGGAGAGAGGCCGTGTCCGGGTCAGGAAATGTGTAACTGGAGATTAATCTGATCTGACAGCGATAAGCTGATTTTCACCCTAGATATAGCATTACTAGATCAGACATGGCGCGGCGTGAGGAAGTCCAATGCTTGAGAGACGCACAGGGACAGTGGACAGAAATCAATCTTCTGGGTACAGTGTGGAGAGCAGTTTTGATTTAACCCGGGGCCTGCAGGAAATGGAAAACTGTCTTTGAGCCCGGTTCAGGAATCTGCGTTGGATTTCTTCAATTTCCGTCACGCTGAACTTTTTGGCGGAAAGGTTTTGACTCTCTGAATGTGGCTCATGATCTGAGGTTAGCAGTGTAGCGTTTTAGAATGTGTGTGTGTGTGTGTGTGTGTGTGTGTGTGTGTGTGTGTGTGAGAGTGTGTGAGTGTGTGTGAGAGTGTGTGAGAGTGTGTGAGAGTGTGTGAGAGTGTGAGAGTGTGAGAGTGTGGGAGTGTGTGAGTGTGTGAGTGTGTGAGTGTGAGAGAGTGTGAGAGAGTGTGTGTGAGTGTGTGTGAGTGTGTGAGATCCAGCTACAACTGGATCTTTGAGCTGTCCTTGTCGCTGTCCTCCAGGTATTCTTCCCATGATGCTCCCATGCTGTTTTTTGACTGCTTTGTTGGGAAAAATGCAAATTCGCACTTCCCTTCACCTATCAGTAGCTGCTGCCTACTCTCTCAAGCAGCGGGGTTTCTCTCCCAGCATGCCCTGCAGTTTAGTGGAAGGGCAGGGGGGTAGGATAAGGGGATAGTTGGGGAGCGACTTTCCTTCTGCTTGACCCGGCAAGTTCCAGGTTCTCCACTTCAAAGGGGTGCGCATTCATCCGTCACTCAGCGCGCCTCTTTTCTTTTTTTTTTTTTTTTTTTGAAAGGAGAGATCTCGGGGAGGAGAGGGACAGCTCAGGATCAAGGGGGCCCCACGCCCCCCGCACCCCCCACGCCTCTCAGAGTCCATTGATTTGTTTTGGAGGAGACCTTGAGCAGCCCGGTGGAGTCTCGGGCTCTTCCCCTCTGATATTATTGATGTTTCCTGCGTGTTTCAGCCAGGCCCCCCCGCTCGGTCTCTCTCTGACCCCCTCTGCCCCCCCCCCCCCGAAGGGGGGTTTGGCTGTGTTGAATTACTAACCATGATCTGCATGGCCCGCCCACCACCACTTGCGCCAGGGCAACTCGATGAGAGAGAGAGTCCCCTCCGTGTGACAGTCTCCGTTTTCTGCAAAAAAAACAAAAAAATACCTTGCCGCTGCGTCTGGTGATTGATGGCGTTTTTCAAGAAGAATAATTGTTGCATTAAACGCCATTAGGCGATCCGGGCAGATTAATGGAGGGAAAAGGTGGCGAGTTTTCTCACTTGCTTGCTTGCCTATCCGCGTTCAGGCGTGGGCTCTTAAACAAAACCTTTTTGCATGAATTATTCCTCACCGGCCGGAGGTTGATAACAGCACATGATTCCCTCTTTAAAAGCTGCGGCGATTTCAGTGTAACTCGCGCTGGCGTGTGTCCATGTAAACGCGCGCTCGGCCTGAAGCCTCAGCTCTATTTGTCTTGTTTAGGGTAGGGTCTGCGGATGGGTGGGAGTCACACACTGACTGGGTGTGCAGATGGATGATTTGGGGGTGGGGGGAGGGGTTGTAAGTGGATGGGCGTAGAAGGACTGCTGGTGCAGGAGGGAAGCACACACATGCACCCCTCTCTTTCTCATCTCCTTCACTCTCATCCCCCCTTTTTTCAGCAAAGGACACTGAAACGTTGTCCTTTCCGAAATCCCGCTCAGCACTAGGAGATCTCATTCATCTCGGTCCCTGGCCCGCTTGAGTAAAACATGGATGTAGAAACTGGGTTCAAATCCCAGTGCAGCGCAGGATTAGGCCTGCTATTGCCCCTTGCAGTAATGTGACGTCACATAATTGTGACTTCACATTGATAATCAAAGTAAAGAAAGCATGCATAAACATGTCATGACCGTCACAATGAGTAGTGCGTCATGACCGTCACAATGAGTAGTGCGTCATGACCGTCACAGCGATAAGGCTGGCAGAGTCCCAGAGGGAGGTCTGTAAGGGGAGACGGAGCTGACTGTACTGCAGACCAGCGCAAGTGGCATGTCCATGCAGATCACATGTCACATCTCCCTTCTGCTGCTGTGGCAACAGACCAGGTGAAGGGGGGGTGGGGGATGTGGACATCCTCACAGTCTGTCTGTCTGTCCGCCCATCCGTCCTCCTTTCTAAATTCACCCCCTGCTCCCATTTAGCAGCCGGCACAGCCAGACTTGCCTCATATGCAGGGTTTGGGGACAGCCCTTCGCCGGGGATGCTGGCACGGTTGGCTCACGGGCGGAAACATGGGCATTGCAGTATCAAGATGACTTCATGACAAGCCCACAACCCCCGCCCCCCCAGCTCCCACCTCCATCAACTGCTCGCCAGTGCAGAGGGTTTCAGTCACGCATCGAGGTCTGATCAAAGGTTAAAAGCACACATCACCAGTCCAGATGGGGGGGAAAACCAATTCTGTGGAGAATCAGCTGTAACGTAGCAGAAGAAATGGGGCTCCCTAGGGCCTCCGTTTGCGGTTTCCTCAGAACATCAGAAGAGGAGTGGTGCTCATCGGACTCTAAATTGAATTAGAGATAAGGTTCTGCTCTTGTAGAATCGTTTGAGAAGCATGGAGGAGTTTATTTTTATGAATGTATTGCTTCATTTTTTTTTTTTTTTCACCACTTCACCACTACTCCGTTCAACAAAGCTAGGCCACGCCTATACACGGAAGATGCAGTCATGGTCCTTAAGAGCTACAGGGTGTGGCTGCTTTTAGTTTTCACTGTAAAATCATCAGCAAGTCCAGACCAAGAAACCAGGTGAGGTGAGATAACTGTGTAACCAACTATACAAATTGATGCATTAATTCCTGAGTAAAAAAGAAAGCCGTCTAACCCTGTAGTTTTTATCAGTGAGGGCTGATAAAATGAATTTGTTTGTTATATGGAGGCACACCTGATTACTCTCCTCCTATGCCTCATTTTTGTAGATGCACCCTATTCTCATTAGAAACAAGAACATAGTTACAGAACCCTGACATTAACATAATACAGACCACCACCGCCCTCCCCTCTCCACCAGTGTTTGAAGGCACTAGATTGTAAAATCCTGCGGGTCCCATCGCTCCTGGATACCTGTGGAGTTCAGTGTCAGTTGGCACCCCTTTCATCATCGCCCCATGCTGGAGCCGCTGTGATCGGAGAGGAGAGAGAAACAAGATCCACAAATAACAAAACGGAGGAATGTGTGGAATTTCGGCATGCTTAATGACACTGCCGTACCATTTACCACCGAGTGCTTTGAGTGAATTAACAAAACAGGCAACATATGGCGACAGTCTGGAAAAAGTGTTCTCTCCCCTGTGAAGGCGTCATGTCGACATTCAGTCCTGAACTGCATAGCTTTACAAATAAACACGTTTATCTCACTGGCAAGTTGCACAAATACACGATTGCAATTTTCCCCACTAGCTTCTGTTGTACAGCTTTAGAGAAGTCAAGTGTTAGGCAGCACATCACATTGTTTCATGTTAATCTGCACATTGCCCCTCTCTCTCTCTCTCTCTCTCTGAACATTTTAAATGTAGGGTAGAAAGCACGACTGTTTATAGAGCTATAACAACAGAAGGCATGAGCCGGCCTTGCTGGGATTGGACCCTACTGGAAGGGGGATTGGGCGTCAAGCGGCAAGGGTGTGGTGGATGCTTTGGGGAGGGGGGGGGGGGGGGGGGGGGGGTTTAAAAATGGCGGGTTTCAGGGTTCGAGAGAACAACATCCCCGCTTCCTTTCGCTCTTCAAGTGCTGCCAGCCTCGGAGGGAGCATCAAATCCCTTTAAAAGTCGTGAGCTTTGATGTAAATTCGGCATGTTTACAAGGGCAGTGCGATGGTGGAACCGCCCCTGGGCCCTCCTGGGTCAATGTGGCTCTTCAAAGCAGCAAATGAGTTTGTTCCTTAAGGATTGCAAGGGGTGAGGGTGGTGGGGGAATGGGGGGTGGGGGGGGGGGCAGTGGGGTGCTCTCCCACACACAGATAGGGCCTTGTTATATGACCGGGCTTGCCGTATTTCTGCGGCAAGGGGAGTGCATCTCCTGTTCTGTGTGTGTGTGTGTGTGTGTGTGAGAGAGAGTGTGTGCGCCTACACGCACTGCTCAGGTTCTGTATTTGCTTAATCGTCACCTTTCCTTGGAGAAACTAACATTTGACCTTTTGTCAATCTTTACAGCTGTATACACCACAAAAAGTCATTTTAGGCTCAGCTCCTTGCTCAGACCAACAACGCCAGTGGCCCCATCAGGGATTTGAACCTTCAACCCTCTGGTTTCGGGGCGCTATTGCGTCACCACTGCTCTTTATTGGACCCTATTGTTCCGTTTGAGCCTGTGACTGCGGTCCGTCATAAACATTTAGCAGAGCAGGTTCATGGAATGCTATCGACTTCCAGCATCTATAAACGGTGTTGACGCAACTGTGAACTATTGTAAAAATGAGTGGAAACAGCTGTAAATTGGCAGGGCCAACACATACACACGCTCTCTCTCTTTGTCTCCTTCCCTCTCTCTTTCTGTTTCTTTCTCTCTCACACACATACACATAGTAAGCCTCCTGTTTTAAATTATGTGTCTAAATGGGCCGGTTTTCCAGCTAAACTCAGAAAGACCTTTCATTCATCCTTACCCTCCCTGTTTTTTTTTATTTCTTTAGTAGAGACGGGGTACAAACATTATTATGGAAATCAAAAAATAAAAAAACACCCAGAGTGGATTCAAGAAAGTGGGAATCGTAGTACTGATTATTCCTCGTCCTTTGTGTACAGCAGAGAAGGGTGGATATTGTTTAGAACAGGCTAATGTTGTTAGCTCTGGAGATGGTATGTAGCTTGTGCTCCACAGGGGCAGGTACCCTGCCGTAGCTCACCTGCATAGACCTGCAATGCAGTGCTGGGTTGCCAGATTTTTGTATAATCTGCCTTGCATGTTTCGGTAGTTTTTCCAATCTTAAAATCTGCAAGTTTCTTATGCGCTTTTACCTTTTACCTTTGTTTATTGCTTAGATGATTTTAATGGCCCCCTTGTCTCATCCCGACACATGTTTCAGCTATATATCACATCCCGTACTTTTAAAACAGAGTTGGAAAATGATTTGTTTCTAAAAATTGAAAATTAATAGAAAATAAGTATTTTGACCATAAAAGTCAATTTGTGAATGTATTACAGAAATTCTGTCCCCTTCATAAATGTACTGAGCAAATGAGGGGTGTGTTACTTTTTCAGTTAAGAACTCTCTCTCCACACTGTGCTTCTGTTTTATGAGAATTTTTTAGTAAAGTTGGATAGGTCTTAGGTTTTGCTGGAGTGTACATTTAAGGAAACTGCAGACTGAAAAAAAAAAAAAAAAAATCTCAAATTAACTTTAACGAGGTTGTGTTTTCTCCAAAAATATTTAGAGTACTTAATTTCACTCAAAATCAGAGACATTTGTGTTTTTAGATTTAGAAAGACCGGTAGATATGAGCAGAGAAGGATGGAAACAGCTCTCGTCCTGGATTTTGAGTTTCACACCGTCTTTCTCTCCACGCATCTCCTCCATGAGCAGCGGTTTGACGCTCACATATGCCACAGAATGTAAATATGTGAGAACAATCATCTCTCCCCCTGAACTGTGAGCGTGACTGTGAACACGCCCCAGAGAATGTTTGGTCTTCACGCCTCGGATGGAATGTGAGTTACCTGACGGTGGCTGTCACTCTGTGCCCTGAGGAACTGTGGTGTCAAGTGTGCGCTTTAAGGGCCTTTATAAGGGTATGTGTCTTGGTGTTGACGTGTCGGCTGAAACTCTTCCAGATCCAAACCCCCCCCCCCCCCCCCCCGACCGTCACACTCCTTCACTGTGTCAGAGAGTGGGAGCTCAGTGGTTTATCTCACTCTCCACGCCCTTATCGCTGTGTTTTACTGAAAAGCGAGGGGTTCCAAAAACTCAGCCCTGGGGTACCCCTTTGCGCTTTGGTTTTCGTTCCAGCTGTAATCACAGTTACAGAATTCTGACAAGCTTTTGGTTGCTTTTAATTAAAAAGCGTCTGCTGAGAGAAGCCACCCTATCTCAGTGGGAGACAAAGACATGTGTCCCACATAGTGGAGCCATAGTTAGCCGATGACATAATCCAACCCCAAACCAGCAGTGTCTTTACTGAAGGGGCCAGCTTGCCTTCATCGTGAACGCCTTAACCATCTGAGTGTTGAGAGTGACGTTTTTAAAGCCCTCCTGCACCAAGGAACAATTTCTCAAAACTTTCTGAGGAGCAGATCTCAGTACAGTGCAATTATTTGGTGGTGTTTGGTGCTGTTTGCAATAGCGTTGTCACAAAGCGGCTTTGTACAGGACCTTGAGGTACGGACTGAAACCCGTCTCAGAGTGAGCGTAATGCAACAGTGGCAAGCATAATCTGTAATGGCTGGTACAACGGTAGTAGTTGTCTCCGATATATGTGTGTATTTTGTTAAAGATGTGTAAAACAACATGCAGAAAACCTAAGAGTATTTACTATTTCTGAGAGGAGCCAGGCTTGAGAAGACCAGACGGTGAAACTTTGAAGGATTGTCATTGGACGGCACTGTCTGATCAATAACCCAGAACCCTCGGGCTGGCTGTGAAGGGCGTAGCAGCGTTAAGTCTCTGGGTTTGAGAACGCAGCGGTCTGTTGCGTTCGAACATGCAAGCAGCTCTCCGACAGGCGAGTCGAGCGCGATCTGTCTCCGAGGCAGCTGGATCTTGCTGAGAGATGGATGGCTCTCATCAGCGTAATGAAGGGATTTGATTGGTTAGGGTAGGCAAAGTCATCCATTAACAGTTTGGTGTGGGGGGAAAAAAATTAGTAATTACTGCAGTTACAAAAATACAGTCATTTATGGAATGGAGAGGAAGTGTGGATTAGAACAGCCCTTGCTAATTTGTTTGAGAGTTTCCTCTGACATTTTCTTAATGCGGTTTTTGATTTTTAACACACTTTTGAATGTATTTATTTGTACCTTAATTATATTCTCTCCTCTTACGGTTATCCATTATGATTAAAAGCCTCATTGCTTTTCCCCTCATTCCATCATTCCTCCCCTTTCTTTTTCCTTCCCTCCATCACTCTTTTTCATCCTTTCCATTTTCCTCCATCTCTCCTGCTCCCTCCCTCCATCTGTCCTCTTCTACTCCCTCTTTCCTCATTTCCATGTTTCCTTTCCATTTCCATCATTCCCTCTCCCTCCCTCCCTCTCGGTCCTTCTTCCCTCCCTACTTCTTTTTCACACTTCCTCCCTCCCTCCCTCTCCCCCCTCACTCCATCCCCCTCTCCATCCCTCCCTCCCTCCCACCCGGCCATGTGTTGCTGGTGCAGGCGGTAGCAGTAGCATTAGCAGTAGCAGTAGCAGTAGTATGTGGTGAGGGATTTCAGGGGACTCTTACCCTGCTGCCCTGTTTATACAGAGAGCCTTTATTTAGATCTGCTCCACTTTGCCCATGTGATCCAGAGCACCCGGCATGGGACTTCAGCCAAGCGCAGCTGTGTGTGTGTGTATGCGCGCACGTGTGTGTGTGTGTGTGTGTGTGTGTGTGTGCGCACGTGTGTGTGTGTGTGTGTGTGTGTGTGTGTGTGTGTGTGTGTGTGTGCGTGTGTGTGCGTGCGTGTGTGTGTGTGCGCGTGTGTGTGTGTGTGTGTGTGTGTGCACGTGTGCGCACGTGTGTGCGCATGTGTGTGTGTGTGTGTGTGTGTGTGTGTGTGTGTGTGGGGCAGGTGGATTATGCATGTGTGGGCGTGTTTATTTGATTGTGTATGAATGTGTGTGCATGCGTGCGCAGTATGTGTTTTTGTTGTACATGTGTTGTTTGTAGTAGGGGGTGTTAAGCGATTGAGTATGTCCAAACTCAGATGGTGTTAGTGATGTGTAATGGTGTGAACATATGTGCTGTTCGCACATGTGTGCACTGCATGCATGCATGTGTGTGTGTGTGTCTGTGTATATATATGAGTGTGTGTGTATGTTTTATAGCTGTTTGTGGGTGAATGGGGGCTGAGTATGTCCACACTGAGACAGTGTTAGTGATGTGAGATGGTGTGAACATGTGTGTGCATGTGTGCACTCTATGTATGTATGTATGTATGTGTATGTATATATATATATATATATATATATATATAATATGAGTGTGTGTGTGCACTGTATGTATGTATGTGTGAATGTTACCCATGGCAGATGTGATGTGAGACGGTGTTCTCCATGGCAGATGTGATGTGAGACGGTGTTCTCCATGGCAGATGTGATGTGAGATGGTGTTACCCATGGCAGATGTGTTGTGAGACGGTGTTAAACATGGCAGATGTGATGTGAGACGTTGTTCTCCATGGCAGATGTGTTGTGAGATGGTGTTACCCATGGCAGATGTGATGTGAGACGGTGTTACCCATGGCAGATGTGATGTGAGACGGTGTTCTCCATGGCAAATGTGATGTGAGACGGTGTTACCCATGGCAGATGTGTTGTGAGACGGTGTTCTCCATGGCAGATGTGATGTGAGACGCTGTTCTCCATGGCAGATGTGATGTGAGACGGTGTTAAGCATGGCAGATGTGATGTGAGACAGTGTTACCCATGGCAGATGTGTTGTGAGACGGTGTTCTCCATGGCAGATGTGATGTGAGACGGTGTTCTCCATGGCAGATGTGATGTGAGACGGTGTTACCCATGGCAGATGTGATGTGAGACGGTGTTAAACATGGCAGATGTGATGTGAGACGGTGTTCTCCATGGCAGATGTGATGTGAGATGGTGTTACCCATGGCAGATGTGATGTGAGACAGTGTTACCCATGGCAGATGTGATGTGAGACAGTGTTACCCATGGCAGATGTGATGTGAGACGGTGTTCTCCATGGCAGATGTGATGTGAGACGGTGTTCTCCATGGCAGATGTGATGTGAGATGGTGTTACCCATGGCAGATGTGATGTGAGACAGTGTTACCCATGGCAGATGTGATGTGAGACAGTGTTACCCATGGCAGATGTGTTGTGAGACGGTGTTCTCCATGGCAGATGTGATGTGAGACGGTGTTACCCATGGCAGATGTGATGTGAGACAGTGTTACCCATGGCAGATGTGATGTGAGACGGTGTTCTCCATGGCAGATGTGATGTGAGACGGTGTTCTCCATGGCAGATGTGATGTGAGATGGTGTTACCCATGGCAGATGTGATGTGAGACAGTGTTACCCATGGATGGTGTTACCCATGGCAGATGTGATGTGAGACGGTGTTAAACATGGCAGATGTGATGTGAGACGGTGTTAAACATGGCAGATGTGATGTGAGATGGTGTTACCCATGGCAGATGTGATGTGAGACAGTGTTACCCATGGATGGTGTTACCCATGGCAGATGTGATGTGAGATGGTGTTACCCATGGCAGATGTGGTGCAGACTGCAGCCCCAGTCTAAGTGCTAACTGCTAACATCTGAAATGTGCTATCTCACTCTCTTGTCTCTCTCAACTCAATTCATCATGGTTTATCAGCATTAATTACATAAACAGTGTTTACAAACTGTTAAATGCATGTCATGCTCGACCAGCTGTAAAAAGCACATCATATGTGTTAGGCTGTACCGATACCCTCTTTGTAGGGCTGTGGAGGAGGTAGAGAGGTTGGAATCGATGGCGGCTGGGCAGTGAATTGGTTACAGAAAGCTTGCATTTTTGCTTGACGCTGCGCTAATGAGAGGAGATGGTGACGGTGATACCCTGTGACTGAGGTCTTTGTGTGGTGCCTGCTCAGACCCGAAACTTACCGCGCCCCCGGGACTGGAGATCCTATCGGGCTGTCCACTTTATTTAGAGTCCGCTTACGCCACAGAGATCACACCTGTGTGTCTGTGTGAGTGTCTGTGTGTGTGCGTGCGCTCGTGCGTCCGTCCGTCCGTGCGTGTGTTTGTGCGCTTGCACGTGTGTGTGTGTGTGTGTGTGTGTGTGTGTGTGTGTGTGTGCACATGCAAGCGTTTGTATGTGTGTACACGTACATGTGAGGAACATCTCAATTTGCCTGTACATGAATAAGGTTAACTCCAAGTACCTTGTCTGTTAAGCATGTGTTCCCCTGGTTGCTTGCAATTGTGTGTGTGTGATTGTGTGCATGTGTGTGTGTGTGTGTGTGTGTCCTATACAGTGGACCTGGAGTCTGTCGTCACACCATGTCACAGGCAGGGGCAGATGAGCTTGGAACCTGTACTTTGAACCTGCAGTATCTGAAGGAGAGAGGGATAGAAGGGAAGAAGGGAAACCACAGGCAGCACAGATGGTGTGGTGTTTTTCTTTTTTTCCCTCTCTCTCTCTCTTTGCTTTCTAAGTCTGCTCTTCAGAGCAGGATGGATGTGGACGTTCCGTCTGCCTTTCTGGCTACCCTAATGACACATTTGGTTATTTCTGCTCAGCCAAGAGCACAATTTACTCTGACAGATTGCAGGATGAAGGATTTCCCGGCATCTGTATGTGGTTTTCTGGAGGTGGTAGTTGGGGGTTGGGGGAGGGGGGGGGGTGCTGTATCCTCAGAGCGACACATTTATACACTGAGGTTCTACGTTCGGTTCCTCTGTCCACATGAAGAGAAGCCTTTTGCTGCTGAGGTCGCAGAGGTCACAGGGGTCACACCTTCCCTTCCTCACCAGCGGAGGTCAGGGTGAGGGTCACAGAGGGTCTCACCTTCCCTTTCTCACTCAATTACATCCTCTCTTGACTCTCCATTATGATTAAAGGTTTTCAGCACTTTCTCTCTCCCTCTCTCTCATGATTCCTCTTGCCTTCCCTCCCTTTCTTTCTCCCTTTGTCTCTCCCTGTCTCTCTCGCTATCTTTCTCTCCCTCCCTCTCTCATCCCTCTCTCTCCCTTTCTTTCTCCCTTTGTCTTTCCCTGTCTCTCTCGCTCTCTTTCTCTCTCTCCCCCTCTGTCTCTTTTTCTCTCTCTCCCTGGGCATCTCTGAAGCACTATCCCCACCTGAGGAGGTGGTGTGTAGGAAGAGAAAAAGTAATTACACCAAGCAGGAGGTACGACAAGACATGTTGCCTGTTTTGAAGCTTCGCTGCAAATTTTCAGACACTTGTTTGCTTACCGCGAGAAGCGGCGTGCCGAGCACTCAGCGTCACTCACCACTCTGCCGTCCAAAAAAGGGCGTGCCGTCCCTCGTCATCCGCCACACTTCACTCCTTGTTCATCTCAGGGTGGGATCGATCGGGGGGGGGGGGGGGGGGGGGGGTTTAAAAAGGGGGGGAGATCCAGCCCCCATCTTTTATGGCCTCGTAAAGCAGCTGCGCTGCAGCTCGTTATGGAGTTAGGCCCTACACGGCGAGTGATGGATTCCTTTTTAATTGGATGGTGGATAGAAGATGCCGGTAATAAATGGCCAGCTGGATTTATTTTTTATTTATTTATTTATTTATTTTTTCCTGCTAAAACCGCTGAGCAGGACTTGGGTTATGGAGCTGCTTCAAGGCCACTGTAAATTCAGCTCTGGATCATAAGTGGCACGTGGCATAACGTAGCACAGCGCAGATGGGCTAGCAGGGATGGTTACACTTCAGAGGATGGTCGGGGGTGGTATAAGGCGTAAATATCCATCATCCTTTGGCCCCCAGCAGAGACATAGATCGCTATTCATTAAAATAAATAACCAAATAAAAATAATCTTAAAAATGTAGAGCAACATTCGATAAATGGGCCTTAGGCATTTAATTTTGCACCAAGGAATGTTTCCATGAAGGTGATGGGAGAAAGACAGCCGGACAGACTCTCGAAGGAGGAAGGACTGACTGACTGCGACTTGGGAATCCACAAGATGAGCATATTGACGGGATTTTGGGAAGTTGCACGTGGGCGTTTTTGTCTCACCGTTAATCTTCCGCAGTAAAAAGCTGTGCCCAATGAGCTGTGAGGAAGAGAATAATGGAAATATCTCCATCCTTCAAAAATTCCCCCGACCGACTGCTGACGGGTAAACAAGCGCGCACATACACACACACACACACACACACTCTGACATGCACAAACACGCACACTAATGCACAAACCGACTAATATATTAAGCCAGTCAGTAGTGTAGGTCAAATAAATTTGTCACTTGAGTGCTCAGTAAAACAAATTAGTTACCTTACAATGGATACAATCATTAAAGTAAATAATTACATAAATACATAGTTGCTGTATCAGGTTAACAGTGTGATATAATATATAATGGCAGTTCCAGTTTAATGGCGAGGGACTTGGGCCGAGTGGTTGCATGTTGTTTTCTCAGGAAGGGCGCTGATGTACCTTTGAGAAAGGTAATTGACCCGAATTTCTGTAACGAATTCAGCTGAAAATGAAATACATGCAAGAATATACTGGCATGTCTTGGTATGGGGGAGATATTTCTTAGGAGGAAGTGTGATTGTTGCATCTAAATCATTCATAATTTGCTTATTAAGTAATACTACAGGATGTGATGTATAGCTGAATGTGTCCGGATGAGTCAGACGGGCCTTTGTGGGCTCTCTGTGCGCACAGCCGGCTCTGTTTCCTCACTGCTGCCAGTCTCAGTGCTGGCGTATGTTATTTGCAGCTTGATTGTAGACAGTCTTCATCGTTGAAATGTAGCTTTTTTTATGTCAGGTCCCCCTTGTAAAAGAACTTCCAACCTCAGCAGGGTTTTCCCGGTTGAACAAAGAATAGATAAAATAAAATCAAAATAAAAATAAATGTCACTTCATTAGGAGGTTTCCCCTGTGCTCTCTGACATTTCACCATTTTATGAGCAATCTGGAGGGCGTAATGCGTCACCGGGTGACTGAGTCCTGCTCTTAGCACAACGTTTACTGTTGTTGGTGGATTTTCTGGCACATCAGTGTGGTTTTGACACGGGGATCTTTTGTGAACTTTGCCCCAGGGATCGGCTGCATGACTGCCAGATCTGAGTAACAGAAACCCAGTTTCACACGGCAACGAGGAGAAAAGTCATAGATAGATTTTTTTCTTTTTTTTAGGTGCAAAGCTCTTATTCTATTTGCCTTTGCTGGGTATGGTAATAATGCTTCACTGTAGAAGAGATCATCCTGTGGCCACAAACCAGGCCAATGGGTTACTGTTATGAAGTGAGCCGGGTTGAAAGGGCGGATTCTTCTCCGTGTCCCCTCGGGCTCATGTTGCTCTGTGCGTGGGTGGGGGTGGGGGGGGGGGGGGGGGGGGCGTTGTAGCAGTGATTTGAACTGGGTGTCATTGGTAGATGACAGATGGTGACCAATTGTGATGACCAAAGTCAAGACCCCCCCCCCCCCACCAACATACACACACACATACACACACACACACACACACTTACACACCCCTCCTTTGAAAGCGCGTTCATTAATTGGCCTGATGTTTGACCCAGCTCACATTGGGTTCCGATGGGGAATTCTCCAACATCCCCCCCCCCCATACCAATTCCCCCACCCCCCACAGCGAGCAGTTTATCTGCCTCTGATCCAGCTCAGCTCCACACTGTATTCTGTATTCGACAGGTCCCAGCCTATCAGATTATCCCGCACCAATCCCCTTACAGTGGTGTTAAGACTCCTAATCCAGTTGCCTCACTATCAGGCCAGTGTGGCTCTGCACATCCCTGGGCTGTGCTCAATAACTCAATGTACAGTGGAGAGCAATACACACTGAGCTATCCACAATGCACCACAGCGAACTGTACATTACTGTACCATACTGAACTATACACACTGAGCTATCCACAATGCACCACAGAGAACTTTACATTACTGTACCATACTGAGCTATCCACAGTGCACCATAGCGAACTTTACATTAGTGTACCATACTGAGCTATCCACACTTAGCTATCCACAGTGCACCACAGCGAACTTTACATTACTGTACCATACTGAGCTATACACACTGAACTATCGACAGTGCACCACAGAGAACTTTACATTACTGTACCATACTGAGCTATCCACAGTGCACCACAGAGAAATTTACATTACTGTACCATACTGAGCTATACGCACTGAACTATCGACAGTGCACCACAGAGAACTTTACATTACTGTACCATACTGAGCTATCCACAGTGCACCACAGAGAAATTTACATTACTGTACCATACTGAGCTATACGCACTGAACTATCGACAGTGCACCACAGAGAACTTTACATTACTGTACCATACTGAGCTATCCACAGTGCACCACAGAGAACTTTACATTACTGTACCATACTGAGCTATACACACTGAACTATCGACAGTGCACCACAGAGAACTTTACATTACTGTACCATACTGAGCTATCCACAGTGCACCACAGCGAACTTTACATTACTTTACCATACTGAGCTATACACACTGATCTATCGACAGTGCACCACAGCAAACTTTACATTACTGTACCATACTGAGCTATACACACTGAGCTATTCTCAAAGTACAATAATGACAGCAATGAACTATACACACTCCCCAGCTCCACACACGATAGCACAATGGCCAATACGTACTGAGCCATACACACTGTACCGCACTGCATGCACAGATAGCCCAGCATAGCCCAGCCCAGGACCGTGTGGTATAAGCATGGCCCTGTTAACACACGAGCTGTGGGCAGTGACCTTGGGGTTATGTCACGGTGTCAGTGTGGCTGACCTGATTTTGCAAGGCTACTTTCTGAGCCCCTGAATGAGTCAGGGTGCTTTATTTATTTATTTTTTACATTTTTTGTTTTAGGATTGTGTCCTCGGAAATTTTTGTTTTGTTTCTTTGTGGCTTTTATCTGAGGAAAAAAATGGTAAAACATGCTTCGACAAATCACAAGATGTTTCGGTTTAACAGATGATAAAATGGCATTTATTAAAGGCTTCAACGATTGGTTGAGAAGCATTTCCCAACCAATCAGATTGCTCAGGGCTCCCCCGAACAGACCCGCCCAAAAGCTCCCGGCGGCACATCCTGCAGCATCCCGCCAAATTAGCTGGATTATCGGAGCTGCAACGCCATTCAATTCACCGGGAGCGAGAAGCAGCACTGATCTTATTTCACAATAAGCCCTCGCTAATCCCCCCCCAAGGAAACGCCTCCCTCACTGTGCTCTCAGCCCATGAGGCAGAATTACAGTATCTGTGCCCCCCCCCCTTCCCCCCCTCCCAGATACCCGTCCTGCAGACAGAACGGACAGACTCCGAGGGGCTCCGCTTCCTCTGTGCGGGACCAGCGGGGGATTTACCATTTAAAACTGTCTTGTGTTTGTTTGTTATAATAAGGCTGCCATGTTTTGATTCTGTGAATCTCTCTGAATATTTATATATATATATATATATATATATATATATATATATATATATATATATATATGTATATATATATATATAATTTTCATTTTAATTTTCATTTTAAAGGGTTTGTTGCAGCTCTCTTTGGCCATATTTTGTGTCAAATTTCAGTCCACAATCAATGGTAGGCGGAACAGTGTGTGGCTGGAACTCCATTTAGGTTGATGGCTGATCTTGGTCTCTTGGTCTGTGCTCTCCAGCTCAGTAATACTCTCAATTCTCTCTCTCTCTCTCTCTCTCTCTCTCTCTCTCCTGTCTATCTCTTCGCCGTTCACCTTTGTCCTTCACCCACATTGCACAGTCGGCCATTTTCCCATACCTTGTGTAGCCCGTTGCATTTACACCTTGGTGGACACCTGCGATGCTGACGGTATGACTAACAGACTTGAGGCAATGCGCACACAAACAGCCTCCTACGAGCACATTCCCTCCCGCATGAAGTCTGGACGTCTGTTTCTGCCTGCCTGTCATTTCCTTTCCACTGCCGCTGTGATTTAATTCAGTGAGCATAATTACAATCTTAACATGCATTAACACAGGGCAGTAAAAAGTAATGAAAATTAATTCCTTTGTGTGCAGTTTTCATTTGCCATATGCAAGGGTTTTTTTTTCCTTCATCTCCTTGATACTGCACAGTGCTAGGCAAATTAGTTCTGGGTTGAGGGAGGGGGATGTGTTGTTTCGTAGCTAATGCCGCCCAGTTGTATTTAATTCAAACAGAGCTGTAGTTTGGCCCAGGATGATAGTTGCATAACCTGCAGTTAAAAACACTCTGTACTGGTGTGGGAATATGAGAGACAGATATGCACACTGACACACTGGCTGATGAGTGGGATTGATGCCGTCTCTTTGCTTTAAAGGCCCACTTGCCTCAACCAAGTGTTTTCAGCTGTAGCCGACATTTCTGGCATCATGTAGTTTGAATGTTGCACAATTATAAAGTGCAAAAATGTGCTTTGATGAGTGTTTAGTTGGAAAAGCTCATTTCCTGACTTCCTACAGAAATGATTTCACCCGTACTGTGAGATAATCATATGTCACAGATGTGATGTAGCTATCCTGTTGCTAAAGTTACCAAACAGATGCAGGGTTGGTACTTTTGTCTGCTTCCGTTTAATTTTCTGTAAGGCTGGAGTGGGCCATTGCAGTGTTAAACATCGTAAATGTGAAAGTGCATATGCTGCTCCATGTCTGACAGCTGAGAAGGTTTGCAGTTTCATGCTTCCTTTTCCTCTCAATTTCACGAGAATTGGACATTGGCACATAAGTCAGGACCTCACGACCTACCCATAATGCATTTTGCCCAGAGTGTTACACTTGAGTTATGACTTCCTGTACTATGTCACTTTTCCTGTGTACTCCGGCCCTTTGCTGCGGTAGGGCAGGGGCTCCAGCGATTGGTTGAGATGTTGTTGCATCCTAAAATTTCTGCCGGGGCTAAGTGTGTTCTGTCTTGCTTGCCTCGCCCATGCAGCCTGTTAACCTAGTGCTGGACAACAAGTGAGCCGTATCTATAGCGTAGATAAGAATTCGCTGTTGATATGTGTTAGCTGTTAAGTACCCCAGTTTACAAAAATCAGGTTAGTAATCTGAGTTGCAGATGTAATTCTGTGCATGATAGTGTTGGAATGAACGATAGACCAATATAGTACTGAAGGGCAGACAGCTTCAAGTAGGCTGCTAATTCATGGAAATTATTTCATGTTTGAAATATTTAGTAATATGCAAGGCTTTTGATATAGATACCTAGTACTAGTAACGGTAGGCAACGACATATGTTATTTTATACTTATGGTGTAGGTACTTGGTGCCCTTTACAATTGTGTTTCTCTTGCTGCTGAAACTCGGAAATAGGTGACATTTCGTGGGCGTTCACAAAAGAATGACAGAGCTCTCATGCAGTGTTCCATAGCCTGTCGTTGCGCTGGATTTTCCAGGCCCGTTTTGGGGTTTGTTTGTTCATCAGCTCCAGTCGCCACCCCTGTGCACAAAGGTGTAGTCTAGCGCGCTGTTGAATCTTATACCTGCGTTAACAGAAGGCTATTCTGGGACCTCCAGGTGGCTTACGCTGTAGAGGTACATTTTTGTGGTGCAGCCCGTGAGCCCTGTGATTGGGCGTTTGAGTCCTAGCCACACCATTACTAGCTATGGCCCGAGGTCCGCATTGGCGAGGCAGCAGTTGGCTCAGTCAGTTGGCTTAGCGGTAGACTAATTAGGACTCATTCACTAGTGGCCACTTTTGGGCAACCAATCAGCAGGCATGTTGACTGAGCGTATGCTGACTCCGTGCTTCACTGACAACATTGGCAGGATATGATTGGTTCTCTGTCCCTGTTAGTGGCTGGTCTGTGGACAGGTGACTCTGTGGAAGTAACGTCGTTTCCTGAGTCTGTAAGAGAGGTTCTCTATGGAGGGGCTGATAAGTTCTGTATCGGTGGCGAAAGTGGTGGGGGTGGAGGGGTGTGGCTATAAGGGGAGAAATCCCCCCCCCCCCAAAAAAAAAGGCTTTCTCTGCCTCTTAGAGCTTCAAAGAGGCAGCGGAGGTTATAACTTCCTGCTGAGCTGGAGAGATGAATTGACTAGTCGATATTTCTACGTTTCCTCCATCCTTTAATTTTATTTCCTCCCTCTCCTGGATTGGATTTCCTGTGGGTGCATCCCTAACGATGTTGTGGAGGTCGCTACACCAGTGTGCGAGAGCGAGGGGGAAAAACACCAGGGGAACGCCTCCTGTTTCCTGTTTCCTGCACCTGCCGCCTGCATGCTCTGAGGTGCTCGACAGCTGAACCCGGCAGGGGGGTTTCTCGGGGCGGGGTGGAGGGCTCTGGGGTGTCAGTTTGAATCAGGGAGGGGCACTGGAAATGTTCCTGTTCTTCCTGCCTCGCCCCCGACCCAACACGTCCCTGTGAAACTGACCCGTCTGTTTGTCCAGTTGTTTCCGTCCCCAATGCAGTGTTCAGCCTGTTTGGGTTTCATGGAGGTTTAGTAGCCGGGGAGTATCCAGTAACAGGGGGAGGGTCCACGAGCCGAAGACATTTTACACAGGCTGGTCTGAGACCTCCTCAGATGGCTGGTCGGCCTTCGTGTTTGTTTTTTTTTTCTCGTTCTTTTTTGTGCTGGAGCTCTGTAAATCTGCATGACAGCGGCAGATGCAGGCATTCCAGCCATAAGGATCGATCCCGCTGAGCTCTCCCCGGCACGTTTTAATCACTCGCTAACCCCCCACTCTTCCACCTCATTACCTCCACCGCTGATGCGCCCATATTTTAGGAGTTACACATTTCTGCCCTTCTTATCCTGGTTCTTTTGGGTTCAAGAAAAAAAGTGCTCTTTACAGGTTTAGAAATTAACACCAGCCACGGGAGAAATGCTTGTTAGCTTGTCCCTTTTGCTGCGGAGAAAAATCTCAAACCTTGACAGGCTGGTACTTTTTTCATTCATTGTGACCCTGGCTACGTAAATGCAGCTCAGTTCATTCATCCTGTTTTCCTGATATGCTCTGCAGTGCGGTGTGACTGGTACACTGAGATTGTGGGAAATGCCTGTTTGCTGGTATATCATGAATGAGGGCAAGTGCGTGCAGTTATGGGCAGTTCACTGCATGTGACATTTTGGCAGGGAGAAGGTGAGAAAATACTCCTTTCAACAGAGACATGGGTGGATCCTGGCTGGCTCATTGTACCCATTTCACGACATAGAGCTGGAACCAGGCTGGCGCATGATACCCCCTTTCCCTCTGTAGAGCTGGAACCAGGCTGGCTCATTATACCCCCTTTCCCACTGTAGAGCTGGAACCAGGCTGGCTGAAAAAGAGTTAGACTGAACCTGGAACTTAGCTTTGGCACCTGATCCTGAAGGAAACCTGGGCTACAGCGCTGCAGTAAAAAGAAGAGAGAAAAAAATTTATTCATAGCTGTGTTGGCATGCTAGAATGTTGAGCTTCTTTGAAACATATTTTAACATTTGCGCTCTCTCTTTCTCTCTCTCTCTCTCTCCCTCTCTCACATGGTGCTGCCACCCTGATGTGTTCCAATAATCCTGGTTGTCCCTTTCTCAGGTAAGTGCCAACTAAAACCGTCTCTGGTTGTTTGTAGTGGAGGGTTCGCACTGCTTGTTAGCGCCGCAGTTTCAGCGCGGCAGTGAGATCGCTAACGCACGGGGAACATCTGTAGCGAGCTTCTCCAATCTGGATGCCAGTCATTGCCAGAGGGGCCCAGGGGGCATCCCGGTGCCCTTTACCATAGCGCCACATTGCAGCCATCTGGGTCCTATTTACACCACCGGGGTCTAAAGAGGACAGCCCCATTGCATTGCCGAGACCTTAAGCGAACCTGCTCTCACTTTGGGGAGGAAGGGGCTGCCCCCGCCCCCCAGATCATGGGGGGGCCGTGGTGCTGGCCAAGGGGGTTGCCGGGAGGGGTGGAAGAGACAGACGTAGAGGGAGGAGAAACTGTAGGAGGATAGGTTGGGCTTTCCGCTGCACTATCTCTCCCGTTACCCCCCGGAGCAGTGTGTGAGACAGCCACAGATCTCCGTGGGAGTGCAAGGATGAGAGATGCTTTCCAGCTGGGTTATGTAATGAAATAAAAAATAACCATTATATCGAGGTACAAAACCCTGAGCCTTCCCACTCACAGTCCAAAAAAGTAAGGTTTATCTGACAATTATGGGAAATAAATTTTGGGAAAACAAGCCACGGAAAAGTCAGTGAAAAGGCTTTGGAGTTTCCTAGAAACACACATGCTGATACCTGTGTTATCGCACCTGCACTCTATAATGTGTCTGTGTGTGTTTGCGCATTTCTACACATACATTTTAGTAGGATGCTCAAGTCAGTAAAGCATTTTTATATAAGATCATTCAGCACATACAGCGAGAAGCATGTCAGTCTTGAAGGATTTAGGTCAGAATAGACTGGGAAAACAATGTCTAGGATTTCACCAGGTCTGATTTCTGAGAATTTGGCATCCATGAACAAACGTGCTCCTGTTGTTTTTTTTTTTTTTTTTCCTCCCTTCTGCTTTTGGTTCCAAGTCCTGCCTCCTTAGACGTTCCAGAGGATTAATGTGCACCCTTTGAGAAAGCTGGGTGAAGTGGGCCGGGAGGGGAGGAATTGTCTCTGCAAGTCGAATGAGCTTTAAAGGTCAACACTTGGCAAACTCTTCCCCTCTCCCCTCCTTCACCACATGGAGCCTGCCAGCCGAGTTGCTTTGTTGATCCTGTGTGGAGTGTTGACATTACTCTTGTAATTAATGTGTTGAGCACTCACGCAGCTGTTTATTCATCGCGCGTGAAGTGCGCTTTGTATCAGCTGTGGAACCCCCCCCCCCCATCACTTCCTCTCTTGCATACCCCAGTCATTTGTGTGTTTGAGTCAGGGCCTCGTTCTATTGGTGGAGGATCCTGAGTGACATGTGGCTGGAGGGGGCGGAGCTATAGATATTCATTTTCCATTCAAAACATTTCCGGAAATTGATTGGCGCAGTGATTGGCGACGTGAAGATAATCATTCATGTTTCCTGTTGAGGATGGTGACAGTTTCATGTTATTGTAGATAACAGCATGGCCTGACCTTCCTTAGCTCAGGAGCCAGTGAAGCTCAGATGAATTTTCTTTCTCTGATTTTAAACATGTCCTGTGGACTTCAATTCCAGTCCTGGAGGGTATGCTGTTATGTTTTGTTACCCAGCATTCCATGACCAATTAAACCAGTTGATTATGAAGTCACCTATCTTGGTTTCAGATTTTGCAATTTCAGGTGAAAACAATAACAAGCATAAAATATTACTGTAGCCCCCCGAGGCTCTTAGACGTGTGATCTTGTTTGAGTGAGTCAGAGAGGTGTGGTCTTGTTGGAGCAGGTTGTGGTTCTCAGAAGTGTGATTTTGCTGGAGTGAAGCAGAGGAGTGTGCCTTTGTTGCGGTAGGTTCTGGTTGTCAGCAGGGTGGTTTTGGGAGCGGATCAGCAGAAGTGTGACTTTGCTGGAGTGGTTTGGTAGCTTTTGGAGTCACTCTGTAAGGAGATTATAAAGCTCCATTGGCTCCTGTCTTAAGTGTGATTTTTATTTTAATGCGTATCTCAAGCTTGTAATGTGCAGCGTGTAGCACCTGTGAAATGACTTCACCCAGCTGCAGCAACTCAGAGCGTTGAGTATCATCGCCTGTGATCGCTCTTCGTCTCAGCCTGTCGTTCTGTTTGCCGTTTCCTCCTCTCTCTCGGTGTCTTCCATCTTAACAGGCAGTGCAGCCTTTATTATGAATTCTCAGAAGGAGCTGGAATGTGTTTCTTGCGCTCGGTAAATGGCTCCTGTGCGTGGCGGCCCCTGCGTCTCTGGGATGTTGTCCCCTCCTGCGTTTAGATCGCGGGCCAGATGTCAGTGGCGCTGAGCTCTGGGCCCCAGGGATGGTTACGGGGCGATGCAGAGATGGGTCTGAAAGCGCTGTGTGTGGATAAGCCCCAGTCAGGGCCTCTCCCTGTGTTACAGTGTTACACACACACTCAGCCTCTCAGCATGTCACAACTAGTGCTCAGCTCATCAGCTAGTGTCAGCCGAACTGTGTGTGTGTGTGTGTGTGTGTGTGTGCGTGCGTGCGTGTGCGTGTGTGTGTGCATGCATGCCTGTGTGTGTGTGTGTGTGCGCGTGCGCGTGTGTGTGTGTGTGTGTGTTTTCTGCCTGTATAATTGTTTCTGTGTGTGTGCGTTTTTTCTGCCCGTATAATTGTTTCTGTGTGTGTGTGTGTGTGTGTGTGTGTGTGTGTGTATATGTGCATTCATGCCTGTGTGTGTGTGTGTGTGCATGTCTGTAGATTTGTGTGTGTGTGTGTGTGTGTGTGTGAGAGAGAGAGAGAGAGAGAGAATTTCAGTGTTGATGAAATGTTTTTGGAATCATTTATCAAGCAATTACATGCCAGCTTGCACATTTTTTTTTTCTCTCGGTGTTGTAAATCATGAGATGTAAAATGAAGATTGAATTTATTCTTGGCGGAATGGGTAAAACAAAAGAATTTCAAGCTCTCGTCCTAAGCATTTGCTTTTTATCGCCCTGAGGGGAAAAAAAAGATGTACATTTACACGTTTAAATGGTTGATAAATGAGCCCCATCGATCGCTCTTGGTTTGCTGCGGTATACTCTAGTGACTTTGAGTGTTGCATGAGCCCTATCTCAGTTCAGTATCCCTCAAATGCAGAGGCATCGGTCTGATACTGGGCTGTTTTTTACGTGGGAGACACGAGAACACGCGTGGGCTCTTTAACCTGACAGTGTGGGATGGTGGGGAGAACGGACATTATTACCAGAAAGATACAACTCCGCTGCTGTCATACTGCTGCTGTACCCTCGAGTGCCGGAGTTAACCTGATCTGCTCCCGCAAATATCCGCGTGTAAAAGGATAATGCTCGAAATGTAGGCTAGACCGTGTAAGTCACTCCAGATAAGAGCATCTGCTAACCAAATAAATAATATGGACGGTGTGAGAGTATGTGTTCCATTAGAAATCTGGACCCACTGTTCCAGCACTTATTGTACTTGGCACTAGAGAGGACGGCTATGGAGAGCTGTGTCTCCTCTTGTTTGTCTCCTGTTAGACTCTCATCTATGGAAACGGTCACTGGTCCACCTTAGACGTACTTGTGTCTGGTAGAGAGGCCTGCTGGTCGCTCCCCGCGGTATTTAAGGAATGTGTTTGCCTGTGTGTTTCTCTGGGCTGGGGCAGAGGGGCATGAGGCTGGAGGTAGTTGAGTGTCTGCTCTGCAGGCCCCGGGTTTTAAAGGCTGAAGTTTAGATGTGAGACTCGCTGTGTAAGAGGCCGCGTTGCTGGGATGAAAGTGCGTGTTACCTGTCCGGTGGGAGTCTGGGCGGTATCCGGAAAACACGCTCAAGGTTTTCTGTGGTGTCTTCCCGTGAGATGGATGAAAACAGCCTGCTCTGGAAGGTGGAGGGCCACAGAGAATGGAAAGAGAAGGCTATGAGTGCATGTGTGTGCGTGTGAGTGCGTGTGTGAGTGCGTGTGTGAGTGCGTGTGTGAGTGTGTGTGTGAGTGCGTGTGTGAGTGACTGCGTGTGTGAGCGCGTGTGTGAGCGCGTGTGTGAGCGCGTGTGTGAGCGCGTGTGTGTGCGTGTGTGTGTGCGTGTGAGTGTGCGTGTGAGTGTGAGTGTGTGTGTGAGTGCGTGTGTGAGTGCGTGTGTGAGTGTGTGTGTGTGTGTGTGTGTGTGTGTGTGTGTGTGTGTGTGTGTGTGTGTGTGTGTGTGTGTGTGTGTGTGTGTGTGTATGTGTGAGTGCGTGCGTGCGTGCGTGCGTGCGTGTGTGTGGGGACATTGACAGGCATGGATGGATGGAAACAGACAGTGGATGAGTAGGAATTTGTTGTGTGTTCCTTGGTGTATGTGTGTGTGTGTGTGTGTGTGTGTGTGTATGAGAGAGAGGCAGGTAGAGTCATTAGCGTGGTTAAATGTGTTTGTGCAGTGGCTCAGTAAAAGGCAGCATCACTCCCAGGTGTGTGGCGAGCTGCTCCTGGCTGTCACGGTGAGGGAGGATGAAACGCTAACACCAGCTGGCCCTGAACTAACAGATAAATGTTTTATTAAGAGCCGGCTGAATGAGGAGCAGACCCCCTGAAGCCCCTCTGCCTGGAGCAGGGAGCAGACCCCCTAACCCCGGCTAACAGGTGGCCCTTCTGCCATGGCCGTCGGCAAAACACGGGTTTCTTCTTCAACCGGCCTCATCCTGTGTGATGTGCCGCCCAGGTGTGTTCAGGTTAACCGTGCTGGGCTAACAGCCAGGTGTGTGTAACAGGTGTCACTGCGTCTCAGGTTAGTTTGTATTTAAAAGTTCGATTGAATTTAGTTCAGTTTTATTTGTATTGCGCTTTTTACACCAGGTTTTCACAAATTAGCTTTATAATTGATCCTAGGTCTGGTATTAATCAGGTGTGTGTGTGTGTGTGTGTGTGTGTGTGTGTGAGATACAGGTTGTAGGTTGTCTCAAGTCAGTTTGTATGTAACAGGTTTATGACGTGTGTGCATGCATGCATTTGTGTGTGTGTGTGTGTGTCTGGGTGGTTTAAGGTAGCAGTATGTGTGCATGTGTGTGTAGCAGTTTTAGTTTCAGGTAGCAGCGTGTGCATGTGCATGCAGGCATGTCATTCTCCACCGTCCCTCCTGCTGCCTCCCTGTTTCCTCTAAGACATGGCCTCACTCCCTCCCTGCAGTGGCAGGCAGGAGTCTTTGGCACACCATGCCAGCTGTTAAAATATTAATGCACCCGATGCAAAGCCGCAGGGACCCAAAACCAGTAAAGCAGGGAGGATTGGACATGGCAGCTACCGCTCCGGCTCCTGCAAATCAGCCGAGACGCGCGAGCTCAGAAACCACCTTCACTGTGCCCCAGCACTGTGGAACGGGCTGTGTGTGTGTGTGTGTGTGTGTGTGTGTGTGTGTGTGTGTGTGTGTGTGCGTGTGTGTGCGCGTGCGTGCGTGCGTGTGTGCGTGCGTGTGCGCGCGCAGGTGCAGGGAGGGGATAGACAGACAGATACAAAGAGAGAGGGAGCTGCATGAAATGAAGTCTTATTAGCTACTATGACCTTAAATTCAGTCAATTACTCGTCTTTGTGGTTTGGCGATTAATTTGCCTAGCATTTTAACAGCATTTTCTTAATGTTATATTCCTTACTGTTACGCGTTATTTAGAAATGTTTTGTTATCCCACTGGCAGTTTTTTTTTTTTTTGCTTATCTAAATCAATTTTTTGGCAAATCACTTACATTTATTCTGATATTTTAAATTGTATTTTTATAGTGATAGAGAGGGGGGGAGGGGAAAGGGAGAAAGCTGATCCTCTGGGAATGTAGCCCCACCCTTCCTGAAGCGTGTGAGAGGGGCTCATCTTGGGGAGGTGGGGGAAGAAGCAGGGGGCTGCCTTCGGGGTTGCCCGTGGCGATTCTATTAGTGGCATTCAGACGGTTTCTGAAGATGACAGCGCTTGGATTGGGTGGGGTAAAACCCCCCTCCGCCATCCCTATACCCAGTCAGCCAAAAGCACTGAGGGGGAGTCTCCTACTGACACACACCCCCCCATCACCCCCACTCAGAGTTACAACCCCCACGGGATCACATCCTGGAAGCCGGAGACACGGCATTCTGGGACGTCACACGTAGCGGGCTTGTGTGCGGAGCCGCCTGTGAATGGCTAATGCACTGGCACCTTCAGAGTGGATGAAATATTCAGCAGAGCACATAAAATAAAGATGAACGTTGACAGGATGATGCCCGCTAATTCGCACGCCCGCCCCCCATCCCTACACCTCCCTCCTCCCCCCTTCCTTTTTTTTTTTACTTCCGCAGGAAATAGCGAGCGCTCTCTCTCTCACTCTCTCTCTCTCCCCCCGTCTTTAGCCCTGGTGATGTCTGTGGGATCACCGCAGAGCAGGAAATCTCTAATGTCGTTCTTCTGCGTAAATTGTGCTAATTCGCAGCGTGATCATCGCCTGGCTGAATCTGTGGAGAGAGAAAGCTGCTTGTGTTTGCTCGGAGCCCTCCCACTGCTGTGATATGGGACAGCGGGACAGCGATCCCCTTCTCACTGAGCAACGGGAGTGAAAGTGGGTCTATAAGATGCTGTGTTTGTCTGGGGGTTGACAGATTGATGTACAGTAACCCCCACATTATGGGCTAGGTTCAGTAAAATGCACTTTACCTTATTAAGGGTATATACAATTCAATCAAAACAATTCTTTTCATTATAACATAATTCTCTTTGAGTATGTTTGAATGGAGGTGAGCGAACACACAGGTGCTTTGGAATGTGTACTTTTCATGGTAAAAGAGAATATCATGTCCTTAAACAGACTGAGTGTGTGTGATTGAATCTGGCCTTATGGGTTTAAGCTGGGTTTTGTCCTGGCCGTGTTGTGTAAACAGGGGCAGGTGTGAAATGTGCTGGAGGGCAGGGAAGAGCAGGGGAGAGCAGGTGAGCGGTGACAGGTGCCCGAGGTCATGTGAGGACCCTGCTGACAGCAATGGCAGTTGAAGGCGAGGGCAGTGGGTGCCAGGCAACGCCAGCGGCTGAGTACGCCTGGAGACAGCGCCACCTCCACAGTGTGTGTGTGTGTGTGTGTGCCAAGGGCTGTGGTTACCCAACACCTCTCCCGCCAGCTGAACACCACACCAGATGGAGCAGTGTGTGACTGTCCTGAGGGTCTAAAGAAAGGTGTGTGTGTGTGTGTGTGTGTGGGACCCTTATCTTTAAACAGAGAAATTGTCGGCAATATGAGGACCTGCTGAAAACTTCCCTGACTGACATGAAGGGCAGCACACATCACAGGCCTGTGGCTGAATGGCCCACTTTCAGCCTTAGCTTTCTGCTGGAGTCCAGCCTGGGTACTCTTAAAGGGGCAGCGCCTGGGTACTCTTAAAGGGGCAGCGCCTGGGTACTCTTAAAGGGACAGCGCCTGGGTACTCTTAAAGGGGCAGCGCCTGGGTACTCTAAAAGGGGTAGAGCCCAAGTGCTCTTAACAGCGCCTGGGTACTCGGGCATAGCATGGGTAATTCTTTTAACCTGCTATATTTCTCTATATTTTTTTGCTGCACTTAAGACAAGTCCCACCAATCGTGGTTCCGCCCACCAAGGAAAACAGACCATAGACCACTTTGTACGCGCCTATTTGTGTACCTGTATGCGGGCCGCGCTTCTCTGCGTACGAGAGCAAACATAATGACAAGGTGAAAAGAGAGTGAACGAGCGAGCGCGACACGCACTGCTAACGGCGGCACGGCGTCCGCATCGTTCCCTCCGCCTCGTTTTTATTCAGCGGCCTGGTGGATGAGTGCGGAGGGGCCGGGCAGACGGAGGAGCGATGGGTATTAAAACGCTCTCAGACAGGCAGATTGATGAGGGACACGCAGGTGGTACAAAGGGTTTAGCCAGATCAAAACAAAGCATACATTATGCATATCGTGTCATGTCCCCTTAAGATGAATGGAGATTTAGATTGTTCTTAATGTTTGTGGAGGCATAATTAAATTATGCATTTACCCCTGCCCCCCCCCCCACACACCTGATATTAATGCATGAAGAGAGTCAATCACACCTGACCGTTCAGCCTGAAGCAGAGCCCGAGCCACAGCGAAAACACTGCTCTGTGCTGCCTGCCAAGTGCTCTTTAATCTTATTCGTGTGTGTGTGAGTGTACATGTGAGAGTAAGCGTGTGTGTGTGTGTATGTATACGTGTGCATGCGTGTGTGAGATGCGTGTGTATATGTGTGAGAGAAAGTGTGAGTTAGTGTGTGTGTATATGTGTGAGAGAGTGTATGTGTGTGTATACTTGTGTGTGTACATGTGTGAGAGAAAGTGTGTGTGTGTGAGAGTAAGCGTGTGTGTGTGTACGTATACGTGTATGTGTGTGTGTGAGAGAAAGTGTGTGTGTTTGTGTGTGTGTGAGAGTAAGCGTGTGTGTGTGTACGTATACGTGTATGTGTGTGTGTGAGAGAAAGTGTGTGTGTATGTGTGTGTGTGTGCGCAAGAGTAAGCGGATGTGTGTACGTATACATGTATGTGTGTGTGTGAGAGAAAGTTTGTGTGTATGTGTGTGTGTGAGAGTAAGCGTGTGTGTGTGTGTACTTATACGTGTATGTGTGTGTGTGAGAGAGAGAAAGTGTGTGTGTGTATGTGTGTGTGTGTGTGTGTGTGTGTGTGAGAGAGAAAGTGTGTGTGTATGTGTGTGTGTCCTTGAACCCTCTGAACATTGCTGTGTATTTAACTTTCTGAGCTGTAGAGTCACACTGTGTGAATGATTGTTGCACTCACAGGAATTTATTTGTTGTCATTATATAGCACCTTTGTCTGTGCTCTCCAGTAGCTTCAGACATTCCTAACAAAACTTAATCTGAGGACAAAAAATTTGTTGTTTCAGCACATAGCAGTTTCACCATCAATATGATATGACAGAAATCGTAGCACTCATATTTTAATATTTAAGCTCATAGACGTATTACTTTTTAATCTGGGGTTTGTTAATGTGTTTTTCAATAGCCATCCCAAATTAATAATTCCTTATGCTCTTAATTTATCATTAGGTGTCTCACAGCATTTCCTTGCATAAGCTCTACATATATCCTTTCAATACGACATAGTCATGGCTGATTTAATACAAAGATAAAAACAAATAAATAAAATAAAATATTGAAAGTAAATTTTCTGGGTATTTCCTAGAACGGATTCCCTCCAACCATGACATTTGTTCTTACATGTATTACAGTTGGCACATAGCTGTCCAGTTTGTAAAGTTGTGCAAATGAGAGGGTGATACTTCTCCAACTATTTCCTTGAACCACAACGTCACTGCTCTCTGATTCCATTTCATGAGTATTTCTTTCAGTTGAATCATGAAGTAGGTCGGGCTGGAGTGGGCCTTTAAAAAGCGAAATGAATAGAAAAATAGTTCCCATTTTTAATCCAGCAGGGCCTGTTTGAGCTCGGGCTGTGGGCCTGGGTTGTTCTGTGCTGGTTGCTAAGTGAAAGGAATCGCATGGTCTCACACGTGCTGTCCAATGAGAGCAGGGCTTCCCCCTGCGACCACCATGCGGTATCCAGACCAGCAGCACGTCCTCCTGGCTGCGCACCGCACCTAGCTGTTCGGCGTTTCCACAGCAACCTCACCCCTGACAGAGGCAGGGAGTCTCACGCCTGCTAACCCCCATGTGTGCTAACCCCCACACCCGCTATCCCCCACACCCACTAACCCCCGCGTGCGCTAACCCCCACACCCACCAACCCCCATGTGTGCTAACCCCCTGCGCCGTGCCAGGCTGCATCCTTCTCGCGCTCTTACTCTCGCTCTCTCTTTCTCTCTTTTATCTTTGTTTGTCTGTTTATTTGAGGCAAAGCAGGCCGTCTGGAGGGATGGATTCGCCTTTGTCTCATTGTGTTCTCTGTGCAGTAGAGAAGTCTCTGGACCGCAGAGCAGTCTGAGGTCTCGCTGTAGTCTCTGTGCAGGAGGGCAGTGGGAAATCTCGCTGTAGTCTCTGTGCAGGAGGGCAGTGGGAAATCTCGCTGTAGTCTCTGTGCAGGAGGGCAGTGGGAAATCTCGCTGTAGTCTCTGTGCAGGAGGGCAGTGGGAAATCTCGCTGTAGTCTCTGTGCAGGAGAGCAGTGGGAAATCTCGCTGTAGTCTCTGTGCAGGAGGGCAGTGGGAAATCTCGCTGTAGTCTCTGTGCAGTAAAACAGTCTGAGCCGCCCTCTCTGTCACCTCCTCTCCTTCTATGGTCAGGCAGTCTGTGACTCATCGCCGAAGTGCTCTGTGGTTATCAGTGTGACTCGGCTGGGTCCCGGCCCGTGGGGGGGGTCCCTCCGCAAGGACCGAAGCACAGCTGACCGAAGCGCACCTGAGACAGGAAGGGAAGGAGAGTTAGGCAGAGAGAAGAGAGGTGGAGAGGGAGAGAGAAAGTGGGAAGAGAGAGATGCTGAAGAACACTTTAACCAGGAGAGAGGAGAGAATAGAAAAGAGGGAGAGAAGAATAGCGGAGCGTTGCGGGTGAGCCCTTTCTCAGCAGACTGCAAAGCGCCGTGGAAACGCTTTCCCGAGCTGCTCCGAGGGGTGATTGATCGATCGCCTCTTCATTTTTTTCTCTTTTCTCTCTTTGTGGATAAACGTTCGTTCCTCCTACAGGCCCAGCAGAGCAGAGTGGAGCTTCAGCGTCTCTCAGAATCCCGCTTCCCGCCTGTTTACGCGGCCGGCCTTTGAGCGGGCCCGTAGCTCAGTCAGCGCTCTGAAACCTGACACGGTTACCTGAGCCTCTGAAGGTCCAGACTGGGCATGCTCAGGACCAGTCTGGCCCTGTAACTGACCTAACGCCTCCCACCACTGAAGTAAACCGATCTGAATGGATGAGTGAATCTGCAAACAGAAAGTGATGAATAAATAAGTGAATTGATGATTAAGTTATTGGACTAATGAGTACGTGACTGGATGAATGAATGGTTGATTAGAACGAGGAGACCATTTAGCGTGAGGTTTGGGTCTGATTTCATGTTGAAGTGCTGCCTTTGCTCGTAGCTCAGGATTGGGTATAGCACTTAAATGTTCAGTATTGGAGCTCTTGAGCTGACCTGTTGTGTTGCATCCTCTCGTTTTGACTTCCTTCAGCGTTCAGCGCTGTTCAGCTGACCTGCCGTTGTTTCTTCTCTCATTTCTTCCTTTCGTTGGTTTTGTTGGACGGTTTCAGCTGGCAGATCTGTTTTTACTTTTAAGTGGTTTATTTTTTTTCTCGATGGGCTCCGCTCTTTGCAGCCCATCGATCGGGCCGTGGGCGGACCCCCCCCCCCCCCCCGGCCTGCCTGCCAGCTCGCACATTTTAAGGCCTGTGTTAGTGATGAAAGGCGGCCTGCTCAGTGAGCTTGCGTTCGTGGTTCTGCGCGGCACTGTTCTGACAGAGTGGGTCTGCTCCTATAGCGTGTCTTTTTCCCTTCGGTCCATCTGCAGGCCCCCAGGCCATTAGGTGAGTGTCTGACCCCCCCACCCCCACCCCCCTTCCCTCATATGCCCCCCCCCCCCCACACTCTTGCTTCTTCCCCTTTTTCTGTCATTTCTTGAATTGCCTGCCTGGAGGAAAAACAAGTAAATCCATAACACGCGCATATACACCCTACTGGTCTGATAATGAGCCTCCTTCCCTGTCTTCAAGCGCACGCACACACACACACACCACAAACACACTCTCTCTTTCACAAATTTCCATGCATGCACATACGCACAGTGTCACAAAGGACATTTATCTCCAATGTCAGTACCCATCTGAATTCCCAGCATCCTTTGCTTCGTGCGCCCCTTTTGAGTCGGGCTCAGAGTCTTCACAGGGCCGAGCAGACCCATATCCCAGGAGCTGCCGACTCACTTTTATCTCCTCATTGCTGCCTCCACCATCATTTATTCATGGATTCATGTAGTTTAATGACGAATGACCTTTTAGATCTGCCGATTAAAATGGTGGACTTTGTGTTGCACATTTCGGCAAGGTGACAGAATTTTGAGAGTTTCTGTGGGAAATTCTATATAGGTGACATTTGTTGTTGTTGTTTTTTTTGGGGGATGCATGAGGTGAGCAGTGTTTGGAGTGATTATAGAGTAGATTTACCCTGCGGGACTCAGGTTTTGGGAGGTCAGCCATGCACCCCAGCTCCCCGCTGCCTGGAGACGGATTTGTGGTGCAGAGGTTTCAGAGAGCAGAGCCTGTAACCGAGGAGAGATGTGAGAATGTGGGGATGGCATATGGATTTTTGTTTCTGGCTCACCATTTGATGAATTATTCAACTTAATTTTTTCCTTGATTACCCTTTAGCGACAGTTTGTTTGTGCTTGGGTGTGTGTGCATGTGTGTGTGTGTGTGTGTGTGAGTATGTGTGCGCGCGTGTGTTTGTGCGTGCGCTTGTAGGTGCGTGCGTCCGTGTGTGTGTCTGTGTGGATGCGCTGTGTGTTGTGCAATACTTGGCGGCCCGAAAATCAGCAGGTCTTTGAATGCGGTTGTTTTTGGAAGATAGAGAATTCCCTTTGAATTGAAATCATAGCCACCCTGGGTTGACCGGGAGGGAGGGAAGGAATTTGGAACAGACTTTGTCTCCCACAGCCTCCAGGAACACATGCTCTGGCACATCCGGGCTGCGTGGGGAATTTTTTTTTTGGGGGGGTGGGGTGGATGAATCAAAGTCTTCCGCCCCCCCAACCCTCCCACCCCCAACGCCCCCACCACCCACCCTCCGCCCTTTGTTAAAGGTTGCAGACAGACTCAAGGCCACAGATTTCCGTTTATCACTTGTGATCCTTCTCCTCAGGGATGGACTCACCCTGAACCACTCCTCCACCCAGCCAATCAGCACATCCCTGACAAAGGCATGTGCAAGCCATAGGGTACGAGCAGAGGGCTCTGAAAACAACAATAAAAAAAAAAACAGGAACACGATGGTGGAAATATGATTACATCCGTGTGCCAAATGTGAACTCCAATATGGCACTCATAATTCAATCCAAGGGTGTTGTTGTCATGACAGTGAAAGCCTACTGCTGCAACAAAAGCACTAATCAGTAGAAAAACCGTAAATTAACAAATATCAAAAATTTAATACAGCAATATTCATACTTTTATAACTATTAGAGAAGGTGTAGTGTAGACACTCGCTCTACAAATGTCTAAATCAGTGAAGCTTCTGAGCTTTCTCCTTTCATAGTGCAGGTGCAACATGAAAAGAAATGAAAGAGGAATTTTGTTTTGAGACAAGGTGTCCCTTTAAGTTTTGAAATACTGAACTGTAGATACAGTAGTGGATGTTCAACAGCTGTTTATTACAAACCGGAGATGTTGAGAAACCTGCAGTAGCGAGTGCCGCGCAGTGTAGCTTCTCAGCTAGTAAGAGCGCATCCTGTGGTCTTCAGCAGGACAAAGAGGCTGAGATCAGATAGAAAAGGTCTAAATAAGAACAGGGGATGACTCTGGCATGTGTGTACAGGTGTGTGAGCGCGTACATACGCGTGTGTGTGCGTGCGTGCGTGTGTGCGCGCGCGCGCGCGCGTGTGTGTGCGTGCGTGTGTGTGCGTGTGGGTGTGTGCGTATGTGCGCGTGTGTGTGTGCGTGTGCACGTGTGTGTATGTGTGTGCGCGTGTGTGCGTATATGTGCGTGCGTGCACGTGTGTGTACGTGTGTGTGTGCTTATATGCGTGTGTGTGAGCATGCGCATGTGTGAGCGTGTGCGCGTGTGTACGTATATGTGCGTGCGTGCACATGTGTGTACATGTGTGTGTGTGCTTATATGCGTGTGTGTGAGCGTGTGCGCGTATATGCGCGTGCGTGCACGTGTGCGTACGTGTGTGTGTGCTTATATGCGTGTGTGTGAGCATGTGTGTGGCTCTGTAGGCTCACACACAGAGCACATGTCATCCATCTGTTTAGGAAGCACTCTTGATGCTGTGGGGGTGTTATGATGGGAGGGGTCTCTCCGGTCACCTGACCTGTTTAAATGCAGTCCAGGCCAGTGTATGTCTCCATGGTGACGTAGTCCTGGGCTAATGGGAGAGACATCAAGTGTCAGCATAAATAAGAACAATGGATGGTACATTATTTTTGGCAGTCATAATTTTTGGTAACTTTTAATGTGTCTGGTAATAATAAAAACCTAGAAGTTTGCATGCGTGAGTGTGCACACGTGTGTGTGTGTGTGTGTGTGTGTGTGTGTGTGTGTGTGTGTCTGTGTGTGTGTGTGTCTGTGCGTGCGTGCGTGCGTGCGTGCGTGTGTGTGTCTGTGTGTCTGTGTGTGTGTACATGTGTGTGTCTGTGCATGCACGTGTGTGTGTGTCTGTGCTTGTATGTGTGTGTGTGTTTTGGGGGGAGGGTGAGGGAGCACTTAAGCACTTAATGTCCAGCCATTGTGTAAAATATAGATTACTGTGTTCCACCTAAGCCACTTCAGCAAATTAACTCAGCCATTTATCAGCTCTTCCCAAGGCCGTTGTGCTACGGCTTAATTCAATCTGCCTCAGCTGTGATACTTTGATTTATTTCATGCATCGGGAAAACATAAGCCTGCTGTGTGTACTTGTTTTTTTTTTTTTATTTCTCACTGATGAGAGAGAGAGAGAGAGACAGAGAGAGACAGAGAGAGAGAGAGAGAGAAAGAAAGGGGGGAGAGCGGCAAGGAGAAAGGGAACGAAACAGAGAGATATGCAGAGGCAATGGTGGCTTTCATCCTTTCTGCCAGTCTCCTTGTCTTCTCGGGGTCAACCTTAGTAACCTTCCCAGAGCATTTCCATAGTTACACTCCTGTCACCGGGTGTGGTCACCCGTTGCAGCATGTTTCAGAATGCTAAGCGCTACCTCCCACTCACTAGTCCTTCTCATACCACTGTCCTCTTATCAGACCCGCAGGTGGAAATGTAAACTCTGCACAACGCCTTCACGGTGTTACATCTTTTTTTTTTTTTTTTTTTTGTTTAAAGCCTTTGTACTTTGTTCTTAGCAGACCTCATCATGTGACGGTGGGACTGTGCAGACTGCAGGGTTAAGACCCTGGAACAATATGACTGTGTCTACCTCTGAACAAACAGCAAATGGCTCTTTCGGCCCCGGGCTCTGTTTTTTAACCAAGTGCTTTTTCAGAGAGACAGGAGACTTAGGAGGTTGAAAAGGGCAAACCACCGCTGTTAGCGAAAGCAGCGGTCGGACAGCAGTGGCGTAGCTAAGCCCCTGAAAGCCCACTTAGGACTCCATGCCTGGCGGAGCCGCAGTGTTGTTTTTCCCCCTCTCTCGTTATTGTTTCTGGTCTGGACTGGATGAGAAGCTGGCGACATTCGCCGGGGGAATTTTGGCCCTCGTATTTGGCACAGAGAGCACGCGGCAGAGACCCCCTTTTTTCAGAACAAACACTTTCACAGAGAGTTTGGAGATGCCAAACAAAAGCGCAGAGGACATGAACATTTTTTTTTTTTTTTTTTATTATTTGTCGCTTGCCTTTTAAGCTCTTAGCCAATGATAGAGGAATGTGAAAATATTGGATCAGTGTGATTGGACAGAGGTGGGATTATAGACCATTGATCGGATAGTGGCTTGGTTGGTGAATGCTTTGGTTGCAATAATAATTTGATGTTGGCTTACTCTTAGATGCCTGTTATAATTTCTGGAACACATCGGTAAGACAGTGTGGTGAAATATTGGAACAGTGTAACTATACACAAATGGCATGACTGATACTTTGGTTTGACAATAGTCTGATTTTACCATTCTCTCAGTGGACAGATCTGGAACATTCTAACCCTGTTTCAGGACATTCGAAAGATACAGATAGAACATTGTAAGAGAGCAGCGGAGAACGCTATGTTTTCATAGCAAGGAGACCTCGGACTACTGCATTTGGACAATGATGAGATTCTGGAACACAGCAGATAAACTCTGTAAGTCTCTGGTTGGAGGCAGTTGAGGGATAGACTGACAGGCAGGCAGGCCGGCAGACAGGCTTACAAACAGACAGGCAGACAGGGCTGCGTGGGCAGTTGGACATTGGGGGGCGAGGTTCGTGGAGAGGAGGGAGGAGATGACGGATAGCGCATCTCTCCGCTCCCGCTTGCCGGGTCTGATGGGCCTTCTCTCTAATTGAATTAGCCTGGATATCAGTTACTCTAATGGGGGGCCAGGCACAGGCTGTCAGGGGGGCCCGGCTAATGATTACCACTCTAAGTGCCACAGCTCTGCCGGCAGCCAGGCCTCTTTAGCCCTGGAAAATGTGACACCTCCTCCCTCTCTCCCCCACTCTCTCTCTCTCCCTCTCTCTCTCTCCCCCCCCCTCTCTCTCTCTCCTCCCGAGGAAGAGGAGAACAGGGCCACGGGGGCTGTCTGAACACCTGTGCAACCACTGAGGGTCAGACCGCATCACGGCACATCACAGACCTCCTCTTGTCTCCTTTATCTAGGAAGAGTCTGGGCTGGGTTCAGTCAAACGATTGTTCACAGCTCACCTCTAGCCAGCGGCACCCAGTAATGCTTAATTCTCGTATCACTGTTTGCTTCTCGAAACAAAAACATATGTTCGATGTACGAAAATACCGAATGCAGTCCAAACTCTGTCCCCTGGCGAAACACTTCTCCTCTTCTTTTCATTTCATTTGGCCGCAGATATTGTATCTCTTATTGACTCAAACGCATCGCCGCTGAAAATGAGCCTCGTTGCATCTTTTTGATTTTTTTTTTTGTTTTTTTTTTTTTTTTAAAGCATAAATTTCTTTCTTTCTTGGCGATCAATAAGCGCTTTGAATTGAGCCGCTCACACTGTGTGAGCCGAAGACTGGAGCTGAGGCCTGTGATGTCCCTCCTCGGCATGTTAATTATCAGCGGTGGAATTAAGAAGGTTCTCTGCCGCCTGCAACACCCTGCTCCCTAGTGATTACTCACTGAGGGAATAAAGGGTCTTTATCTTTGAGGGAATCCGGTCTGCGGCATGACTCCCTCTCTCGCTTTCTCTCTCCCCCGCCTGACTCCCAGCTACGCCAGAGGTCCCCGAAACACCGAATTATCCAGTCAACTCCCACATTACAGGACTGCTTTATTATTTATTTTTTATTTATTTATTTTTTTTTTCTTGTTTTCCTTTTGTTGGTCTTTTTTTGAGGTCCGGATTCCAAAAGGAACAAGGGAGGAAAAAAATGAAAAAAGAAGAAGCCTCATAATTAAAACACAAACAGGGTTTTAGCAGGGTCTTCTCTTCTCTTTGGTCCTGTTGGGTTGAAAGGTTTCTTTGTTTGCGTGTTCAAGAGGCAGCATCTTAAGATCAAATGTATTCCTGTTAGCCCGTTAGCAGTATTTACGACTGCACTTCCTGCCAGTAAAGCATCTTGAATTCAGGTTGGAATTAGAATCTTGCACAGCTTTTGGGAGGGGTTTGAGAGCAGGTGCGGGGGGTAGGGTGGAGTGGGGTTCTCACCCCTTTTTTGGATCTTGTTGCTGTCCCATCACGGGTGTTTTCCAAGTGTTAGTGTCCCCTCGTGATTACCCCGGGGTGTGGCTAGCTGTGGGGTGTACCAAGGCAAATTTCTGCCATTACCAGCTGCTTCCCCACCCAAGATACGCGTCATTCAGACCGGTGAGGGCAACCTCATTTGGGGCGCCTCAGTGCCTCTCACACCCCCCATTTCATCCAATGACGTCAACTTTAGACATACAAGCACTCCTCCATCCCCCATAATCCTCGGTTTCCTGGATGAAAACCAGCAGAAAAACATTCCCAAGAAAGATGATGTCCATACCAGCATTCCAAGTCTAACAACTTGAGCCTGTCTTTCCAGCCAGCGCTGGGGTCAAAGCCAGGTGTACAAGCGGGCACACTCTATGCCTCCTTCCACTCTATGTTTTTCACCTTTTCTGTCAGTCAAACACACGGTTCACCCTGATTGGTTTTAGTGCCTGGAAATGACACATCTGTCCTAGGGTTACACTGTATATTGCAGCACAGGAAGGGCCGGGGCTAGATCAGGAATGGCCAGCCCTTATCCTGGAGAGCCACAGGAAGTGTTGGTGTTTGTCTGTCCTCAGAACTAAATTTGTAAATTAGCACAGTTGGTTGCAAAGATACTTCACCTCATCTGGTTTCTAGGGTCTGAATTTGTTGGTGAATTTTAGGCTGTACAGGGCAGGGACCAGGGCTGGTTACCTCTGCCCTAATTTAAGGGTTTCCCCTCACACGGATCTCTTCTGGCGTTATTTGGAGCCTATGTTTTGAACGTGTACACTATTCTGAGCCGTTCACTAAGTTTCTCCTGGAGTGCGGGCTATGAGGTTTCATGAACTCCGTTTTTGGCGGACCGACAAGCAGCTGTCAATCATCGACTTCAATGAACCGATCAAAATATTTTGCTCACCACAGCAAAAGCACAATCAGTTGATCAAACCAGTGAGTCGCAGATGCCGTATAGTAGCTTCCCTTGTTGTGGTCTGGGGGTACGCCCAACAGGAGGGTGAAGGGCAGTTCATGCAGATCCCCCCCCCCCGGCACTTTGGAAAGGGTACAGGAGTGGCTGTGAAGGGGACCCCCGAGGGTTTTGGGCAATTTATGTATGGCAACAGTGTAGTGAGCCCGGTATTCGGAGGGGGTGGGGGGTTGTTGGGGTGAGGTGGGGTGTTGATTTTGGCAGTGGTTTGGTCTTGTTAGGGACAATAGGAGGAGCACAGCATGCCACGGTGGGGTCACATGACCTAAGGGTAGCGGGGGGGGGGGGGGGGGGGGGGGGGGGGGGGGGTGGTGAATAAGTGAGGGAGATGGCGCTCTGAAAATCCCCTTAAAATATCCTCCTCCATTTTTCCCAGCAGCCTCTCCGCTGTGGATTGGAGAGGAGGAGAAGCTGGCCCTGCATGGGAAAAGCAGCAGCTCAGGGGCTCACTGCTGCTCCACAACAGGAGATAAGGGGCGGGACTTTTGGGGGGTAGAGCCCGAAATGCAGCCAAAACTCTCCTCATGGCGGGGATTTGGCCGTAGAGGGGGCGCTCTAGGCTCCCACCAGCCCTTTGGATCTCCTCCCTCACCCCTCCCTGACCCACCGCCCATCCCAAACAAACACATCTTGCGCCCCGAAACACCGCCGTCAGCCTCTCAAATAATATTATTATTGATTACGACCGTCTGCCGGCCATGAATAACTAAATTATCCTCCTAGACTGGAACAGATGTTCATTGTATCTCTTGGAGTCTTGGCAATGCCAGTTTGCTTTCATTATTTTTCATTTTCTTTCATTTATTGATTTAATATATTCCTGGAGAAGAAGGCAATGTTTTTGATTACTTAATGAATGGCATATTTGGTGTTGACAAAGATATCAGTGTCTTATTTAGATATGCCTATTTATTTTCTTTCCAATTGCAAAATGTTATGTTTAAGTCATGGACACACATGCACTCTTGTACATGCGTGCACGCACACACACACACACGCACTCTCTCATATTGGAGAGGGAGATGGGGGGGGCGGTTCTTGGGCCACTGGTAGGGAAGGCCCACCTCCACCCCCTCCCTCCAGATACCAGCCTATCACGGGAAGCAGTGGGTGGGGGCTAGCTTCACCCAGGGGAGGGACAACAGCGGATGGAAGTCACTCCACCTGAGGAAAAGGGGAGACACAATGAGGCGTAGAAAATTACTCCAGACATCAGCTCCTGACAGCTAGCTTTACTGCGCTTAAAGGATCGTTTCTCCAAGTCTCTCTTTTCTTCTCGGGGTGGGTCAAGGAGAGGTTACGACCGAAGGGGGAGATTAAGAAAGAAAAGAGAGACGTTGATGAAAGACAGAAGCTTTGCGTGATCCACGGGCCGCGGTGCAGGAGGTGGGTCTATACCTCTCACTGCTGTTTAATGGAGAGAACACTCCAGCCTAGTCTCCCTGTACCAGGCTCAGCTACAGGAGAAACACAGCAGCCCAGTCTAACTGCACCAGGATCAGCTACAGGAGAAAGACACTAGCCTATTCGCACTGTACTAGGGTCAGCTACAGTAGTGAAAAGTTAGCCTATTCATGCTGCACTAGGGTCGGGTCAGCTACAGGAGGAACACAACAGCCCAGTCTCCCTGTACCAGGCTCAGCTACAGGAGAAACACACTAGCCTATTCGCACTGTACTAGGGTCAGCTACAGGAGAAACACAGCAGCTCCGTTTGTGTGTACCAGGGCCAGGAACTGGAGAGGTCAGAGGGAGCTTTTCTCTGTTCCTAAATAGATATTTTCATTTTTTTTTTTTTACACATAATGAAACGCACACGCTAGTGCATGCGCATGCATGTCCCAGTGTGTGTGTGTGTGTGTGCGTGTGTGCGTGTGTGCGTGCCCGTGTCTGCCTGTGTGTGCATGTCCGTGTGTGCATTTCCGTGTGTGTGTGTGTATGTTATCCACTTTCTCTCTGTATGTGTTTAGCGTGCATGTGTGTGTGAGTGTGTTTGTGAATGTGTGGTCCTTAGCCTAATGGTTTTAAAGCATGACACCATTCTCCTCCACTAATTTATATTCCAGGAATGTGTTTTTCCTCTGTAAATAAAAGGCCACAAGAACCAGGGAGGCTCCTCTTAATGTAAAAGCAAAAAGCCAAGAGGGACATGGAAGGTCTAAATCATTCATACAGATTATAAAGCAATACCCAATCTTCTGTGCAAAGCACAAATCTGTACACACTTTCACACCCACAGAAATCCAGGCGAAGCACATGCATATTCCCTTTTCACCAATTAATGGACAGGTTTGATAAAAGCACATTTTAAATGCAGAAAATAGAGCATGGAGACTCCTGGAAGAACTCTCAACACGGGCTGGCAGTAAACAGGATTTAGGCGTCCAGTTAAAGATGCAGTAATATGTGTTACAAAAATGAAAGCCAAAATGTATGTGGTTGTAGTTGGTTCAGTAATGGCATATAGGTGTGTCAGTGGGGTCACAGATCCAGTGTAGGGCCTGATGGATCCTTGCATTGAAGCATATCTTGCCATTTATCAGTTGAACCTACTTTTCTGCAGGGAGGCTTTAGTTTCCCATAATGCATTTAGGCAATTTACCAAAGTAGTTTAGGAGGTGCACTGCACTTACGTAAATACTGTATGCTAATGAACAAAGAGATGGCTGACCTCTGGCAGATCCAGTGTTGAATTGAGTTGTTGTTGTTGTGTAGAGAGTTTGATTGCAAAAAAAAAAAAAAAAACAAAGCTGGTGGGGTAGATTTAATGAAATGCACTTAGTGTCTTAAAGGGCGTATGCAATTCAGTCAAAACTATCCATTACGTAGTATGTTATTAAAATATATACTTGACTGCAACATCCTGGAAGTGTCAGACATATGAGTTTGCAATAATTGGGGAAAAAAAACAGGGTCTGATGTCTTTATGACATTTCATGATGTATTGCAGCTTAGTTTTTATTGGTATTATCATAACATAATATTAGAGAAAAATAATTGATAGCACTAAAAAAATAGGATATGAAGATTAATTCTACCAATTAATTAAAGCACTGGAAATGATAGAAACGCACTCCCACTCACTGTGCATGTTAATGGAATATATGTTTTCACCCTCAGGGAACCGCCAAAAGCAAACGTGTTGAGTATCACAAGTAAATTGGGCGCATTGGTGGTTTGCAGTAACTCCAGCTATAGTTCCAACTACAATCATGGCACATGAACAAATTCTGGAAATGTAGTTTTTTTTTATTATTATTATTATTTTTTGTATTTTGGATTATAACGGTTTCTCCTTAAATTATACCTTTTCGTTTCAATAACTCCGATGGGCCTCTTTAATATTTGGCATAACAGTTCCATTCCGCGTTCTAATAATGGAGTGCAGTGTTCTGATTGTTGTTATTATTGGCATTACGTTTTCATTCGCACTACCTGATCCGGCATGCGTTTCCAGATTGATGTTCACTCGGGGAAGTACCTTTAGCATCAGAAAAGGGAGTGAATGGGCAGTTTAACAGTTCACGCTTGATTGAATTCTATTTTATTTCTCGGCGCCTGATTTGCATGTCAATACTCGCGCTGCTCAAGGTTCAAGTTAACATGCAACAATAGAAGGATTTCTCTCTTCTTGTTGTTCTTCTCCTCTTCATATCACTCTGCTTTTTACCCCAAACCCACCTCCGCATCTATGTGATACAGAGCCTTCCCGCTGTTTTCTCCTTCCCTTCATCGACGTATTTGTCAACCAAAAAGCAGTTTACCGAGGAACAGAGTTGTTGTTTAAGCCTTGAACCGCTTCCCGGAGATTGACGGCCAATCAATCCGTGAACTTGTGAACGCGCGGCGGCCTTTATCAGATCAATACAAAACCTCAACGAATCCCTCACACGCATCCCTCACGAAAACGGTGCGACTACCTTTCCATCTCCCGTTCTTTAAATCCGCACATATACTCGCGCTTTATTCCTCCCTGGCGGACCGGCGCGGCTCAGCGCCAGATTGATCCGCAGCATCCCGGGTTCTTTGCGGGATTCCGCCCTCATTAGCAGGATTGTCACTCCGAGCGGCGTGGGCTCCTATGACAGGGTCGTGGCAGGGCCCCTGGAGACCAGCTGTGCTGTTTGCCCCGCTGTCTCTCTCGGCGTCTTGCTTCATTTGTTTTATTCTGCAGCCTCCATCCATACAGAGAGATTTGGTCCTGGGCTCGCAGCTAAGCAGGCACTGCCCAACAAGGTGGGCAACAAAATCAGTCACATTATTATTATTATTATTATTATTATTGTTATTGTTGTTGTTGTTGTTGTTATAGTCTTACATTATATAACATAGCACATTATTTATTGTTTGTTTGTTATTATGAGAGTAGTGTGTGATTGTTGACTCCAGATTTTTTGTACTTCCCAGATGTAGAACGAGGTCAGCACTGAATTGTCCCGTTTGTTTTCTGCTAACCAGGGCTCGCTCGTAGCATTAAGGTCATCCTTACAACCTTTTTTACATACATTTTTTGGGTCATTTTTGATCCTCAATAAGGAACAACTTGTCCTGTGGTGTGGGATGATACGCACTTTCCGCAGTCACTGCGCCGTCATTGGCAGGCTGTGTAAAGGCCTGTGCTGTAAACATGGATCAGAATCTGCACAGTTAACCGGCCATGCATGGTCACGTCGTTAAGGTAACAGTGTGTGACACAGCCCATGCTGATGCTGCTCTGCTGTTCCAGGTAACACCTGTTCATTAAGTTGAAGTGGCTGCTCCCTGTATCCACTCATACATGAATTGTTGTGATCAATGCAGAATATGAATAAATATCATAACAGTCTTCAACAAACCATCAATCATCAACAAGCCATTTCATATAGGTTTGCAATGGAAATATAAAATTAATAATTAATTGGTAATCACAGACAGCCCTTTTAGAGACATTGTGTAATGGTTTATTGAGAATTTTTATTTAGGTCTTTGTTTAAAATGTTTCTTGGTTTACTTGGGTTTTTAGTCCATTTTTTTCAGGAATTAAAATTTAGGCTGCCACTACCAAATACTTAAGAATTTATCATGCTCTGATTTCACTAGCCCACATGAAATATTAAACAATGTATCATTCTTTGATTTCAAGCCTGCAGGCCAGTGATTGGAAGATGAGATCAGTATTAAAGAAGAAACTCTGTGTAATTTCATCTGTCCACATTACCTTCATTGTATGTAACTGTATGTTGGGTGTGAATTTAATTAAAGAACAGAAATCAGCACACGCATTTTATGTTGCTCCTCAATATTCTGAGTAATTGATTACACTTTAATTCATTCCCTACTGATATAGTGAGAGTGAACCTGTCTTGATTTTTCTCCATGGTGTGGGTTTGGGAGGGGAGCTCAGCTGCCAGTCATGTCATGTCCAATAGTGATACTCAGAGTCGATGCACAGAAAGCCTTTAAAAGTGGCCAGTTTGCAGTAAGGAGATACTCAGAGCTGGAATGCTTTTAACTGCTCTGTGCTTAAACCACACCGGTGAAGCGCATGTACCACACAATAACGCTCAGCACTGGAGTATTGATCTTTACAATGGTACGATATAGGCGTTCCATCTCAACTGCAGTGCTAATGGAACCAGTAAAACCTTAATAGAGAGGACTGCGGGTATTTCTTTTCATTTTCTCTCCCCCCCCCCCCCCCATGTTTATCGTTCAATAATCTGTGACAGTTGCAATTTCCCATGCTCCCATGTGTATAAACATGAAGGTCAGTGAGGGTTTGCGCTGTGTCTGCACAAATGGAATCGTACCGCTTCTGAAGAACAGGAAGACGAAGATGTTTTTTCGGTGCCAGGCGAGCAACCAGGGTTTTGTCCCCGGAAGGTACGGTATTACACCTACCTTCATTTACCTTCAGCAAGTTGACGGACTTGCAATTGCCGAAGTCAAATATCGAGTCAGCTATATTGACGATATGCAAAAAAAAAAAAAAAAAAAATATATATATATACCACTGTGAAAGATGAATGAGGGAGTCTGCCAAGCTTGTAAATAATTAATAAGAACTACAGTACCCAGACCACACAGCACCTCCCAGGCTTTCAAAGGGAGAGAGGGAGTTCTCACAGTATCAAACGGGAGTCTCTTAAACCCACTCCCTGCCTCCCAGGAACACTAACGAGCTTGAACCCCTTCGATCAATTCACTGATTAGTCTAATTAGTCGCGCATCTCCAGTATAGCCTCACAACCCCCAAACCCCCTGCCCCCAGCTCCTGTCAGTCCTGGTGCCACACTTTCTAGTTCTCCACCTTCTTTTCTCTCCCTGTCTTGCCTGCAGCTGCCATTTGGTTTCTCATGCCCTCAGGCAGTAAATGGGAGACTGGCAGTACCTGCTCCAGTGTCCCTGTTTCTGCTGGTGGGGGCTGGGGAGGAGGCATAGGGGTTTTGGTGCGGCGGGTGGGGGTTGTGGCTCTCGAGGGATACAGAATGGTGGCTTTTAATTGCGCTTGCCTGCACCAGTGGCAATACACCATCCAGCAACAGCCAGCGTTCCTGTCTTTAACCCCTTTCATGCATTCAGTCTTACCCTGCAATGTTATGGAACATTTCCTTTATGGGGTCATGTGTCAATGAGTGCTGGAGGAGGTATTGTGGAGAGGTCGACAGGGCAGTTTCCCCATCAAGACATAGTGTGTTTTCCATAAATTGTACTTTTTGATGATAGTAAGAAGAAACACATAGCGTTAAAAGATCAGTTCCACAAGATGTTAGGATGGCCTCTGCTCTCATTTTCCGGCACCATCATGCGTGAGCTAAATTAGTGTGATAGTGAAGACAAGAGAAGCCAGTAGCCAAAAAGTTAACACAGCGATGTTACAAGTTCTGTTGGCGAAAGCAGCATGTAAGGAGAAAGAGATGGCTCCAGAACTCGCAGGTGGGATTTTTGTTTGTTTTGTCGAGAATGACCAATCACTTCCTGGGTCAAAAGTTCCCCCATTTGCTGTTTGGTCCTCCCACAGCAGCGACCACACTCAGTATGCTCTCCCTTCCTCTCTGGCACCCTGTACTCATACTCAGCAGGAGATCCTGAGACAGACGTAGCCCGAGCATCAAGCTATATTGTGATTTTGAAATAAGACTGAGTATTTTTTGAAGATTGTTTCAGAGTGCTTCATACCTGGTCCTGCCGTGCAGGAGGAATGGGGACCCTGCTTGTTTTTGTGATATTGTATGGAAAACTGCTCTCATCTGGGCTGAGCGCGTTTTTGGCTGACGCAGTAGGCATGTTCAGTCTAGCAGGCCTGTGTATGTTTACAGTTTCCAGAGCGTTGCTCCTGGAGATGAGACGGGGACAGGCAGAGCAGCGCTATTGGGGGGGAGAGGGAGACTGAGGGGAACGCAGGAATGTTGTGGGGGTGGGCAGGGGCGGGCCACGGCCCCCCAGGGGGGCTTTGAGCTCTGACAGAGGTGGCTGCAGGTCCATTACTCTTCGGTCTGAGTGGTGAGGCCAGTGGGTATGGAGAGGCATGCTGACAGCTGTGTGTCTGGAGTCTGTGTTGTCTCTGAATGCGATCTGAGACCAGCAGAGGCAGGGCAGGGGTGTGTGTGTGTGTGTGTGTGTCTGTGTGTGTGTGTGTGTGTGTACATACATGAGTGTGTGTTTTGCGTGTGAGCGTGCGTGCGCGTGTGTGTGTGTGTGTGTGTGTACGCTCACACGTGTGTGTGGGTCACACATGGGAGTCTGTGGGTGATTGCATATATTTGTGTGAGAGTGTGTGTGCGTGTGTCTGTGTGCGTGTGTGTTTCTTTCTTTGCCTTTGTGTGCGTGCACACGCATCAGTAGTCACTTTGCTGATTCATAGTGTAAGGGAATAGACTGGGTTCCTCTTATCAGTCAAACTCATGACGCAGTGGTGCTCAGTGGGTACAGGGGTTCATTATGCTTCTCAGTGTGTCTATTTTCACTGCTGAATGAGGCCCAGAAATGGACAGGCATGTAAGGATACTCTTATTTATTTGGTTATTTATCTCCTTGCTCTACCAGACAATATTTAACAATTTTAAGTTCTTCGGTTATTGGTTCTGTCACCAAGATATCCATCTATGGAGATAATTAGCTGTGGTTTTGCTGCAATTTTAATAACTCCTATAGGAGCTGCAGAGATTTAGGGCAGCATACATGTCTCTTTAGGGCATGGTCAGTGCTCTGGGGTGGGTTTGGGTGGTTGGGAGGGGGAACGGTGTCAGGGGCGTGGCCTCCATTCATAGAGCTTGTTTACACAGGCCTAAACTGGGGGCTTGGTATGTAGCGTTAGCACAACATTACCACGTTTGCCTTATCTGTAGTGTTCACACTGCTATTGAGATGTTTGACCTGCACTTGATGGAGGGGCCAGTGTAAGGGGACATACAGGAAGTTATAGTAGAGAACATGCATTTAGTGGTGTGAATGCTACTGCCCTCAGATGGAGAGGTATCCTTTGTAGATCCTTATGCACTTATGTATGGAACATTGTAGAGGTAGTGCATAAAACTAGCAAACTTACAGTTTTACACATTATACATTTTACTGGAGTAAATCAATTGAATTGTGCTCATCAACAGCAGTGCCTCTACCTGAGGACTGAACTTGAGTTTAAAAGCCCAGCTCTCTTAAGCGTTATACCGCACTGCCACCCTGTAGTGCTGTATGAAACAGGCTGGGAGACAGGGAGTGGGACTTTTAAGTTGGCGGGAGGACCTGGCTCTCTCTCTGCCCAGCATGGAGCGGGAGAAGCAGGTGATGGATGAGGTGCGGGTGCTCTGTCTGATCCCCGGGTCCAGCTGTCGCGTTCTCTCCTCTCACCTGAGGAGGCACAGGTAATGCTGCGAGCTTGCCGCCGATCAGCCTGCCCACCGGCCCTCAGGTGGGATGAAATCTGAGCTCTGTTCCATCCGGGGTCTGACTGTGTTTCCCTCTATCTCCCTCTGTCTCTGCTCTTCTCTAGCTTTCTCTTTCTCCCTCATCCGCCCCCCCCACCCCACTCCTTCAGAGGATGTGGTCTCATAAAATAAATACATATGCATTATGTATTCATTTATGAACACATTTATTACATACACTTATACATAAACACTCACACATGTATATGCATGTGCATTTTTACACACACAGACATGCGCACACACACACACACACACGTATAGCACATGCATTCATACACACACACACACACGTATACACATGCATTCATACACACGCACACACACGTATACACATGCATTTTTACACACAGACACACCCACACATACAATATATGCATATGCATTTACACACACACACACACACACACACACACAGTGTGATCATTTAGAGTAGAATTGGCTGGTTTTGCCATGGTAGAGGACAGGTGTCTGTAATTTTGACAGGCCTGCTGTGAGCGTGACATTTCTGACTGCAGGCATCACTGTCTAATTGCTTTAAAACACTGGGTCTGAAAGCAGCCTCATCCTGGTGTTTGTGTTCCTGTCCTGTGCCGCGCAGCGCGGCATGGCACGGCACTCCATCCGCCCCTTGAGATACCAGCACCTGAGATGCACGGCGTCCTTTTGATGTTTGGCAGTCCCACCTGGGCCAAATCTTATGCATTTAAGTCTCCGCAGATCATCAGGTGCCGCCGGCTCCTCACACAACCTGCCCAGGTTTCACACCCTAATCTGTGAAGGGTGAGACCTGCCCTGTCTTCCCCCACCTTTTTCCACTGTGAGTCCTTGACATAATTAGCTACCTGTTGTGGATCTGTGGCAGATCGCCGGTTCAGAGGCTAATTGGTGAGGATGATCTCGCTGTGTCGCCAAGGTTACGCTCCCCCGGCCAGTGTGGAACCTCCTGTTATCGCAGCAGTATGGAGGTTGTGATGATGGTAAATATTGTATATGTTTTGTATTATTATGAAGATGATGTTGATGATTGCAGTAAAGGTACCCTGTCTCATGCCCGCTGTGCAATGTCTGGATCTGCATTCGTCTGTCTGGTGTCTTGCAAGTCATCATGGGAAGCAAGAACTTATACAATGTCATGTAAGAAGTACTGTTATTTTTAAATTGATTTACAGACTGGCATGATGATGGTAATTATTATGTATGAAGATGGTGATAAAGGCACCTTGTCTCATGCATGTCTCATGGATCTGCATTCATCTGTCTAGTGTCTTGTAAGTCATTGAATTTCTTTACAAATTTACAATATGTGTTGTGGTTAAAAGCTGTACTAGAGCCAAATGTGTGGCTAGCTGTAGCTAAATCAGTTTGTCTCTTCAGCAGTGGCAGAGACCCACAGAGCTGACAGGTCAGTGAGATCCAGAGAGGCAGCAAAGTGATATCTGCCTGTATTTTTTAGGCAGAGAAGTCAAAATCAAAACCAACATCTCGGAGACAGGTTGGTTTGTGGAGAGGCTTCGCAGCGTAATGGCGCGACCTGTCGGAAGACAGCAAGAAAATGGCAGCAATAAGAAGGAGGGGGATGGAGAGAGAGCGGTGAGGTTTTTTTTGGCAAAATTCAATCATGGCTAGCCAAACCTCTCTCCCTGGCACTGTGATGGATGCGCTCACAGGTGCCAAACATCTGTGAAGATGTCCAAGATCCGCAGCCATAAAGTGGGGGGGAGCTCTCTGCAAGGTGCTTCAACAAACAATCAATTTGCAGTGAACACAATACACAAAGCATCGCAGCAGAACCCGAGTCTGGAGCGGTTTGCTGCCGGGCAGAGAGGTCGGCGAGGGCCTTGCGTTACTCCCCGGTGTTGGCTGTGTGGGGCGGGGGGGGGGGGGGGGGGGGGTAGTTGGGGTTTGGGTGGTGAGAGGAATCGATACCTTAGCTAAAGTTCCAGGATCGTTCTCACTTGACGCAGAAAGGCTGTGGAAAATGTGCCAGGGCCGGTGTGGGGGGAAAAAGAAAAACCCAGCCCTCTCTCCCTTGGTGATGGAGGCCAATCACCACAGAGCCGGTGGGATGAAGGAAGGCTGCACCAGCCCATATGTGCGCGTCGTGGTCCCTGAATGAGCCGTCAGAGCCGCTTCTGAGATGGACCCTCGGCCCGGTTTCCTCCCGGGTGGGCTCCAGCAGTGGCCCGGCCCAACAATGAGTCTCTTTCACCAGACCTGTCCAGAGAGGAAGCGTCCCGGGGCCTGCTTTGTTCTCTCGTAATGAGAGATGCGCGCGCGCGCGACAAGCTTGACGCGGTGCCATTCATCACATAATATTCCGCTGCTTCCATTATCTGTTTTTCTCAGTTTCCGAAATGACAGATTCTCTTTATTTCTTTCCCACAGCCTCTGTATTGATAGCAGGGCTTTCAAAGGCAAGTAACACCCAAAGGATGCTACTCAGTGTTTGTCGCTCCCTTGTCCATTGCAAACCTTACTGCTCTGCAAAAGATAATGCACTTCTGTTATTCTGTTTTCTCATTATTTATCTGGGAAGCTGCGGCAGACCATAATAATTCCCTCACCTTCTGTGCATCAGCTCATAATGTAAATCTCAATTAAAAGAGGCAAAGTGATATTTAGCCTGGCTGTCTCGTGGGCCTTGTTTCACTCCAACTCTTGTCGTTTCATTGTTTCCGTCTCTTGTTGCCTGTCTCATTTTGATTAACAGACAGAAAGTGAGAGTTGCTTTTCTCAGTTATTTTGTCGTGGAACACTCGTCTTTAACGGAAAATGAAGAATGAGCTTGATAACCGTAATGTTATTTCTCAAACTCGGGGGCCAAGGACGGTGTGGTTAGGTGGCTCTCTCTCCAGGATTAAAGCAGAGGCTGGATTTGTGGATGTGTGTGAATGTCAGAGCTGGAGGAACTGCAGGATGCATCGGTCACGATAAAGGTGAAGGATGGCCTGGGGGGCCGGCACACACACGCAGCACCCTTTGCAGAAGCGTTGGCTCTCACACCGCGTGTTTACCCAGCGACAAAGGGCGAGTGCTATGGCCGCCACCGGCTCTCCGTCGCCCTCCTTGGACTCCCCTGATGGGGTGGATCTTGGCCAGGGATTCTCCGGGGTCCTCCTCCTTCGTCCCAGCGGAGCGTCAGTCTTAGCAGCTCCCTTCAGTCTGGAAGCTGGTATTAATTATGCCCAGGGGAGGCGAAAGCTGCCCTCTGGCTCCCAGCTCTGCCTGCTGACCTGGAGGGGTTTGGGTTTGCCAGGTCCACATCTCACAGGCCACAACCCCACAGCCAACCCAAATGTTAAACTTTTCAAGTAAGGCTGTGACCAAATATGACCAAAATCCCATATCCCGATATGGGTCATTTCATATCCAAATGTTTAACTAGGGGAGGTGGCCCAATTGGAGCACCCACTACCCCCACATCACCAACCAACACATGTGTAAAATGGGGGTGGCAGGTTAACAAGGGGGAGGCATTTTGGTCATTTTGTTAACAAGGGGGATGGCGCCCCCCCCCCCCCCCCCATCCCCCCTCAAATCGCCAACTGCATATCACAATATAGCACATTTTCTGTAAATTCAATGAATAAATAGTTTATATAAAATGACCGCATGGGAAGGCCTATTCTTTTATTACATTTTAAATTACACACTCGACAAATTTAAGGTACTTACTCATATTTGATTATTTTTCTCTTTTGTGCAAATTTTCAGTTAAGCATGTAACAAAATCTAAAATATTAATGTATTGGTCGGAGTCGGAGTCCTTCTCCTGTTTGGAATTACCCTGTTCTCCCAAACAACAAAAAAGAGTGTGATTCGCAACACAACGAAATAAACAATGGAGGATAATGGGACGATAGACGTTTTTCTGTCATCACATGACATAGATCATCATATTGCATAGCCCTGTTTTCAAGCCCGTTCAACATTCAGGTGCATGGGAGAATGCAGATGCCGTGTGTTGCCAGATTGTGGATAAAATCTGCAATGATAAGATTTTTTTGTATTTTTTTATCAAAGCATAAGTGTATATACAGCAAAGTGTGAGTAAAAGGGGGCCAAACATTCTTGCAGATGGTAGATGCTGATGTGGATGCCAGCTTTGGTTGCCATGGTGATACCCTGTTGAAGCAAGGGGCTGTAATGAGGTCTTTGGACACACACAAAGTTCTGTCTGTAGCTCTCCTCCCCATGTTGAGAATGACGATCCACATCGGTCTCCTCTCAGAAGTTGCTTTTCATAGCCGCTCCGTATCTGAATCTTTTCTTTATCCACCCTGTGTTAGTCCCTTGTTTTTCCTCTGCCTCAGTGTCGTATTTTGTTTCTTCTTGCCTCATCACAAAGCTTGGGTGAGTTCTGCTGCATCCATCCCCAAGAGGGATTCTGTCTCTGTGGATTACCAGACTTAATGTTTCATTTTTACTTTCAACTTTCATGTTTTTCTGTGCTCATTTTTTTTTTTTTTTTGTTTTGGTTTTTTTTTTTTTGGGATGGGAAAAATGAAGAAATCATTTGGGTAAGAAGAAAACAACCTCGATAAATCGGCAGTGTACGTATGACTTTGTGGTTTATCCCAGGGGAGGAGAGCGCTTCTGGGTGGGGGGGTGGGGGGTGCCGGTGTATCTGTGAGATTTGCGTGCTGAAATCCGAACCCCCCGTCGCGCTCTACGCTGATCCGAGCTCTGCCAGCTGCAGATATCATTCTGTTCCTCTGCCGCTTTTGTCAGGGGCGCTTGGCGGCTCCGGATTTTTCCGTAGTAATGTCCTGTAGTAGTTAGATGCTGGGTCTCCACCAGCCTGATCTCACAGTAACTCCTGGTCAATTGGAGCAGTCCTTTGTGGGTGGGACCCATAGCACTACTCTCACTTTTTAAGATGATCACCACCAGAATTTATCGCTGAAGACAGATTTTTCTGTTTGTTATTTGACTCTGTACACATGCAACAAGTTTAATAAAATGAGTCCCCACCATTGTAAGTAAAGTAGGAGCATAATCGTCTTTTATTTTTATGCTGTCATGTATAACATTTATATTTTTGTATTGTCCTGTATATACACATGTATGTTTCACACCCCTGCTGCTTCACCAGGCAGTAGAAACAGTTGGTCTCCCTTTTAGTCTAATTCCCTGTTTTTGGTTGCTGAAAAATGGTGCCTGTGAATATGTTAGAGTGGAATAATGCATTGCAAGGACTGTTCAGTAGTGTTGCTGTCATGCTTTGCCTGGGTCTTCTCTCTGAGCAAATAATTGCTTACCTAAGCACAGCTGCATGATAGGAGAAGAGCTGTGTTACCCACAATGCTTTGGGGAATGACTGAGGCTTTATAACATACAGAGAAGTGGAACAGGACAGCAGCTGCAGTTCCCATAGTGCACTGGGGAAAGACAGAGGCAGTGTCTCTCATTGGCAGGGGAAACAGCCGTATTACCCACAATGCAATTGGGCAGGGAGGACAGCGCAGCCACTGTTTTTACCAACAATGCAGTGCGAAACAGAAAGGCCAGAAGAGGGAATGAGAAAGAAGAGGAGAGGGAGAGAGAAAGAAAGAAATGAAGGAGATTGATGAGGAGAGGAGAGAGGTCGCGTGTTTTCAGCTCGAGCTCAGAGCATGGGGCCCACAAAGATCAGGTGAATTTTATCCCCGGGCAGCAGACTGCAGAATCCTTTCAAAGCCGCGAGGACGGCCAGGGATCTTTCTCCCGCTCTTATTTCTGTGTGTTATACATCTGACAAGTGAGGACGTTTTAATCCTCGGAATAGATGGGATTAGCAGAGCAATCGAAATCCTTTAGAAATGAGCATTATCAATTTAAGGACACACAGAGCGGTGAGTTGAAGTTTTCCAATTGCCTGGATGAGGCAGAGAGCAGTTTGTTTTTTTGTTTTTTTTTTTTTGCCTGTGTCTGCACTCTCAGTGGCTTTGAAAGGGAAGGACCCACATCAGAGAAATATCCAGCTCGACACACGGCACAATGCAGTAGGGCTTTCGCAAATGTCGCCGTTCGCTGTCAAAGACCTTTTCCCCCTAATCCCTGCCACAAGTCCTCCCCCCCATAGTCCACCGCGTCTCATCTCCCATTGCCCCCCCCCCCCCACTTTTGTTTTACGTTGTATCAGACACTCTTCTCCAAGGGCATTTGCACAGTATACTGTTTTCACACACTTTCCATTTGTACAGCTCAATATTTGCTTAAGCAATTCACCTTGCTCAAAGGTACAAAGGCAGTGATAATTTGCAGCTGCCACCTGTGGGTGACGAGCCCCATTCCCTTACCCTTACACCGCACTCCCCCACCATGCGCTTCCTCTACTCCGCAATCTCTGCAGTCCCCCCCCCCCCCCCCCCCCTCACAAACTACCTCTCAGAGTGGGAATGGGAAATACTGGTGTAGAGGTTCAAGATAAAGTTTTTTTTTTTTTTTTTCCTTGTCTAACAGATTGTTAAACAGACCAAGTGAATGCTAATCAGGTATTCATGTGGACAGTTTTACTTCCTTGCCCCCCCCCCCCTCCTTCCCCCACCATGTGCCCCCCTCCCTCCCCTGCCATGTGCACACACAGGTGGGGTAAGGGACCGGGGGCTGCCCACCGGGGGCAGTGCTGTACCAGCCGTGCTGTCTGGAGACTGTCAGGGTTTGGCAGGTACAGTTTATGCTGGAGGAAAAAATTCCAGATTGCTCCCTGCCCTTTTCATAATCTTCCAGAAGGGCACCAGGTCTTCGTCAGAATACCTGATGTTTTGGTTATGGCAGACGGATCCTGACATGGGCACTCTGTCATGACACGTGTGTTGGCCCCGTGACTGTACCGTGCGGAGAAGTTGTTATGGTGTAGGCTCAACGTTGTTTAAGTTTAGATAACTTTTTCCATTTTAAGCGGGCATCAGCTAAAGCTGCCTAAAGTGGAGCGGGGTCCTTAGGAGCAGCCTGAGCCAGTGGGCTGAAAGACAGGTCATTCATATTGCACTGGGCTCTTCTCCTGTGTGTGTGGTGTGTGTGTGCGTGCCTGCTTGTGTGTGTGTTTGTGTGTGTGTATGCATGCATGCATGCATGCATGTGTGTTTGTGTGTGTGTGTATGCATGTATGCGTGTGTGTGTGTGTGTGTGTGTATGCATGCATGCGTGTGTATGTGTGCGTGCATGCATGTGCGTGTGCGTGTTTGTGTCCACACTGATGGCTGGGGCAGTGCCAAAACACACCTTGCATGAAAGGACATGCCTAGAACTTTCCTTCAGATCTCTGCCAACTTCTGCACGAGTTTCAGTCTGGCAGAGGGGAGCGAGCGAGAGATTGAGAGAGAAAATGAGAAAGAGAGAGAGAGTATGGGAGGGGAGAGAGAGAGAAAAGGAGAGAAGATAGAGATAGCAGGCATAAGGGAGAGAGAGAGTGATATTCAGAGCGACTATGAGAGGAAATGATCTAACTATAGCTGTGTTGGGAGTCGTGGGAACAGAATCTCCGATAAAGTCCTGATGAAGTCCACACTTGATTACTCTGTGAGGAGGAGAAACCCGGCCAGATTAGGGAGAGGGTGATGAGTACTGCTGGAGAGCTCTGTTCTTAATTACCAGATCCCTGCGCTCAACCTCAGGGCAGTGGTGCAGTACAGCAGGGCGCGGAGAATGTGAAACACACTGACGCATGAGTGGAGGACTCACAGGCACATTAGCGCAAAATGCTCCAGCGTATAAACGGGGAAGGCACCAATGCACTAACTGCATGCAGAGAGTGGTTTTGGGGGTGTGTCTCCCTACTGACCTGGAAGTAGACTTACTGTGACCTTTTACTGTATGTGTGTTGTTTAAGGGTTTCATGGGAAGCAGGGAGGGAAGGGTCATGTTGCTGTTTTTGGTTTGGTGGGGAGATTGAGATTGTAACATGGGGGGAATATACAAGAAGAAGCCCCCCCCCCCACCCCATCCCATGAATGAGCTGCCCGGTTTCTCTCACTTGAGGAGACGTGGGCTTGGTGGTGTTTCTCTGGAGGGGGGCGTGGGCTGGGTGATGCCTCTCTCACATGAGCAGGCATGGGGAGGGTGACAGCGGGACAGACGGGTCCCGGAGCGCGTGCGGCTGATCCCAGCATGCCCGGCGCTGTAATGCTCTGCCTGTAGGCACGGCCTCTGTGCGTGAGAGGTGTTATCATACCCAGATAAATGGGCCATTGTGTCACAGCGTACCATCTGAGAGATTCATCACTGATATCCAGCGGTGCACGCACTCTCTCTCTGTCTGTCTCACACACACATATACACACACACACACTCACTCACCATATACACACACATACACACACACTATCACATATACACATGCACACATACACTCTCCATATACACACACATACACAAGCACACACTATCACATACACACACACACACACACACTCACCATATACACACACATACACAAACACACACTATCATATATGCACACACACACACACACACACACACACACACACACACACACACACACTACTACATATATACACACACACTACCATATATACACACGCACACACACTATCACATATACGCACACACACACACACTACCACATATATACACACACACACACATATTCTCACATATACACATTCACTTTCACTCTGTCACACTGTCAAACACACACTCACACACACACACAGACACACTCTTTCCTAAGGCTGGTGCAGGACGGTCAGCTCGCTCTGGTATTCTGGTTTGCAGAGTGGGGAAAGTGCGCGACACAGTGAGCGGGGTGAATGAACATGCTGTTGCTTTCACGCCTGAGCTACTTACGGAGGTGTGAGTGAAATCTATGCTAATGTGTGTATTTCTCCTCTCTCTCTTTTTCATGTCTCCTGCTGCTGTTTTATCTGCCTCCATTGTATCTTCTCCTACTATTGCAGGTGAGTGCTACCATATATAATACACATGCACATGTATATCTCCATCTGTGCCATGTCCTTTCATTCTGTGTGACTACACTTTGTGGGCGTGAGTGCGTGTGTGTGAGAGAGAATGTGAACGTGTGGTTGTGAGTGACCACCCATTCACCCAGCACATGATAACTAAAGTCTCTGCATGTGATTTGCACTATTCACTATGCCATCCATTTCAGTAAACCTCAGCAGTTATCTGAGCAAAATCTGAATTAAAGGGAAATGTTTATATTTGAGGTAAACTACAAAAACTCTCCCCTGCTCCCAAAAAAGTTTTAGTACCTCTGTGCCTTTGGCTACAAGCCATTGTCTCCTCCTAGATGCCAAGCACTAAGTGCAGTGAAGAAATGGGCCAATGCCATGCACTGTGTTTTATTTAACTTAAGAGGCAGTAAAACTGGCCCCCTCCTTGGTCTCACGAGCCGCATTATGTTCCCCTGGCTTAGTGTTCAAGTTGTCTGTGCCTTAACCTGATAGCTTCATGTGGCCGCTCTAGGGGAGCACTCACTGCTTGGGTTACCTAGCCTTAATGGTTTTGCCCTTGGGTTTTTTTTTGAGGCTTCCTCTCTCAGAACAACCAGGGCTGATGTGACTGTCACCAAAGACCCCATAAGAGGAAGCCATAACCTTTTTTGTGCCTGGGGCTTGGAAGTTTCTGGGTGTAATGAGGTTCTGGTGTTTTGTGGGGACGATATGGATGAAGTGTGGGATTACATTTTTTGTTTTTTGAAGATCCAGTTTTAGGTGCAGAGAAATATAGCATCCTGTTGTTCTTTCCTTTCCTTTCAGCATCCTTTCAAGACGCTGCTTGTGTCTAGGATTGAGTAGGGGAGATGATGATGAGGAGGATGAAGGGTGTGAGGTGGAAGTAGAGTTTTGTGGGGACGATAAGCCAGCATTTGGGGTTTATGTATGTTCCATCGCAGTCCAATGGCGATGTACCCACCACATAGCTCCCTCATGCTAACAGCAGATGCTACTTGGATCTAGGATCGAGTAGAAAGAGTCAGAGACATCGCCCAGGAATTTCAAAATTTTACATTTTTGCAAAAATGGTGTCCGGTCCATGGAAATGGGCGTTGAGATGTAGAAATGAGACTTAATGTCTGCGACATTTTTATTGAATCAGAACAGACCTGCTGGTCTTGGGAACCAAGCTCCTTCCCCATAGTGGGAGAAGCACTGAGCTTGATTGGGGGTGGTGGGGAGGGGGGGGGATACAATGGTAATCAAATAGCAGTCTACAGAGGGCAACAGAAGAAAAAAAACAATTAATCAAGCCTATCCTATCAGTCTGGAGATAAATTGATAGTTCGTGTAGATTTAAGATGGCATAACTGATATGTTACAACCATGTCAGAAGCAATTAAATTAGCGGACAATTAGTGGTACTTCAATCAAGCCGGATGGCTTTTGCGTCAGTAGGCATAAACCCCTATACGCCTCTCTTTTAGGGGGTAGTTTGACAAGGTCTCCTCCTCTTTCAACGAGGTCTCCACTCGCTCTTTGCCAGCAAAGCCTAAAATCTCCTTTTCTTTTCATGTAAGGATGGAGATTTTCCCTTTCTGCTGAATGTAGAGTTCCACACACAGGCAGTTCTAATCTCCCTGATGTGCTCTCCGAATTGCAAAACTGCTAAAGTAGCGCCTTAACCCCAATCGCTCGGAGGAAATTTGTGCTTTGTGGTGTCATCCTCAAATTACCCTCTATAATGGACCTGTACGGATTTTGAGTGATAATGCAAATCTGGCACCTTTGCTTTGAAAGGTGATAGAGCGTGTTTTCATCTCCCCCAATCTTTGGTTTTACCCAATCGTTGGGATGTTAAAGGACCTGTACTCCGTCTGCTGCCAGAGTCATACTTCTGTATCACCACCTTGTCCCCTGAGCAGAAGTATGATCCACACCGTCATTTACACTGGAGTAACGGCTACCAGAAACTTCCATTAGCATGGAAGCTACAAATAAACCCACACTGGCCAATTGCACTTACTGTAGCCAGCAGGATTCTGCAGAAGGTGGCCGCTTGGGTACTCTGTACGTTGCTCAATGAAGAAACAATAGCATAGCAACATTTGACCTGGGCTTTGAACATCACCTAGTTGCCAGATCTAATTCCCTAACTTGCTATCGCTGGATTGTATAAAACATTTCACAGCATCTGTGTCTTCCTGTGACTCAAGTGTTTGTGTGTGTGTGTGTGTGTGTGTGTGTGTGTGTGTGTGTGTGTGTGTGTGTGTGTGTGTGTGTGTGTGTGTGAGTGTGTGTGAGTGGTGTGTGTGTGTGTGTGGTGTGTGTGTGTGTGTGTGTGGGTGTGTGTGTGTGTGTGTGTGTGTGTGGGTGTGTGTGTGTGTGTGTGTGTGTGTGTGTGTGTGTGTGTGTGTGGGGTGGGGGGTGTGGGTGTGTGTGTGTGTGGGTGGGGGTGCGTGTGTGTGTGTGTGTGTGTGTGTGTGTGTGTGTGTGTGTGTGTGTGTGTGTGTGTGTGTGTGTGTGTGTGTGTGTGTGTGTGTGTGAGTGTGTGTGTGTGTGTGTGTGTGTGTGTGTGTGTGTGTGTGTGTGTGTGTGTGTGTGTGTGTGTGTGTGTGTGTGTGTGTGTGTGTGTGTGTGAGTGTGTGTGTGTGTGTGTGTGTGTTGTAATAAAGGCCTACGGGCTTCACCTATTTCCCCCATTCAGGCCGTAATCCCAGCCGTCCACAGTGACCCATAGCAGCCGTTCTCGCGCCTCCTGCCTCACACCTCCCGCCTCCTGCCTTGCGCATTATCATTCAGAGGGGAAAAAAAAAAAAACTCTGCGAACATCGCCTATCACTGTCGTACATGCGTTCCAGGCTTCCCCAGCTAACAAGTACAACCGGGAAAAAAAAATGATAAAAACCCCAATCCCTGACAGATGGCAGGGCAATCATGAGTGTGGATAAATAAATAAGCAACAACTCATTTCTACAGACAGACTCTCGGCCGCAGATTGAATTGCCGTCATTCATTCAGGGGTTTTTTTTTTTTTTAGATTGAAAGTGAATTGGTGTCAGGCTTGGAGTTCCGCTCCAAGTAAAAAAAAAAAAAAAAAAAGGTGTTTGATGTGTGATTGCAGAGCCACCCTAGAGAATGAGAGAGCAGGGGGGAAAAGTCAAACGAAAAAAAGGATCATTGGCATACAGAATATTTAAATATCGGCTGTTCAGGGGTATACTTTTGATTTCTTTTTGTGTCAGAGGTGTTTGGGTGTCAATCGGAGGGAGACAGCAGGTGAATGGAGTCCACATGCTCCCCTTCACTCACTCCGGTCCCTCTTTGTGTGCCAGGAGCTCTTAAAGCAAATTGCCTCCTTTGAATACCTCTGTCTGCATGAATAGAAGGTACGTAATGTGGAATTTCTGTTTAGTTGGCCTTGACAGCAGTTTACAAGCGCTAATTTTCAAAAGGGAAGAAGGGACTGTAATTTGCCATCATTTGCCTGGGAGATTTGGGTGAAGATGCAGGAGCTGGGCCGCGCTCGGAGAGTTCCTCCTCTGGGACTTACTGTCAGCGTGTGTGAGGCCTGGAACAGGACCTGTTTCACTCACTGACGTTTTTTTTTTTTTTTTCTTCTTCCAGAAGACAGCGCTTTGATGTGGTGTTCAAGGTTATTCTAGTGTTTCATCATCTTTTCAGTCTGGAGACAAAGAACAGAGCTACAGTATCTTACAGGCCAGGGATCCATGTGTTCTTGTTTTTGTTTTTAATGTCTCAGAATAAATTATTTTTGCAAAATGTTATTTCCACAGCAGTTTTACCGCCCCAGTAAGACCAGCTGACAGATCAAACAAAACACTCGGTTCTCTGAAGTGTTGTATTTCTTCCGGTGATCACATGACATGGCTTTGTAGAGTTGGACATGGGCGTGTTTCATTGTTCACTGTTCACTGTGAATATAAATGGCCGCTGTTAGCGTCAGACTCCTTGGTTGTGGGTCTCATTTTTTCCCGTTATGGAGGGTCGCGGGGGCCGGGAGAAGTGCTGAGCAGGCTCACACATGACCTTACGATGGTCTTCCCGTGAGCAGCAGTGCTCGGCGAAGGCGCCGATGTCATTAGTGTCTCGCGGTGCGTGACGGGTCAGGTTTATGAGGGAGGAGGCCAGACCTTCCCTGCAGAGCACAATGCCACTCGCCTCCCTACCCCTCTGCAAATATTTCAGCCACGAATCAGGGGGTGAGCTGTTCCTGCTCTATACCCCCAACCCCCCACTCCACACCCCAAACCCCCCACCCCCTTCCTATTTCTCCCCATGCGTGCAAATTACGGCCCTGTCACAAAATTACTCATGACTCATAATCTCATGAACCCACCTGGCCGGAGCACCGCAGAGCCTGCGGTGAGATACGGCCTTGTCAGGACTGAGGGGTTTTGGAGGTGGGGGGTGGGGGGGGGGGGGGGTAAAGGAGGCGGAATGACTCGGACAGAAGAGAGGGAGCGCTGGGGGAAGATGGGGAAGAGGCACCTTGACTGCGTCCTACAGCACTCTGGCTGTGCCCTGGCTGTCAGGTTTAAAATGAGAGGACAGGGCCCTGTGGCTTGCCCCGTAGCTTAACATAAGGTCTGCCTCTTCTGAGTCCTGTTGGTTTGTCACTCAGAGATGGGGGGGATTCTATAGCTACTCAATGGTAATCAATGTCCTTTTTTTTTTTTCTCCCAGCTATTCTCAGTTATTTTTTAGCTGTGAGTTGAGTTACTGCTGTGGCCATTGAAGGGCTGGGGGTGTGGTTAAGTGGTGGGTGGAGGTGTGATTGGCTTTTGTAGTGGGTGTGGCTAAGGGGTGGGGGGGGGTGTGATTGGCTCTGGAACACGTGAGCTGACAGTGAATACTAATTCCTGTAAAACAGCCCCTGCACCCGCCTGTTGTTCTGTGGTTTTGCTGAGGGGATTTGTGCAGAATACTTAACGAGATGAACAGACAGAGGGATGGATGAACTGATAGGGACGGATCCAGGAGATTCCCCTCTTCCCACTGGAGTTCCTAGGCTCTGTCTCCAGTCTCCCTGGGTGGCAGGGCAGCTGCAGTCTGTCTGTCCAAACCTGGCACGCTGGCACATTGGCACGCTGGCATCCGTCCCGGCCAGAGGAAGCAGGAGCACAACACCACTGCAAACTGCCGAGGTTTCACAACACATAAAACATTTCAGCTTTATATGTGGAGAGAACAATCTTCTTATCATTTCACAGCAGGTCAGTGATTGACATTTCATATTAGTTACCCCAGCTATGGACTCTCTTACCAGTTAGGGACCAGTTCTTTCTCCCATCACTGGCCGACATGAACTCGTGCGCAAATATTCTCTTTGACACAGCTTATCGTCCATACAAATAAGCACCTTAATGCTGACAGCTGAAATGCGTAGGAGCAGAGGAGAGGAGCCTACCTTCCTGGGTCCCTATGGAACAGGGTAGGGAAGAGGGTGCTTGTGAGAGAGAGAGGTGGGTGGGGGGGACTTTTCAGCCAATGTGCATGCAGTTTGTAAGCCCCCCATGCATGCTTTAACATGAAGAAACGTAAACATTTTGCTGACTAAATTACAGCGCCCTTCATTGAGCTGCTCCTACCTGAGAGGCCCACTCCTGCTTATGCATACTGATCTTCTCTAAGGACGGCCATGAATACAACAGCAACGTCACACCTATAGTGTGCATGCAGGGAAAATCGTGGCACGTGGGGGGATGGGAAATCATTTTAGGACTAAGTCGGAAAGAAGCGCGTTTGCCTCCAGTTTTCAGATCCCCGTCGTAGTGCGGCACTGTTTTCACACCGCAGGCTGTGAGATACGGAAGCCCGGATGAGTCAGCTGGGCTTTTAAGGCTGAAGAGAAGAACCGAAAGAGTTTTTTCCAGAAACGCAGTTACTTCTGCGGTGTTGGATGTTGGGATGAGTTCTGTGTGCAATGAGAGTTTGGAAAAAAAAAAGACCTTATTAGGAAAAGCATGTCCTACTGTGGGACTCCCTCTTCTCAAAAAGCCACTCTGCAACAGCCATAGGGGTGCTGGTGTGGTCAGTAGGGGGCGCTCCTCCTCCTGGGCCAAAGAGAACTCCAGCAGAGTGATCAAAACGTGCTGTGGCAGGTGCTGACCTTCAGATGAGATGTTAAACCAGTGCTCTGACATGAAGCCATCAGTTTTTATGTCAGAGTATGGGGAGTTGACCTCTGTGTCCCGGTCAAATTCCTTTCAAATTTCACTCTCTACACCTGGCCACCTGTAAAACCACTGTATCTGATTGGCTAGACAGTGCCTTGCAGTTCATTTCCGATTCTCCGTGTCGTCCCTGTAAAAGAGATCTGAGATCTCAGCTGACCCAACCTGGTTAAATAAAGGATTATAAACGTAGAGGCCTCTTCACCTCTTCTCCTCTTCACCGCAGCCATGTTTACCGGGTTTCTGGTGGGGCTGTGGCCTCTACAATACTAACTGAAGCTCCACTGCTCTGGGGTAGTGCAGCGCTGTAAACCCTGAATACAGTACAAACGAGTCCCTCCAGAGACACTAAATGTGATATGGAACTCTGAGCTGCATGTAAGGATTTGTGGGTAATGGAGTTATACGCTGTAGAGCAAGCGGAGTTTGCGGTTTTGCGAGCTTCGGAACAGAAAGAAGAAGAACGGGAGAACCTAACACCATCGCGTATTCCACATCACGGCAACACGAGCGGCAGCAAATAAATATATAATGGAGTAATTAAAAGAAGTGCAGTGGGTTATTCCAATTAATGTTTCAGAGCCGGCTCTCGCTGGTCTTGTTGGCCTGACAGAATGCAGATGGATATACAGTTCAAGCCCTCACAAAGCCTTACTTAAAACAAACACAATGGGGAGAAGAGGGGAAAAAAACTCAGTCCTGCGTTTTCTTTGTCGCGGTTTGGCAGGGAGGGAGCGGAGCTGCCGAGACGGGCCCGACCGCCACATTCAGCCGGGCTCTCGTTTTTAAAGAGGACCCGCATTGTTGTGAGAAATAATGAGCAGGAGGGGCTCTTTGATGGGGGCCGGCGTCTGGGGGCCGGGGTCGACACAGACACTCGCCCGCAGGCAGGATTACGCATGGCAGAGTGGACCAAATGGATGCCTGTCTCTTTAAAAAGGGCCAGAATCTGCCCAGATCACAACCAAAGGCTAATCCAGACATCAGGTGACAGAGTTTACAGAAGTTTAGGCCAGTCGTCCTTTAACCTCATTCCGCATTCGCTCTCTGTGTTTGTCAGTTCGCTTTTTTCCCCCCCTGTTTCTCTTTTTTTTCTACATCTCTTTTTTTCTCTCTCTCTCTCTCGCTCTCTTTCTATAAGATCAATACAATTTACTGTGTTTGCCTGACAAATGTTTGCGTGGGCAGAGACGACACAAAGCAGAACAGTGGGGAAAAGAGATAATGTTCTTTAAAGAACAGCACCAAAGATCTTATCAGGCTGTTAAATAAGTTATCACCCCCTGCATGCCTGTGTGTGTGTGTGTGTCTGTCTGTGTGTGTGTGTGTGTGTGTGTGTGTGTGTGTGTGTGCATGGTGTGTGTGTCTTTCTGTGAGTGTGTGTGTGTGTGCGTGCATGCATGTGTGTAAGTGTGTGTGGGTGTAGGGGTGTGTGTGTGCATGTGTGGGTGTAGGGGTGTGTGCTTGTGGGTGTAGGGGTGTGTGTGTGTGTGTGTGTGTGTGTGTGTAGGTGTGGGTGTGCATTTGTAAGGTCAGTAAGTCTGAGAGCGGGGGTGCTGAATGCTGAAGTGTTTGCACTCCCTGTCACGTTCCATTAGGCCCAAAGGCAGGAGGAGGTTACACACCCCTCACCCTCCCACCTCAAGGCCACTCACTCCTTTATTAAATCACAGGGACTCTTTTAACTCTCATTTAGTCTGCTGTCCCGGTTAACGCAGCCAAGGAAACACTCACCCCATTCTGACGTCACAGGTCAGGTGACATGTCCTTGAGCGGTCAGTCTCTTTTCTGGGGTCCTGACTGCGTCCTAACTCTCTGCCTAAATCACATTAGCACACATTAGAACTTGAGCGAGTCTGTTCTTGCTGTTGGAGGCAGTGTATTGATAGGCAGGCCAGCCTGTGCTTACAAAAACCCACATAAACACAAACACAAAAACAAATGACAGCTATGGTGGAGTCTCTTTCACTGTCCATGATTGCTCATTATTATTATTACTATTATTATTATTACAGTAACTACAAGTGCAGTCTTTGCCAGCAGTCAGTTTACATGAAGAGTTAATGAAGTTGTATTATGAGAAAGTGGAAGTGCGGGTCATAAGTTGAGAACAAAGACCTGCAGCTGTGACTCTGGCTTCCTCTCAGTGTGTAGTTTACAGATGGTCTGCAGTTATGGAGCTGCCTACCAAGTGTTTCTGTGAAGTTTTGTTTAGTTCAGCCTTGTTTTCTTTCTCTCATTGTGGATCAGTGTGCTTGTTTTGTGGGGTGAGGGACAGACCTTGGGTTGTTTTGGAGGGCTGCTGGTTAATTGGCTTGGGAACAAGTAACAAGCCCACTCAGGCAGGACAGAATTCGCATTGGCACCCGTCTGTGCGCCCCAAAACCATTTTCCTCAAAGTCACCATTTGGGGGGTGGGGGGGGGGGGCGATAAGGGTGAAAAATGGATATTTTTCCTTCTTTCTTCACTCTTATTTTTTCTTGTTTTTCTCCCTTCTCTCGTCCTGTCACAGAGTGGTCCCCCTGATTTTCTGCCTTTGTTTGGGCTGAGGGGTTGTTGGGAGCCAAGCATCTGGAGGTGCTAGCCAGCCTCAGACTGCTGGCCCCAGTCCAGAAGAGGATGGGCAAAGAGTGAGGGAGAGTGGCAGGGAGAGACAGACAGACAGACAGACAGACAGGAGGGAGAGGAGGCATCTGCCGCTTGTTAAATGACTGATGGGGGAAAAAAGAGAAAGACAGAATTAATGAAGGGACTCAATGACCGGCTTTCAGCCGAGGCACCGTGCGCTGGAGCGCCGCAGCTCCCGGCCCAGACTGTTGCTTCACCTGTCAGCGCATCTCCATGGCAACCTAATTGGGGGGCCAATGAGATGAAAGGAGAAATGGGCGAATGCTGGGGGGCACATAGCATTCGGCGGGCCTGAAGCAAACAGAGAGAGCGCGAGAGAGAGAGAGAGAGAACACCATGGTACGGTTAATTACGGCTCCTCTCAGTCTGGAGAGACGGTGGAGAGAGAGAGAGAGAGAGAGAAGGGTTCGCTCGTGCCTGGGGTCAAATCAACCGCTCCGCATTACCCCTCTGAATCACCACGCGTGGCTTCTTTATCAGACCCGTCACTGTCGCCATGGTCACTAACTAGGGGGAGACCCCAAACACACATTCTGATGACCAGGACAAGGGGAGGGCCATGTGTGTCCTGCTGTAACCTCCAAGGCCTAGACCGCCCAGCCTTTTTAGAAATGCCAAAGAAAGAAGAATCCTCCGTCATTATTTTAGCGCTTGAGGCACAGTGTGAGTTTTGTTTCCTACATCCCATAATGTATTCATTTGAAGTCCATACGAAGGCATTTCGAAGTAATTCCTTTCTAGATTCCTATAAATTTTCAGCATTCTGCTCTGTCTGTGTTATCCAGATGGCTGTAGGTAAAAATGCTGTACATGAACTGCATTTCAATTGGGTATTGCAGTCTATATACTACTCACCAAAAACAGTCAGCTGACTGGCATATTTAGGGCTTTAAGGAAGGAGATGATGATGACGATGATGATGGTGTTGTTGATGATGATGTAGGTGATGATGATGATGAAGGTGATGATAATGGTGCAGTTGATGATGCTGACGGTGATGATGATGGTGGTGGTATTGATGATGATGATGCTGATGCTGATGGTGATGGTGATGGTGATGGTGATGATCAATTATGCCAATGGTGAAAAACACAAGTGAGTGACCTTACAGTCTCTTATGTGGAGTTTATGTGGAGGGTTAGGGTTAGATGGCAGAGTGTGAGGGAGAGCACCCCTCTCCCTGCAGGCCTTCAACCTGTACGAGACTAAAGACAAGACAGCCATTCCGGCTCTCTGGAGAGCATGAGGGGAATGGTGTGTTTCACTTGCTTTATTGAGTGCCAGAATAAAAGAAGCTTTCTTTTAAAGAGAGGCCCCTGATAACCTCCGACTGTAAAACCCCAGATAAGTCGATGCATTATATTCTGGCATTCCTCTGAAATGCAAAAGCATTCCGCTGACCCGGTCACTCTTATCTCCCCCACACGTGTACCAGGGTCCCAGGGCTCTCCGCCCTCGGCCGGGGCCGAGCTCAACAACTCAAAAAGAAAAAAAATATGCTTCCAATAAAACGGTGATTTCTAGACCCTTAATCGTATGGCCAGAAATCTCGCTCCGCCTTCCCCCCTGGGAACTCTGGGGTTATTTGTGTGGAGCTCAAAAGGGCTTAATTCTCTTTGCATCTCTGTTCTTTGTAAACAGCCATTGTTAAGCCTTTTTTTTTCTCCTCTTTTATGCTGCATACCAACAAAAAAGATCTCCTATAGAGGGTGAAACATATCTGTGAGGACCCTGAGGTCAAAGGTCATTGGGAGTCCTCTCCATCGGCCTGTTATGCTGGGATTTATGAGTCGTTTTTACTGTCTCATCCTCCTCCGTACCCCACACTCTCCCGCTGGGCTGTTGTTCAAGCAGATTGCAATAAAAAAGTGTGAAGCCCTCTCTATATTACAGGAGTCTGTTAAAAGTGTGAAGCTCCCTGTATATTACAGGAGTCTGTTAAGTAAAGAGAGCGAAGCTCTTTATTAAAACCAGGACAGCTCTGTTGCTGTATATCAACAGGGCTGTAATGCTGCCGGTGCTGTTTTCTGTGTCTCCCGCTCTCTTTCACTTGCTTTCCCTTCCTCTCTCACTCCCTCCCTTTCTCACTCTGTCCCACCATCACCCTTTCCTCTATCTCCTTGCCTTTGTCTTTCTCTCCTAGGGATGTGATCCATAAATGACTGATAGATGTAAAACTGAAACAGTTGGACTTATTGTTAGTCTGAGGGTTTTCCTTTTCACCCAGGTGTATTAATTGAAGGACACTAAGGTAGCAGTTAAGTATTATTAGTTGGCGTGTTTGTTCTGGTGGTGTGACCTCAAAAACAGAAAAGCAGTTTGCAGAGTGGATTACTCTGTGGAGTGGGGTGGGGGGGGTCTGTGACAGAGCTCTGGTTAATATATGGAAGAGCAGAAGAGGCAGGCTCAACAGGAGAGGACGAGCTTGCTGTGGAGCGTGAGCCACGCTTTATGCTCATAGCCCCATGGTTGTACACGCGTGTGATCGCGTGTGAAGACAGAGGAGGCGAGATGAGATTCCTGTGTCCCGAGGCCGGTTCAGGACACCGGCCATGTTGCGGCTAATGCAGCCATCCTTCATCTCTGCGGCCATGGACAGCGCCAGATTTGAGTTGGCTCCGTGCGACGGTCTCCCGCGCTGCTCGAGCGGGGGGTGTAAAAATGAGGTTTAATGAGGTTTAATACATATGATGTAAAGGGTTTACAGTCTTTCTCCAACAGGAGATTGGACTGTGGTCTAAATAGGATTGGCAGTGGTTTGACTGGAGTGGAGATGCATTTTCAGAATCCCTGCGCATCATAGGCTAATGGTGAGAGATGGTAGATGGTTAAAGATAGGTAAGTGGTAGCTAGATAATAGAAGGTAGGCAGAATGGTAGCTAGATTGTGAAAGGTTGGTAGATGGTGGTAAGTCTGACAGCAGCCTAGACAGGGATTGGTTTGAATGCACACACACACACATACCCGATCTCTCTCTCTCTCTCTCTCTCTCTCTCTCTCTCTCTCACACACATGCATGCATGCACACACACATACTCAAGCTCTCTCTCATACACACATGCATTCTTTCTCTCTCTCTCTCATACATACACATACACACACGCACGCACACACACTTCCCTCCCTCCACATGCCCAGGGGCCAGAGCTAGCAGAGGCCCCCCTTGTTCCCCTGGCTGGGGCAGGGCAGTTCGGTACATCAGGCCTGCCCTTCAGGGCTCCCAGTGGGCCTGGCTGCTCTAATCCTGCGCCCGGTGATGAATGCCAGGCCGGGGCGCCCCCCCCCCCCACCCCACCCCCCGCTGCTCAAGGACACCCCTCACGCCCCCGCCCAATCGCTCACCTGCCTGAGTTATGGTCCTGTCGTCAAAGGGCACTGAGGCCACGTCTCAGGCAGGTCCAGCAAGAGCAGGGGTCAGAGGTCACAGGACTCAGAGGAAAGATGTCCTGAATGGTTATCAGAGGGAGAGGCAGAGGTCAGCTCTGAGAGAGAGAGAGAGAGAGAGAGAGAGAAATAAGAGGAGATACCGTGAACTGACACTGTCTAGCTGTGGTTTTGGCTCCACAGTGGCTGCATTTTGAGTCGTGGGAAAGTCATTTTCGAATAAAGTCCTGATGGTGTCGATGCTTGATTACATTGTGAGTGAGAGAAAACCCGGCCAGATTAGGGAGAAGGGTGATGATTGCTGCTGGCAAATGCTTTTCTTAATTACCAGTGAGAGAATGAGAGAGACGACGATGTTTGCATGTTACGTATGTCTTTGCTTTGGCAATACTGACACAGTTCTCATGCCAGTGAAGTGCAGTTTAATTGAATGAGAGAAAAGATAGAGAGAGAGAGGTGCAGAGGAGAGATGATACAGGGTGAAGGATGTACATGGACAGAGTGAATCGAGAGGAGGAGGAAGGTGGACGTGCAGTGAGCTGGAGAGGGGGAGCCCATTACAAACCCAGGGTGTAGGTTAGCCGTTCTCTGACTGCTGTCCTGCTCTGCAGAGATTCAGGGGCCTGCCGCATTTTTCTGTTAAGCTCTCTAAAACCACCTTCACCGCAGAAAACGGGGGGTTGTCTACACATTTGGTTTTAATGGAGAGTGTATGAATGGCAACAACTGGAAAATGGAAACATTCTAATCCACTCAGATCTCACAGGCTGTGTGGCCCATACTTGCAGTATAAATGAGTGGAATTACCCAAGATGGAATTGTGTTCCCAACAACCTCTGCTGTCTCAGTGGCTGGTCACCAAGGTGACCTGGAACTGGGTGACAACCCTTATGACATCACAGATGCTATAGGAGCATCATTGGCATTGGTGAGATCGAGGATGGAGGGACACTGTACCACTATAAATCAGTTGTCACTCCTGGGGTACAAAGAGCTCCATGCGCAGGCTCAACAAAATAGACCCCTACTAAACATGCAGAGGGGCGTGATGGGAAAATGTGCCAGCATATACTTTACATTATTTTACATTTTGGGAATTTTGCAGATTCCCATATACTCTATCCAATTATACAGCTGGATATTTCCTAGAGAATCTAGTATTCTTTTTCTATTTACTACTACCCAGGAATCAAACCTGCAATCTCTGAGCTAAGGGTCCATCTCTCTCACCATTTTACCATAGCGCTGCCCAGATTACACTCTGGCTGCAGTGTTCCATCATTAGGTCTCACCGGAACATCCGTTTCCACTGCAGCAAAGTTAATTTTCCCCCAGTGGATATCCAGCTTCAGAACAAATGCTTGGAGACAGGTTCTCAGCTCGGTGAGAGAGACGCCCCACAGTCCACGGGCAAACCCCAGCTGCGTCAGGAGAGTCATGGACCTACAGAGCAAAGCATTGGTGTCCTCTGCGTCCCTCAAGGACAGACCATTTCAGCTGCATGCCCTGCCTCACCCTGACCACTGCAGTCTGGCCCACACCAGCTGCGCAGGCAAGCGCAGACAGACTGCGTGCCTCTCCCACGGAGGCCAAGCTGTTGGATGGTAGAAACTGATGGAGGACACCATAACAACAGAACAGGCTCACGGGTGAGATTGGGCATTCAAAATGAGTGATTACACAGAAACTTTGGGGGAAGAAGAGGTTATTAAAGAAATGAAACTGAAGTGTTGGGACAGGTTTTCGGTTAGAAGGACAGTGGTGTGAAGTGTGAGATCTTAAACCGCTCTTCGTTACCAGAGCCCTGTCTCGGGCCGATCTTCCCTTGGCTACATTTTTGATGAGCGTGCGTCTGTATCTGGGCTGCTCGTCACACCCCACCCCCACTCCCACCCCGACCACCCTTCCTTCTCCCCCATCTCCCCCCAAACATGGAACACTGTCGCGCGGAAGCTGTGCGCAGCAGAGGAGCACGCTCGTCTTTGAAGAAATGAGCCTTGAATTAATCATGCCCGTGCAGACGACAAGGCATCCTTTTTCAGAACAAGCCCCGCGCTCCTCCCGGTCCCGTTCCAGTAGGTTTGTGGGACACTTTGCTCCCAGTTGTCATTTCTCACTGTTGAGCAGAAAGAGAAGGAGAAAAAAACAAGAACGGACCAGAGGGATAGAGATGGAGAGAGAGAAACCAGGAGGAGGTGGGGGGTGGGGGGGAGGCTAATGAAAGCAGACAATAAGGAAAGGGAAACTTGGCCGCATGGTCCGAGGTGTCATATCGAGTCTTCTCCCTCGTCATAGGCCAAAAAGGCTAAAGGGAGCGCCTCGCTCTAGCCGCAGGGCCCGGAGAGAGATCCAAAAATAACCCTGGTATTTTCACAGATTGGCAGCTTTAGTAATTGCGGAGATGTGGAGAGGAGGGAGCAGGGCAGGGGCGCGGAAGGGGAGGGGGGTGGATTTGGGGAGGATTTTGGCAGCGCTCTGCTCCTACTGCAGCGCTGCAGAAGTGTTTGGCATAGCTGGAGTCGGCCGGCCGGCTGGCCAGGCCACTGGAGGTTTGGTGATGTAGAGAGCCACGCGTCATCGGCTGAATTAGCGGATTTGGCGGTAGGGCGTGACAGAGGGAGAGGAGCTGCACAGCTCCAGGGGAATGGGGAGGGATGTGGAGAGAGGGCACAGGAGCGAGCAGAGGAGAGTACAGAATGGGAATCAGAGTGGGGAATTGGGGTAAGAGGCTGGAATGGGGATAGGTGTATGGAATGGGGATCAGAGTGGGAAATAGGTGTAGGAGTGTGGAATGGGGTTAGGAGATAGGGAATGGGAATAAGAGTTAGGGAATGGGGCTAGGAGATAGGGAATGGGAATAAGAGTTAGGGAATGGGGCTAGGAGATAGGGAATGGGAATAAGAGTTAGGGAATGGGGCTAGGAGATAGGGAATGGGAATAAGAGTTAGGGAATGGGGCTAGGAGATAGGGAATGGGAATAAGAATTAGGGAATGGGGCTAGGAGATAGGGAATGGGAATAAGAATTAGGGAATGGGGTTAGGAGATAGGGAATGGGAATAAGAATTAGGGAATGGGGTTAGGAGATAGGGAGTGGGAATAAGAGTTAGGGAATGGGGTTAGGAGATAGGGAATGGGAATAAGAGTTAGGGAATGGGGCTAGGAGATAGGGAATGGGAATAAGAATTAGGGAATGGGGCTAGGAGTTAGGGAGTGGGAATAAAAGTTAGGGAATGAGGTTAGGAGATAGGGAATGGGAGTAAGAATTAGGGAATGGGGGGAGATAGGGAAGTAAGAATTAGGGAATGGGGCTATGGGGTTAAGTGTTAGGGAATGGGGTTAGGGAAGGAGAAGGGAGTGGGGTTTGGGAGATATGGGAGAGTTAGGGAATGCTAGGAGTTAGGGAATGGGAGATAGGGAATGGGAATAAGAATTAGGGAATGGGGCTAGGAGTTAGGGAATGGGAATAAGAAGTTAGGGAATGGGGTTAGGAGATAGGGAATGGGAATAAGAATTAGGGAATGGGGCTAGGAGTTAGGGAGTGGGAATAAAAGTTAGGGAATGGGGTTAGGAGATAGGGAATGGGAGTAAGAATTAGGGAATGGGGCTAGGAGTGTGAAATGGGGATAGGAGTTAAGGAGTGGGTTGGGAGTTGGGAAAGGGGATAGGAGTAGGGAATGATAAATAAGGATAGAAATGGGCAATGGAAATGAAGGTGATTTGAAATAATAGAATACATGTACATTGAGGCATATAGCAGACAGGAGACACTCCTATGTAGAGTGACTTACAGAGGTGCATGAAGTTGGCTAGAACAGCAAGCTGAGATGATACCAAGTTATCGGTGCCACAACTGAACATAATTGTTAATTGTAATAACTCCAACCTACATAATATCCTTAACTGCTTTTAGTAAGTGCCACTGGAAAAAATGGTTGCATTAGCTTGAGAGCACTGGGAGAGGTAGACGAGAAGGCCAGGGTTAGGTGGGACCAGATGCAGTTTAAACAGGCGTGTTTTCAGCGAGGGCTGGAAGGTGGGGAGAATATCGAGAGCGCATAGTGATGGAAACAAGCCACCCGGCCCACCTGGGCCCGACCTTCTGCTGTCTGTTCTGCTGCCTTTGTTGCTGGGTCTGACCCGCTCTGCTCACAGTCTGTGTTGGGAATGTTCTGGAACAGGTCAGAGGCCAGAGGCAGGATTGATTACAGCTGTTTGAGACTCCCTGGTCGCTCCACCTGAGATGTCCATTCTGGAGGGCGTGAGGCAGTCCTCTTAGGCCAGGCCTTAATTAGATCAGCCTGCACGTTACCTCAGCGCTGGCCGAGTCTCTCTCCATCCTTCACCCCGTGTTACCTCTCTCTCTCTCTCTCTCTCTCTCTCTCTCCTACCATACAGTTCCGCTCAGATATCTTAATCTGGACGATACATGCTGTATGCATTGGCAGAAAATCTGTAACAATAACCAGTGACAGTAAGAGGATTGATTGGTTTCCGGCAAATCGAATAAATACATGACATAACGGTGAGTGATGACACGATTGAGCAGCCACTGAGACTCGGGTCAGACCATGAGACGGGGTGATGACATCACTGCTGTCGCGGGGGCGGGGCCTCCTGTTGGGTTATGGCAACGCTGGACTGACATTAATCAGCTGAACCTGCGCGAATCCCACAGGTCTCCGCAGACAGCTGCGCACAGACAGCTGCGTGACCACCGTGGGCACAGCAAGGGCCGACTGGGAAATCTCCCCGGGCACATGTATTTATCCTGCTCCTTCTTTCCTAGAGATTTTGTTTTATTTTCCGCTGCGACCGCAAAGGCTAACCCGATAGCATGCGGCAGACGCACAGAAACTCAGAAACACTCCTCTCTCTCTCTCTCTCTCTCTCTCCGGTCGTCGGCCTGGCGCGTGCGGGCTATTTGGTTTGGCTCAGCACGCCTCTGCACTGTGGCCCTCTGGGATAGCGTGTAGCCACACTTCCGTCAACAGAATATCCAGTTTAACTTCTCTGCATGTTGGCGGGGGATAGATTAGGGGAGTGTGTGAGGGCATGGGGGCGCGCGGGTTGGTGGGAAGGGGGGGGGGGTCACAGCAGTATTCGGATACCCTGAGCTCCTGATAACATATGTGGAAACTGTACCTCTCGGGCCCGTTTTTAAAATGAATTAGGTTTCCATAATGTGTAGGAAATGTGTTTGTGTCCTGTGTGGGCATGTTTTCTTTTTTTTCCCTCTTCTTTACGTTGTGAGATAAAAGAACACTATTTTTGTTAGTCATATTCCCCTGCCTTGTGTGTGACATGTGTTCTCATTACTGAGAGCAGGGAGACCTTTGATAAATCATTCTGGCTTTATATCCCTACCTCCTCTGGCAGCATAGGAGACCTAATTGAAATTCTCCTCTCCTCTCCTCTTCTCTCGCTCTTGCTTTTTTCTCTAACTGCCTTGGTGCTGACATGTTGGATTTTCTGCCTTCTGCACCGCTCTGACTCTCCCTCCCCCCCCCCCCCCCCTACCAAAACTACACACACACGCACACACACACATTTACACAAACATACACACACACACACACGCCTATACCCACATATAAACTATCACACACATACACACGCACACACACACACACACACACACACACACACACATTTACACAAACATACACATAGATACACTCATGCACACACAAACATGAACATATGCACATACACTCATATTCATATCCACACACTCACACACACACACACGCCTATACCCACATATAAACTATCACACACATATATTCTATTGTTCTCTTTCACTCAGCACAAACACACACACACATATACATATGCACTGTCTCAAATACAGGCTGCCCATAGCATTGTGCTGTCATTATAAAAGTGACTGGATTTATGTGCCATTTGTCCGGCAGACCTGGGGTGGCTGCCAGTGGTGCTCACAATCACAAGAAAGGGGGGCTGGGACTCAGAAGAGTTTCAGCTTCAGGACCACAGCACAGTCTCACATCTCCGAGACCAAGTGTGGTGATAGGGGACTCTCCTCGCACTGGAAAATGTGATACAGAAATGTGATTCGCAGTGCACAGTCCCACGAGCCAATCTGAGTCTGTTTGAAGTGTCTTGAGTCTTTCTTCGTAAGTTTTATACCTGGGACCAATTTAGCTGAAACTCTTTGTAGTTTTGTTGGCTTCTGTATCATTCTGGGTGGTGAAGGATGGCTGTCCCATGTGTCGAATGGCACATTCCATTCCAAATTCAATTACTCAGAATATAGGTCTACTCTTTGGCTGTTTTCTTCGTGATTTTTGACCAAATCTCTGTGATGTATGAGAAGAGATCAGGACGTGCCGTTCTCCCCTCAAATTTCCAGCCCACCTGGTCTATGCTGATGTGTCCATGTGCATACTGAAGCAGGTCAGGTCAACGCGACCCGCCCGCGCAGTTTATTTCATCCCTGATGGGAGAGGCCCGGGGAGGAAATAACAGGTTTTATTGAGGCCCCGCGGCCCAGATTGCGGTTTTCACGGTCATTTTCACCCTCTTTCAGTACCACAAAAACACACACAAAAAAACACTCGACAGTTTAGATGGAGAAAAAAAAAACTCAATCAACCCCTGTCTTGTCTGCCCAAATGCTTTTCTATAGCGAGTGAGCGGGTAAAGTCGATGGCCTGAAAAAAAATGGTTTCGTTTTAGAGTCATCATCTTTTGTAACTCTATAAAATACAGAGTTATATATTTTTTTAAGCATCGGCTGAGAATGTCATTCTTGGTGCCTCCTCGGAGCACGTGTCTCCCAAACAGATGGGCTCCATCAGGCCCAGTGGGGTGTCATTTTTTTGGTACAACGTTACGGCGCATGGAGGGGAGCTGATAAGAGGGTCTCTATTTTTCGCTGCCGAACAGGGGGACTCTCCAGGTGAAACAGCGGGCACTCAGCGGGGGCGGTAAAATTGAGAGATCACGATCGACATTCAGGCCCTAGTCATTCACCAGGGTGTCTCTCTCATCCATTACATCGCATGGAAACTGGAAAGCTCAGTACCTTTAGTGGAAATCCTGGGTAGCCGGTAACCTGACAGAAATGAGCTGAAATCTCTCATTTTCAAATGCTGGGTGCAATTTGTCAAGGAGGGGATATTTGCTTCCTTGAAGGCCCCTTGACTTATCCTGAAGTTCTCCACCTGTGTGTCGCATCTTGTAGTTTGGAAATGGTGAAAGTATGAGTATTTCCGTCTATAAGATTAGTTTTGGCCAAGTGACTTGCGCACTCATATATATTTCAAATGTGACATAACCATCTTCATCAAAGTTCCTCATCAAATTTGTTCTTTCCTTGTTGCCCCCTCATTCCTTGCAGCTTGTAAACACAGCCCCAGTCACCTATTCAGCTCTGTAATGATCGGTAAAGCTTGGCAGAGTCATGCAAACAAAATGGCCGAATACAGCACCTCATGCTGTCTAATTACCTTCAGAGTGTTAAATGTCTCTTCTTTTCTTAGATTTGAAACTGAACACACCTGCTGTTTCCCTCAGTCATAAGAGCAAGGGCAGGCAGTAGGTTTATAGTGACTCAGCTGCTTTAAGCACAGAGCGTGTTAAATGCTTCCCTGCAGTTCTCTCTCCCCCCCCCCCCCCCCTTCCCTCCCACCCCCCTCTCCCCCCGACCCTCAGAGCGCAGCTAAGCGGATTCGCTCGATGACCAGGTCGAGCGATCATGAAGTGGGCCCCCCTAAATCGGAGGTGGAGCCGTACAGCTGGATGTGTTTATTTCACTGCTGTAGTGGTGATCCCATTTAGAAGTTAATAAGCTTCAAAACCCCAACTGTCCTTTTGACATTAATTCCCTAATCTGTGTACTTTGTGAAAGTAATATTCGCACATAAACAGGTAAAAAAAAAAAATAATAAAAACTCCTAGTGTGCTTTCCCTACCGCTGAATAGGCCAGTGTTCTTGCGGTGACATTGAACAGAACACAGTGTTTCACCCACTACTGAACTGAAAAAACAGAAGGGTTTCCGTAGGCCCCGCCGATATCATTGTCTTAACGCGGTTGCGGCTCAGGGTTTTTGTCCGTTCAGATCAGCGATATGAGTGGCAGTCCCGGGGCTGGGTTTGCCATGTGAATTAACAAGCTTGGAGTGCGCTGGCTGCTCCGCCGCTGCCACGGCGACCCCGCTGTCCCCGGACGCAGAGCGACACTGGAGGGGGGGGGGGTCTGGATCAGGCCAGGACGTGTGGAGGCGGAGCGGATGAGCCCGTCCTGGAGGTCACAGATGCTGAGATCTTTAGCTTAAGGGAGTAGTGTAGGGGTCAAGTGCTGTGCTTCACAACACAAAGGCCAGGAGGACAGAGGGGCCGGAGGGGTAAATGCACCATGTTAGAGAGGGAGCGTGGGACATGGGGGGTATGACAATGTCACTAAAAAGGGGTGTGCAAGTGTGTGTGTGTGTGTGTGTGTGTGTGTGTGTGTGTGGTTGTGAGTGTGTGTGTGCAGTTGCTTGCACCTTTTTTTCTGTTGTTGTCCTTGCATCATCTCTCCCTTATAGGATGGTTTTAATTAAGATTGGGTGGATTTCTGGGCAGACAGCGATTGTTTTGAGTAGGGAAAGTCTGGGGGAACTGATCCGCAGGATAAACAGTTAGATCCGAGGATGAGGAGAAAACATCCCTGAGAGGAACGCAGGCCAAGCATTGCTCACGGCTCCAGGGTCCCATCGTCCTTTATGAGGGTCCAAGAATAGGAAAAAAACGAAAGACTCGAAGAGGACAACACTCCCCACACACAATGGGAACACTAGGCGGTGAATGTGCGGGAAACCTGTCGCTCAAGCTGAGAGCGCATTGATACGCCGGTCCGCTGCCCTGGCCCTGCTGAATGGCTCTTTGAGCCTGGTGCTGCGGCATTGTGGGACAGCTTTCATTCATGCGGTCAGAGCCGCGTTTGTGTGCCTGTTTGAAGGGAAGTCTCGGCTCTCTGCATACAGGAGAGCCGTTCAGCACGGGGTCTCGCCTCCGTGACACGCACTCCTCTCCGCTTTCTGTCTCGAGATGTCCGTCTTTGACAAAACACCCACATTTATAAACTTCAGCGGGCACTCTCTCAACGGCTTTTCATCAGGGGTCCCAGACACTGTGTAGCCACCGCCATGCTACGGCTGGCATACTGCAAGTATTTGGGGCTGAGGTGGCGGTTGAAGCTAAAAGCTAGCCATAGTCGATTGACAGCAGCTTCTCCTCTCTCTGAGCAGTGTAGCCCTCTCCCCCAGCCGCTAGGTCAGACGTCTAAACGCGCAGACGAGCCAGGGTGACTTTGGTTCAGGGGCGGGGGCAGCCCCTGCACTAGTGTGTGTGCAACCCTTCAACTCCACCACTGACCCCATTGAAATCCCTCAGGCGTTCAATCACATCCTCCCACACCGAGATCCATGTTTATACTTATTTTTCCGGATTTTTCTCAGTAAGCCGTGTACCCTCCAGGCTCTGTGAAGCTCATTTCTCTCACAATGACAAAGAGCTTTCTGATTTTTGTTTATTGGTCTGGACTTCCTGAGGCTGATGGTCGTACCCCAGGGTCCGTCTGGGTCTGCATTCAGCACTGTCTGATTAATATGCTCCTGTGAGTTCAGCTGGAACTCCACACAAACTCTTCTGCAGAAAGCCGCGGTTGTTGCTTAAACATGGCTGCTGGTTCAGAAGGTTATCAGATCAGTGGAGGTGTTGGAAATGTCTTGATTGTGGCAGATTGTGGCAGGTATAGCAAATGCTATTGGTGGGACTGAATCTATACTCCCGGTGGGCCCCAGTGTCTGCATGCTTTCTTGGTTTCCTTCAGTCAGCAACTAATTAAAATAAAATGTGTGGAGCCTTAGGCAGGTTTGCATCTTGTCTTGAAACACACAAAAAAATCGGAGGACCCCCAACAGTGTATTTTGACACCTGGGCCATGAGGTGTGATGTCTGCGGAGGTGTTGGCACAGAGTTCTGAAGGTGAAGGTACAGAAGGTGATGACGCTAATGAGGGTTATTGAAAATTCTTCAGGTTCCGATGGGTCATTAAGTGCATCTGGGGGTGTTGGAAATGTCGCAGGTGTCGGATGAGTTTTTTTCCTGTATGTCCGTCCGTCCGTCCCTCAGTGGCTTGTAGCTGAATAAGCAGTCGTGATTGGCTGCTGGTAATTAGCTCTGCAATGCAAATGAACCCCCCATGATGTGAAATTGATTATCCTCGCCCTGGCTTTGGGAGTGGAGGGTGACTGAAATGATTTGGGACTCCTTTTCTTTCAGCATGGGGCCCCTCCGTCCTCCTCTCTCCCTCACCAGTTTGGCAGGTCCTGATTTGCGTGTCTTTTCACCCCCCCCCCCCCCCACCCCCCGCCCAAGGGCTCAGTCATGTCAGCACTGAAACAACTTTACAGGACTCTAAAGGAAAGACTGCATCTACTGACCGCATTCTTGGCATGTCTGACAAACACGCTTCTGATGTCGTTTCCACAGGCCTGTTGACTTTTCCACGACTTTTCCAGCTTAAATTCATTTATACTTCTTCTTCTTCTTCAAAAAAAAAAAAAAAAACAATCTCAGCTGGACCGGAACAGCCAAAGGCAGGACGCTTTTAGCCCTGAGCGTCAGATCACTCTGAACAGCGTTGGCGAGTGTTCGGTGCCAGATTTTTGGGTGCGACCTCTTCCCCAATGCCAGGAACCTGCCTGAGAGACCGTGTGATGGATGAACTGTGGCGCTAATTCCGCGGAATTGACCTTTACACGGCATGGTCCTCCGCCAGGCCCTCTTTCCATTGGCACTGCGGTCCTATCAAAAACTGCTGTTGGCTGCCCCTGGGTGAGATCACCTGTCAAACAAAGCAGGAGAAAAAGAGGGCTGGATTTTCAGGCGTCATTCAGTCAAACGTACCCTTTAAGGGATATGTATAACAGACTTATATTCTACTAGCAACAATGGAATATTGTACTTTTCAATGAAATTGAACAGTCCAAAGGACATTTTTTTACTTATATCTCATATAATATGGCATGCTTAGTCCTTAGTCCTTATAGAGACTAAGTGCATTTGATTGAATCCAACCCTTTGTGTTTTTTTTTTATTTTTTTTTTTTTGCTGAATCACTTCAGCCTGTGCTTAAGGTCCATGACAGCAAGTTGCTTTTAGCTCTGGGTGAGATCAGCTGCCAAACAAATCACATAGAGAAAGAGGGATGCAAGAACAGTGTGAGACTGAGAGATGGAACGAAGGGGTGGAGAGGAGTCATTGTCCCCTCGGGGCGCAGATTCGTCTCTCTCGGTTGGCTTGCTGTCTGGACCGGGGTACCCCTTACTGTGCTCAGCATCCTCTCTGGATGATGTCACAAAGAGTTTCCATGGCGGTGACTGTGGGAGGCGGGCGCCCGGCCTCTATTGGTGGAAAGGACAGAACAGCAGAGTCATCCCACTGCTGGGTCAAGTGTACCATGACGTGTTCTGTGCCAAGATGTGGCTGTGAGAGGATTTCTGTTTGATGGAGATGAAAACATACACACCCACATTAGTCTTAGATGTTTATTTGTTTATTTATTTATCTGTGCTTAGCTACCTACACATACATCCCAAATGAGGGGGTGTTACTTTTCCAGTTAGTTCTCTGAGCTTCGCCACTGTCTGCTTAGGTTTTTTGGAGTATTTCTTTGAGAAAAAACGGAAGTGCGTTTGTCTGGAACGGGCCCTCCAGCAGCTCTTAGGCACTGCGGGGCTTGTCTCGCCATGCCTTTAAGAGTTCTTTGGGTTGCTATTAAATTAGTTGTGTAACAAACTGAATGCCTTTTATGAAAACAGCAGAAGTATCGCACACAACGCATCATAAAATGAATTAGTTACCGTTTTTATGTGCATATATATATATATGTTTTCCATCACATTTTCACAATGAAATCGTTGGGGTTTGGTTTGAGACGCGGGCTCCATGCGTAGCTAATCAAAGACAGACGAACGTTGTAGTTGTTCATTCAGCTCTGCAGTGCTGTCAGCTGTCAGGATTCCACAGCAGGTGAATTCGGGATTGAGCTGTTTCGTGACGGGTTTATAGCATTGGAGTCTGGTGCTGATCTTCTTCCTGGCCCAGCTCCACACCCTCGGTTTGGTCTGGCTCGCAAGCGTTGGTGTACAAGTGTGAGAGACGTAATGGTCTCTTAGTCTCTGTGTCTGTTCTCTTCCCCTTCTAAGACTGCCATTCCAAATGACTTATTTATACCGCTGTAGCGTTTTGTTATCCTGGTCTCCAAGGTGCTGGTCTCGATCGCAGCTGGTCTTTGAATTAAGGAGCATTTTGGCCTTCGGTGACTGTGGCGGGAGACAGGCTTGTCTGGTATTCCTTCATCAGAATGCACTGCTTTGCATGAAAGATTCCAGCGGCCTTTTCTCCAACAGAAATCAGAGCAATGCATCATGGGATTTCCACTGGCTTCCTCCAGTCTCGATCAGAGCGGTGAGATTCCGCACCCCCCCCCCCCAACACTCTGAAAATGAGTCATAATCACAGACGATGGCTTTAAGAGATTTCCCCCGATGCCTCTGTCAGACAGCGGAAAGTCTGCAGCTCTCTCCTGCTCAGAATGAGCAGCATGAGCTTGTTGTGTTTATGGATGACTCCCCACGTCCCCCCAATGTCACTCATAAACCCCACCCCAATGTTCACTCACACACAACCCCACCACCCCCACTGGGCTCTGGGCCCCTCCTCTCTTTAAAAAAAAATAAAAAATTCCCAGATTTCCATGGGCCCCTTCAAACCCTTGGGCCTTGTATACTTAGTACCCTTTTTCCCCTGGTGCTACGCCCCTGTTTACACCTCCCCCTTCCCCCTTCCCCTCCGCACCCCCCACAATGTTGACTCACACACCCCCTCCCCCGCCATGTTCCCCTCCCACACAGCACTAAGGGAAAGTTTTCACCTGGACCTCACACCTGGGCTTAACTTGGCTCGGCCAGCTGGAAATCCGACTTTTGTTTTGTTGTCAGACACAGTAGCCAGATTTCACTCATCTCGCTCACTTGAACTGGAAGCAAAACAAACCTTTATGCCCACAGCGCTGAGTGCCACTCCATAACAAACATCTATGTGAGCATTAAATGAAAAACATTTTGTTTTGTATGTTCACATGTATGTACCTGTGTAAGTATGTTTACTGTATCCACAGCTTGTTAGACCCTTCCCTTCCCTTTCCTCTGCCTGTTAGCTTACAAACACATGAGAATGGAAACATCGCACAACAGCACTTTGCTTAATTCCCATCCTCCTTGCCAGACCTTTTTTTAGGTCACTTTAACATGTGAACAGTCACAGTGGAGCGTGTCGAGCGCAGCGTCAGTTGTCTATGCTGTAGCAAGGCTATGCAGGGATATGTTGCTCATGTTGGCTGGCTCTTCAGAGAGGGGAACCGGAGTAATTACCTGCCTATTGGCTCGTGTAGAATACTCAAATCAGGCAGCTCTGTCCCTCCACCCTGCGAGGTGTGATATCCGTGGAAACGGGGGCGGGGAGTGGAAAGGGGGGGGGCGGGGCAGGATTGGGCAGGAAGCCCGCGGAGCGCTAGCGCTAGCTGAGGTGTGAGGCCTCTCTGTGGGGGGGGGGGGGGAAACACGCGCTGGAGGGGAGCCGCACTTCCGCGCGAGTGTGAGCCGAGCGACAGAGACACGGACACAGAGAGTGCAGTGTGAAACAGCATGAGGCTCGTAGGGAGGGAGAGAGAGAGAGACAGAGAGAGGGAAGGACGGATGAAACGAGAGAGAGAAGGAAGGTGGGAATGAGAGAGGGAGGGAGGGATGGAGAGAGGGAGGGAGGGAAGGAGAGAGACAGGGATAGAAAGAGAATAAGAGCAGAAGGGAAAGAGAGAAGGAGAGAGTGAGGGAGGGAGACAGAGAGAGGAAGGGAGAAAAGGAGTGAGAGAGAAGAGGGAGGGAAGATATTTTGACTGTTACTTCAAAAACATATTTTTTATGTTTTTTTTTAAAGCTTCCACTTTATAGTCTGAATCAAAATATGTCATACCAATAAAGCATTTATGAATTCAATTTAATTTAATTACGGGTGGAGGAGGGCAGTGAGAGGGAGAGAGGGAGGAGAAAGGGAGGGAGAGGCAGCAAGAGAAAGGAAATGAGAGAGAAAGGGAAGGGGAGAGAGGGAGAAACCTGCTCCTCTCCTCCTTCTCTATCCTTCTCTCTCTTCCTCTCCTTCCTCTCTATTTATAATTCTGTTTCTGTGGCTGTGCTGTTTCTTCTCCTCTCCTTTTTCTATTTTGTACCCTTTTACTTTTCCTTCATTTCTCTATCTGTCCATTCCTTACTCTCTTCCTTCGTCTCTGCCTCCCTCCTCCTCCCTCTCTTCTCAGTGCCTTATCTGAGCGGGGCTCTTCTCTCAGTGAGCTCAGCGCTCTACACCCTGAGATGAAGCGCAGAGCTTGGGATGGGGCAGTGACTGAGAGCACAAATAAAATGAGATTGTGTCTAATATCTACAGCAAATATACTCTTTCCGCGCTGTATTGCAGTTTTATCCTGGTTTTATTCAGCCTTTTTCTTAATCGTGACACAAATCTTGTGCACAGCAGTGTGGTAGTATGGCACAGTGTATTTGTATGACAAGGGTATGGAGATACTTTCCTTAAGGGCCGGTAACCTCGAACTAAAGGATGGTAGTGGAGGGGAAGGTAAGACCGTAATGGGTGGGTCTGCATGCAGTCATTGGTATGGACCCTGAAAAAGCATTAATTTACTAACTGTCCTACCATGGGGATAATCATGAATGAAAACACTTTGCATACAGCACCACCATGTGGCCAGAGGAGGAATGACACATTGGACCATCCAATTCTGGAGGCAAGCAACATCTCAGAGGCTCTGAGTATTTTCCCTCTGTCTTTCCATGTAGGAGGTCAGCGCAGAGGTGAACTGCTGTTGTTAAATTTCTTGTCCGTCTCCTCTAGCCTCGAGAGGTCTCCAAGGGGAACGACGGGTTCAGCTTCCGAGTGACAGGGCTGCGTCTACCTCTGAGGTGTTTGTTTGACAGACTGCTTTTGGGAGGTGTGATTCAGACTGTTAGACATGTGGGACAGGGTATTCAGGGTAACAAGAAGGACGTTAGAGGTGCGTGCGTGCGTGCGTGCGTTGGTGTGTGTGTCAGGCTTGGGTCAAGTAAATGGTTTAACCCCTTAGACATCAGTAACAGCAACACTCCTGTAGATTAATGGTGATGGAATAATATATTTTCATCTGTAGTGAAAAGAGAATTCTCATTTCATGTCATGTGCTTTGGTCACCGACACGTCTCGTTGACAATAATTAGTTCATTCAGATTTATCAGCCTCCTTTTAGCTGTCCATCATTTTACCCCGAAACTGGATTTGGTTTTGTGTGCGTGCGTGTGCGTCTGTGCAAACGTGCGAGTGCACATGTGTGTTTTCCCGTGTGTGTGTGTGTGTGTGTGTGTGTGTGTGTGTGAGTGTGTGTACCTAGGAGGCGTGAGGGATCAGGGATTCCTGCAGTCCTGGCTGAGGGAGAGAGAGTAGGTGTGTGTGAATAATCACACCTCTGTGTGTGCATTACCGCGCGGCATTACCGCTTTCACATCCACCGTATCTCCCTGCGCCATGCGCTCCACACTGAGCACGCTCAGCTCCGCTCCGGGGGAACCCGAGTCAGGTTGCTCTCTCTCCCACCTCCCCCTGTCAGGGCACTGGGAATCCTGAGATCTCTGCAGTCAGACTTCCTCTCTCTCTCCTGTCTGAAACAGATGCTCATCATTTATCAAATCTTTTTTTATGCCTTTTCACATAGACGTTTGCCTCTTTGTTCTCTTGCAATGTTAGTCACATTTTTTTAAAAACTGGCTGGGTTATCATAGCGCTCTCATTCCCAAAGATTCCCTGCCGAGAGGAGTCAGCACCAGGACTAGGGAATGGTGGACATGGAGCCAAACGCTGGTTTGACTCAGAGGACCAGGCACCAGCTGCTGTGTCGTGGAGCTAAAGATGTTTTAACGCAGATTGCAGGAGGATCTGTCCAGGGCTGAGAAAGGAGAAATGGCTGACATGAGAGATATAGGTCACACTGAAGAGGCCCATCTGCTTGGGGGCAAATAAACAGTGTGTATACTGAACTCAGGAAAAGAGCAGAGACAGGCCTGTGGCTTTAAGGCGTTAACCTGTGTGTGTGTGTGTGTGTGTGTGTGTGTGTGTGTGTGTGAGAGAGAGTGTGTGAGAGAGAGAGACTGAGCGAATGAGAGTGTTTTTGAGTGAAATTTTGCCATCTCAAACTGTGCTACGCTGCTCTGTATTTGCATAAATACACTCTTACTCTTAGCGTTGCTGATTGGTTAAACAGACAAGCCTGTGCTCTCCTCTGGAACATGTGATGTCAACCACTGCTTGTTTTCACACGGTTGTCCCCACCTTCAGCTCACACACACACACACACGCTCACACACACACACTTCACACACAGGTGTGTATCAGGCATCCGGTCCCTCATTCTCAGGTATACCCTCAGCACCGCACACAGGGAGCTGATTGGCTCTGACAGCTATAGACTCACCTCTGCGTCCCCGTCAGCCCGCCAGGCCTGGCACGGCTGGTCTCCTCACCTCCGGCAGGTCGGGGGTTAAAATACACAGGGCGCGTAACGCCGATGTCCATTACGCATTATGCCAGCATATTACGCCAGCGTATGGCCTCCATCAACACTCCGGTCCTGAGCTCACTGCAATATTTCATCTGTGTCTCTTACCGTTTTCGCCCCCCACCCCCCGGCCCGTTTATGAATTTGGACTGTTTTTCCCCAGGGCTGTAAGATAAATCAAGATTAGGAGCCACTGTGGAATCTGCAGGACGGATGATCTCTCTCTCCCTCACTCCCTCACTCCCTCCCTCCCTCTCCGTCTCTGTGCTTCACACTGTACTTTATTAATGACATGTAAGGGAAGCAAGGGAAGAATATGAAAAACGATGCCTTTGAGAGTGGCTGACAGTCTTGCATGCAGACTTTTTTTTTTTTTTCCCCCAATCCCCTCCGTGGAAATCTTTCCACAGGCTTCTCTTTTCCGGAAACTTCCAGAGAGGATCCGCTGAGCTCAATGGCTTAAAAACCCTCTGAGCGAAGTAGAGGGGCCGCAAGGTCAGGGGGACGGGGTGCGGAGACTGAGCCACTTCATCGGCCGTAACGGCATAAATACAGCGCAGGCATTCCGCAGGGCCTCCACGCGGGGCGAAAACGACGCGCCCTCGCACCTCCGCCTTGGGCTGCTCAGCCCCCGCGCTCCCATCCAATCAGGAGCCGGCTGTTACAGAGACACGGCTCCAACTGCGTCTCGGCTCTCTCCCGTCTCCCGCTGTTTCAAAGGGGGCAAAAGTGGCCCCCCGCTCAAAGAGAGAGAGCGTCTCTGAAAAACCCAGAGAAAAGGGGGAAGAAAGGGTTAATCCCCTAATGTGGAATTAATTGGTTGCTGATGATAAAATAGGCGAGCTCGGGTCTCTCGATGGATGATTAACGGGAGGACGCCCCATCCGGCCCACCGCTGAGTGGACCCCTGTGTTGTTGTTGCACTTTAAAGGGCTCCGTTAATGCAAGTATGCATGAGGCTCTGTGCGGGTAAACAGAATTTAGCATCAAGCCGGCTCAATTATCGGAGTTATCCCGTTCTATCACGTTAGCCTGCATTATTCCCGCCGCTCAGAGACCCAACTGTTCTTTGGGAAGGAGTGAAATTCCATCTGCAATTGCGGGGAGGTGGGGGGGGCGGTGTTTGGATGGAGATAGAGGATGAATGCCGGGGCCTTCCAGCCCGCCGCGTTGGATGGCTGCAGGGGGAAATCTGGGGGCCGGAATGCCGGGGGTCACATTGCTGAAACGCGCCTCTCCGCATGCCCCTGTGACCTGCCCTTCCTCCTTCTCGCCTGGTTTGGGGGCCCCTGATTGAAGTGGCAGGGATCTGCGTCCTGTCAGCACGGAGGCAGGTTACGGGGCCCCGATCCCCAGTCCACTCGTACAGCCGAGGGAGGTCAGGTCTTTCATCGTGCTGGAGATGGCGTTTCAAGATGTGGTGTGCATGTGGAATCTGAATCAAAAGCCCCGTCTCTGAGACAGTGTGTCTGTCTGGGACAGAGCAAAACACTGCGCCCTCCGCTTAAGAGCCTCTGCTGAATGAATGAATGAATGAATGATTCACCTCAGCCAGCTTCTCGGGCATGTCTTTGTGTGTTCACTTCATCCCCAGCAGTCGTGTTTGTTCAACTGTCTCACTGTAAAACATGCAACTAAAAAATGCAAAAGTAAGAAAAATATGCATGATTTTTTAAGAAGTCTTAAAATAAAGAACAGACTGTTGAATTAAGATAATATTACTGGTAGTGAAGCCCTAGGTAAGAAATGTAATGAATCTTAAGACCCTAAAAAAAGAGTTATTATGTGGATTTAAGGTTATAATACCCATTAAGATTTTATTTTTGCAGCGCTCTCTCCCATGCCAAGTTTGTGACTCTAAATTAAACATGTTTGCGCTTCCTGTTTCTGTCCCACAGGAAGTTCTACTACATCACGCTGCTGCGGGACCCGGTGTCTCGCTACCTGAGTGAGTGGCGTCATGTCCAGCGCGGCGCCACCTGGAAGACGTCTCTGCACATGTGTGATGGGCGCACACCCACGCCAGACGAGCTGCCGTCCTGCTACGAGGGGACAGACTGGTCGGGCTGCACCCTGCAGCAGTTCATGGACTGCCCCTACAACCTGGCCAACAACCGGCAGGTGCGCATGCTGGCCGATCTCAGCCTGGTGGGCTGCTACAACATGTCCTTCGTCCCCGAGAAGAAGCGCGCCCAGATCCTGCTGGAGTCGGCCAAGAAGAACCTCCGCGACATGGCCTTCTTCGGCCTGACCGAGTTCCAGCGCAAGACGCAGTACCTTTTCGAGCGCACCTTC
>JAFBMS010000046.1:2380602-2500602 GCA_019788955.1 Albula glossodonta | reverse complement strand
TGACGGTGATAGAGGTGGAGAGAGTTGGGTCTGGTCTCATATTCCAGTATGGCTGCTGAGTTGGGGCTTCCCCAGGTTATTTCAAGGGGGCTTTATTTACCAGTGCACAGATGTTACTGTAATAACCACATGGATTTGTGATGATCTTTAAATACAACGGAAAGTGTTATCTGTCGCTACAAATAGTGCTGGTGAAACTGCTGCGTTGGTTTATACACAGCTCATTGGAGTTCACTGGATACTGGTGTATTCTTATTAAAATGTGACATCCTTATATAATCCTTTATTACATACTGTACTCAGAAATGATTGTCAGTGGGAGAAAAACCTTACCAAATAATGACATTGAGGCGTACATGGTGTTTAACATGCTGGGAAATAAAGAGCAATGTTCCTTTCACCCCATGAAGGATGTGTATGTGAGTAAAATGTTTCACCAGCCTTTTTTTTTTTGTTTTGTTTATTTCTGTTCTTTTTTTTTTATTATTTGCGTTACTTTAATCATTCACGCACTCAGCCCATCATCTCAAATGTCGGCTGTTTCATAGCTATAAAAAGCTCAGCGGGACTGAATCTGCTCTGAAAGGACTGCTCTCCGCTGCCTAAGGCCAACTGTCACTAAATGAGTCTTAAGATGGCCCCTGCTTTCTGTTTTCCTTTCATACAAAGACAAGAACCTCATCTCGCCATCAGAGTCTCATGCTTTACACCAGTGGCATTTATTTATAATACATATATAGCATATTCATAAGCACTACGTAACAGTGACATAAGAGCTACATTTAGTATTCATAAGGACTGCATAAGAATGATATAACAGCTACAAGTGTTCATTATTTCATGCTTCACCGAGCACATCGTAAGTGGCAGTCTGAACACTGAGTGTGATTTAAGAGATCGCAGTGTGAGGTTCTTGCTCTACATTTGAACGGCTGCTTCCTCAGGTAATGCCACTGAAATAAGAAGCAGTGTTGGAGTAATTATAATTTGGTGCATGACTTTCATTGTGTTGGTCATTTGATATGTTGGTAAGAAAGCAAATATTTTTTTTTTATGTGGTGCTTATGAATATGTATAAATGTAATGGGAGTTTCTTTTCTCATAACAAATAATAACAGTGAGACTACACTCTATTGCAAAATCCAGTGCAATATGGTTTTAAACAGATTTGTGTTTGGTTTTTTCTGTGTTTTCTGTGAACTTAAAACAAGCCTACAGGCTTAGTTTTATCCCCCAGAGTTTGTTTCTCCAAACCGGATTTAAACCACAGGAGGAACCAAATCCAATACCGCTGGTGTGGAGTCCTCCTGTGGCATCATGGGATAGTATGGACCAAGTCACCATACCGCTAGAACCCTGATCATGTGACCAAGCCAGAGAGGCATCTCCTTGGCGACGCACCCAATTCTTATGAACCTTAGATCAGGCTATGCTGGCTCTGAGGATCTGCCATTAACTGTACAGAGGGTTTGAGTTTATTTGGGGTCCAGGGCTTTGGATGGGTGTGGGGTGGGGTGGGGGTGCTTGTTACCCAATGCCCAGTTTGACGAGGGTTAAAAAAAGGGAGCATGTTAAAAGTATGTTCCCAGATTGTGTCCTGCTCTTACTGTACTTTGCTGTGAGTATTTTTTGTCATTCATACAGAATGGATCATCTGGCCATCATTAAAGAGATCTCATTTTTTAAAGAACACAAAGAATCTGGTGTTTTTTTTTTTATATTAACTCCTTGACAGAAACACCTCCCCATTTGTTCTTTTGTCTGTTATTCATAACAGTGGTGATATGAGTGTTGCTTGCAAACACAAATACTTTCCTTTTTCTGAAGGAAACAGATGTTTATTTTTAGAAATGTGGGATGGAGGTTCCTTTGAATCAAAAATGGGAGGCGCTGACATATCGTAGCCATATCACATGATTTGCACCAATGATAACCTTGGAACTGGAGTTAAAATAAGTCAGCGATTGACAATGAAGTGTAGCTCCACTCTAGCATGCTTCGTGAAATCTCATTTCACCATTTCTACTTAATTTCCAACGCGCAATCCTTTAATACAGAGCTGTACAGGATTTATTGGTTGTAGAACTCATCATTCTACCTGCAGTTCTACACACCTGCCCACAGGTGCAGTTTTGCATCACTCGCTGGGTGATGCTTGGTGCCATCCACATAACAGTCATTGAAAAGCCGTCACTGGTCAACCATAACCCCTCTGTTCCACCCTAAAATACAAAACATCATGTGCAGCATAACAAAGACATTAGGGCAAGGTGTTATGAAAATAGGGAGAAGTCTGGAGATATACATTTATGCTTTCAGCAGACAACTTTGTGTAGCGCAACAACGAGAGCTTATATGCCTTCCATTTATACAGCAGGATATTTGCTAAGGCAATTCTGGCCAAATGTCGTGTCTAAGTGTTTCATAATGACATTGATCAAGTCTTCCATCTCTTTACTTGACTTATACGCACAGTTTCCTGGCCACTCTGCCTCTCTGCTATCCATCTTGGAATGCGGCATAGCATATTATTATAAAATATATTAAAAGAAAATATAAAATATCATTATATAGAATGTTATTAAAAGTGCAATATTCCATTTAAAGTCAGAGAGTTTTGAATAAAACATGAACTCTTTTCACTTCTGGTCTGAACCACTTCTGCAAAAGCCATGAAATGCAGTTATGAAAAAATGCCGGTTAGAGAGTTATAGAATGTCGCAAGTGAATTTTTGTGGCGTAATTGCAATTGGAGCCGTGATATAAATCAAACGAGATCTAGAGATAATGCAGATTATTTATAGTCATTAACTTTATATCTTCCATAATTCATAAAGCTGCCTGATTCTTATCCGGCAATTAGAGGTGATTATAATGTATTAGTGCAAAAGGGGTGAAATCACAGGTAATCGGTGTGACTCTGTCCCTTAGGCTGTACCACAGGAACATTCCGGAAAAGGCCGTGGAGTGTTCCCTGCTCACAGCCTCTGGAAGAGACCACAAAGCGTAGCGGTTTTATGTTGACCGCTCACACGTGCAGCTCTGTGACGGGGCTAGCTTTAGCTATTACCCATTACCCATCACTGACATGCTAAGGGTTAACCACCCAAAGCATTGATGTAAAAAGCATGGAAATCCGCCACTCTCTGCCCTAGAGCCCTTGTCTGATTTCTTGATCTATAACACACGGAACCTTGACCCCATATTAAACAATCTGGTTCCTCTTTAGACCCGTCATAGTTGATTTACGCTTTAATTCGGACCGGGAACATGGCTCCCTGCCCCCTCCCATGCACTAATGGGGGATCCCTTTTAAACCTCCCCTCCCCCCAATTCCATGGTGAATAACAAGCTTGACCTTGTAAAGGCGGGGGGTGGGTTGGGATGGGAGCGCGGAGGGGATGTCCGGATGTTTGTTACCGCCCGTAAACGCTGCACTTCCTGTAGCACTGGACCCAGCTCTAACCTCTGGCCCCGGGTCCGAGTGATTTAGAGAGGTAGAACAGGGCCCCGGCTCGCCCCGGCTCGCCCCGGCGGAAGGTGAACCTCTTTAATCTGCTCAGGGCTGCTTTGAGTTCCTCCCCTTCAAACGCACTGCATGCGCTGCCGACACTTCAAAAGGAGGGCTGGCAAAAATGAAACAAAACCAACTATCAGAGATGCGAAGGGCGTTCCATTTTGTTTCATTTTACTTTTCAAAAGCCTCATATTCCTTTGTGTCATTATACAGGATTAATGCAAATCTAATTCTGTAGAAAACAAACAAATAAAAACAGTTTTGAGTCCCCCCTCCCCTTCCCTTTAACACACGCATACGCAAACTTAAAACAGAAAAGCCAGCAGATCCACATTCACAGCATCCGTGAGGGGAAGAGATGAGGAAGCTGCGCTCCTGTCTGCCATTATGGCTCTGTTATCCCAGGTGAGCCCTACGGTCTCCTGTTAAAAAACAAACACAAAGCAAAACAAAACCTTCTGGGCCTTCAGAAACTAGCATTCTCTTTTTTATTTATTTACTTTTTTATAAATATAGGGATTGAATTTAATGACAAGCAGTTATGTCAAGGACCGGGGGCGGATGCACTAATGAATACCTGCCTTGTAAAATCATTGGAGGCATTGGGGGGGGGGGAATCCCAGGGGGTTTCAACAAACATTCAGGGTCACGACAAGGATATATCATTCCCAGCAAGCCGTGGGTAGCTGAAAGCAAAGTTCCCATAAAAAATGAACATGCAGGGGGTGGGAGGGTGGACGGGGTGGGGTTGGGGGGGGGGGCAGCCAGCGGCAGCTGTAGGAACAATCTGGAAAATTTAACAATCCTATTAAGTTTGAAATATCAACACAGAGGGAGATGGGGGAATTGGGATTATAGTTTGGGTTTGCGCAAAGAGCTTGTCTCTCCCAACAGATCGAAAACAGATGGCAGCAGCTGTGCAGGCATTCGACATCCAGCAAAATCCCTTCATCGGGGGGCGCGGCAAGGGCAGCCGAGGGTCACACCCAGTCAGTCATTATGGGCTGTTTTCTGTAGGCTTTCTGTTCTGTAGTATTATTTATTTAATTTTTTTTTGCGTTGTTTTTTCCTGCCTCGAAGAAATAAGCATGTGTACTGACTGAAGAGAGACAGCGCCCGCTGCTGGACGCATTAGGAACAGCAGCCTATTTCCTTGAGGTTTAGCACTTCCTCTCTCCATCACCTCCCGGGAAGAATGGGTTTGGTAACCACGCAGCAGTCGTCATGACTGTCCTCAGTGGTGACTGGTTTGTTTGAAAAACAGGGGGGCCAAGCCCTACTTTTGAGGGCCAGCTTTACTCATCATGTTTTCTGCTATTCATGCATCCTGTCATTTGGAAAGTCCAGAAGTCTGTGAACCGATGCCAGTGAAAATGCAATCATTTTAGCCAGTCATGGTTCAGAGATAAATAGTTGCTCATATTTGCTGGTGTAGGTTCTTGCACTACAACACTAGAACTACAGAGGTGGCATAGCTGATCTGTAAAGAAATAAAGCAAAGGTGGGTAGCTCATGGATGATTGCTCTTCGCATCATGCTATTTATTATCCTGTATGAGGTTTACATTTTGTTTGCTTCTTTCAAAATATATTAGATAAGTCATGTAGTTTCGATATCCCACATGTTAATTCATGTTGATTTAAAACCATCTTTTTATAGCAGAAAAATGCTGGTATATTGTACTGGTACCACTAAAAAATGTGTAGACATTTTAGCCTTTTCTCGAATGAGTTTATTATTTCAAAATCATTTTTTTTTTCTTTTTATGATTTTGTGTTCACCTGCATATGCATAGGGCCATATAGATATAAATAAGCTGTCCTTACTGACCCCCCCCTCCCCTCCTCCCCCCTAACCCCCCCAGTCTCTCAGGTTCATGACCTCACCATGTTGTCATAGCAGGGGCTGAATCCAATCCTGACCTGGATTACCAGCACCTGGGGAAATCTCAATGAGGATAAGGTGAATCGATACATTAGCATCCCCCACCTGAGTTATGATCCCAGTGGGAGTGAGCGTATATCCAGCCAGCACTGCATCCTCCCTGGCCCTGTCCGCTCTCCACTCCTCCCCGGGCCACACCAGAGCAGGTTAAGTATGGAGCTGAGATCTTAAAGTTACACCTTTCCCGTTCACACAGGTGCAGCTGTCTCCCCTGCTGTAGGTAATGTCTTTCTCACATAACGGCGCTACTTCCCCTCCGCTATCAGAAATCACAATACACTGTGAAATTTCTCTACAATGTTGCACAATGTAGTATGCACTTCTCCATGACATCGCTGTTAAGTTGCAAGACCCTCTGTCACAATTCCCAGAGTAAGGGCACAACATGAAAACTAATTAAGTGTTAATTTAAGGACTTCTGTTTAAATCTCATAACCACAGTGAATGAATTCTATTTGTATGTTTTCATTTTTGTTCATGGTTTAACCTCAGTGTGGAAAAACTGAATCAAACCCACACACACAAACACACACATGCACACACAATTTATTTTCATCCCCTGACAGACAAACAATCCCTGCAGTCATTTAGGTGAAGGTCGTAGCCGTCATGGTAATTAATGAGGCAGGTTTTTCAATCAAAGGACTGAATTACAGGAGAGGAACACAGCCTTGGCTCTCTACCCTCGGCCAATCCCTCTACTGCCTTAAAACTAAATAAAAATCTTTAAGGCCCAATTAGACCAAGGTCAGACCATGAGGTCACTGCTCAGCGTGGGCTCCGATTGGTCAGATTACAAAAGCATCAGTTTGTTTGACTGACTGTCTCCGTTCCACTGCCTGTGTGTTTTGTATGCATTCAGCGTTTCACAAAAGAGAGCAAGACCCCGGAGCAGTGGAACGAAACAGCTGGGTTTTAGTGTCAGATGCTAACCTACCCAGCATCATTCTTTTGATAAATGGTTGTTGGTTTCATATGATGGCTGCTTTTTTATGGTCACCATGTGTTGATGCTCACCGCCACTCTGACAGCTTGGATTTCCGAGGTCGCTGGTGATGGACACTCAAAGGGCATGGTGACTGAACAGCCATACACTGCTGCTCCTTTTTCATACAGAAGCCTAAACATTCCTTTTAATAGAATGACAGGAGAAAATCTAAAAAGCAGTTCTAAAAGACAAGTATAAAGGCTTACCAACTCAGTTAAAATGTATGAAAAGAGGATCCTACCTGGTACCATATTTAATACACGTCTATTTATATATACGGTAGTGTAGTATAGTGGTTGATAGTTGAGTATAATAAGTTATAATGTTAGGGAGCTGTAACTGAGAGGTTGCAAGTTTGAGTCCTAAATGAGGCACTGCCATTGAACCCTTGATCAAGGTCGCTAAACCTGAGTTGCCTCAACAAAGTATATCCAGAATGTACCAAAATGTCTTTTTGTCGTATATATTTATACTATTTTTTGTAAATGTTCTACATTTAATTAGGTGTCCTTGGCCACCTGAAATGAAACCACTGAAGAAAAGTGTGCCGGACTTCTCATGCCACTTCTAATGTCTGCAGAGATTGCTTTTCCCTCCTTGGGCATTGTCTCAGGCTGCACTGCGAGAAACAGCATGAATCAAAGTGTCAGATGCAGGAGAGAAATGAAGTTAAGTAATGTGGGAAAGATTGTGAGACGCAGTCACAGACACCAGAATAGCTGCAACGTCGCCGTGCATCTCAGCTGCGCCCGGCCAGCCTCTTCCCCACTCTCTGCCCAAGAGCAGCGGGGGAAAGTTTGGGCACTTTTGTAAAAGTCATTTGTGAAAGTGACATTGGAAGGGATCATGGCGATCCTGTTTCCTGTTTACTTTCTCCATCTCAGCTCCTCCTTTTGTGTCATTAAGAAAAGCTAATTCTAGGATTAGAAAGTCTGCTGGCTAAGTCTTTTTTTTTTTCTTTTTTTTGGTGTCAGAAAACCTTGGCAAGCATCCGATTCAACAGGAAATTCTTGATGCCAGGAGTTCTTCTCGAATATGATACAGTGTCTGGTCTGCTCAGTGCAAATTTGCATTTTAATCATATTCTTGTTATTGAAAGACTATTATCATTTTCTTAAACTGACATTCAAGAGATGAGACAGCAGTTAGCTGAGAAGAGGGCATTCAAGGGGCCGTGATGCTCACTGAGAAAGAAAAATATGATGTATAGTCATAACTATAAGCATCATAACTTGCCACAGCAGGCTGATCAGGCAGAGCGGTTATATTTATTGTTGCCATAACTACAGTCCAGCAGCATAGAATAATCTCTCTTGTTCAGTTCTTTCTTCCTGAATCCTGTTTGCTCTCCTCAGTGAGTCAGGTCACTTTGATTTCAAAAGCCTCGCCCCAGGCTACAGGCTGGCCTCACCCCCCTATCTCCACACCCCCGTGCTCAGAAGCTAACCTCTCAACATGGAGGGCAATCACCAGTTTGATAACAGAGCTGTCATGCCATTCATGTCAAAACTAACGTTTACAGGTTATATTCACTTAAACGAGGAGTTTGATACATTCATATTTGAGGGTCATTTCTGAGGTGACCGCTACATGCATAATGTTAGAAATTCTTTGAAACCAAGTACAGAAGCAGATCCGATCCCATGCCCTACATGTTGAGAGGTTGAAGCCTGATCACAGTGACATAAATGGCACGGAAACCGGCTGCCGATCTCTATAACCTGTGGATGTCTGTAGTACCATTTCACAAGCTTTCCCCTGTGGTCTGTGTACAGCATATACCCTTTCTCTCATCCCCTCTATCATCAGTGACAGGCTTGTTGTTAGAAGACTATAAAACCCTCCTCCAAAATGGATGAGGTTCAAGAAAATACCTTTTAATTAAAGAGAAAACAGAAGGGAGAACTGGAAAGGACTGTGGATGCTTGTGTTGGTCTCCCTCAGCCAGGAATACAGACCACGTCTGCGCATGAGATCCAGGTCCAGAAACACAGTGGAGATTCCTCAGCCCTGAGAGGCAGAGAACAGCAGAACACCACAAAGCATTCTAAAGCAAGCTCACATACCATGAGAGTTAGGAATAACAGAATGGCACAATGCATTCTGAAACAAGTTCAAATACCATGAGAGGCAGAGAATAACAGAATGGCACAATGCATTTAAAAACTGATGCAAATTATAAGGGACACATTTAGAGAAATGACACAGACTTGTATTAATACACACGTAAATCTTGTTGTTGAAACCATTTGAATGAATGTTTGGAACCTGCAGCTCAAATTTGTAATTCTGAAAAACAGCCATAAAAATGAGTCATGAAAATAAGTACTCTGAATGAAAAAGACAAATTTACCCAGAAAAAGTAATTTTCTACAATATCTGTGAACACTTAATAATGTAGAATGAAATGCTGAATAAATACAGCCAGGATCTATTTGATTCCATGGATAGAAAGTAAAAGAAAAACTACAAGGCCTCCAATCCAGTCCAGCCCAGGGGCCTGATTGACTCTCAGACCAGTTATAAACTGGTTCAGAATGCAGGATTATTCTCTGCCATCTGTAGCCAAGGACTAATTACCCCTGAATTTAAGAGGGGAGATAAATCTGATCCTGTCTACAAAGGCAGTACAATGAAGTCATTCTGGGAAGGTACTATGCTGCATTCTCCATCCAAGAATTTTAAAGCTCTTTAATAAACACATTTGGACAAATCCAGAGCTGAAATATATGCCGCTTAAGAGTATTTTGCACTTAAGTCTATCATTAAGAGAGTCATAGACTTGCAGAGAAAACGAAATTTAGTAGTGTATGGATTCTGCCCGATGTCTTCAGAGAGAGTCGATTTAGCGTTTTACCAAAGCATCGGACAATAAATTACATTCACGCACTCTACACAAAAATGCTAGCCCAAAAAACAAACAAACAAAAAAAGCTATATTCTTGCCTGATTTCAGCAAAGCTTTTGATTAAATCTGGTATGACTGGTTGTTTTACGAAATGGTTTAAGATGGTATACAAGACAACTCTTTAGACTCTCTTATGCAAATGACTCTGTCACTTACGAGAGGAGGAGATAAAGCTGCATTACCTAAAAAAATATTAATAGTCCAAAGTAACAGGAACTCTGCGTTATCCCCCAGAATGCAGTGCATCTGCCCTGCATGACAGAGTAGTGTTAGAGTATGACAGTTTTTTTTTTTGTAATAAAAAGGGGAGATCATAATTGTGTCTTACTATTCAAGCAATATCTGCAAGAATAGTGGTGCCTGACACACAAATTACACAGAGAGTAAACACCGACAGCACACACAGTGTGTGAGAGAGGCTGAGACGGAGAGCGAGAAAACAAGGGCATAGTTACCTGATTAAATGGCTCTCAGCACCCTGCTCGGTCTTGAGAATTTAGATTGAGCTTGCATTTCAGTTTTGACGCAGGCAGCAGACATCAGTTTTCCTGAGGTAGGAATTCGGCCGCAGTGCTAATTAACCATTTCACTGCTCCCATCAGAATGGTGTGTGTGTGTGTCTGTATTTGTCTGTGTTTGTGTGTGTCTGTGTGTCTGTGTATGTGTGGTTACATGCATATATACACATTATTTCAGAGCGAACATTTGTACCAAAAATAAAGCAATGAAAATAAATTTGCTGCCATTTTAAAAAACATTGTAATGAAACCAGTGAAATAAAAATGGTATGACATTTTAACCTGAATTTACAAGCTATTTCACCTGTGCCAGCTCACACAGTCCCTTACAGTGTGGCTGTTTGGCTTTGTTATGAAACAGGAGGACAATGCAGTGCATGATGTGAATGTACAGGAGCCAAGCAAAGTCCCAGGGCCTGCCCTCTGGGGAAATGTGCTCGTTTGTTTCTCACTCGCTCCGTTTAGTCCACGGGAGACCCGGCTTCCGCCGCGGCGCGGAGCTCGGGCCGGTCCGGGATCCCGCCGGTGTTCATTAGTCCCTGCTCCATTTGGCAGGCTGGCGAGGTTCGGGTGGGGCTCAGGTCCCCTCAGACCTTAACTTAATCACCCAGCCTTCAGCACGCACACCTTAACGGGGGGAGGCGTACCCGGGATTGATTTTAATTAACCCATCTTAGAGTGCCTGTGCGTAGGCGTATGTATAAGCTTGCGCGCGGACATGCCTCTCTAATGCGGCCGGCGCTTTGGTAATAGTTACGGATGGCCTGTCTGTGGTTTAGGTGTTTGTGTAGAGGCCTATCTACCTCAATCTGGCCTTGGTGTCATGTCACCCCATGTCCTGGCCTCGCCCCATTTCTCCGGTCGTCCTCAAAGTGACCTTGGCCAGGAGGACAGCAGGCACTAACACCCAAATTCAATGGGGGGGAGTATTGTTTATCTCTGTTTCCATGTCCATGTACGGGGTAACCTTGAGCTGCAGCCTCTTTGCAGTGGCACCCCTGCGCAGGACGGTGCTCTCTTATTTTAGAATTATATCATCAGCCAGAATTATATTATATTACAATATAATTATAAATATTACCTGTCTCTCCCTGACTTACGACCATATGTACATATGACCCAATAAAAAAAATATTGTATAAATTTTAAAAAGTAAAGAAAATATATGTAAGTATAAAAATTACGCTCAGTTGTATGAGATACGAGATACGACCGGTCGGTCAGGACAGAATTCAGACGTATGTCGGGGCATGGCTGTACCTGACTGTGGTTCAAGCTTCCATTTGGCAATTTTCACAAAATGCCTATGCTATCAATTTTAAAGCGTTACCCTCCCTGACCTGTATAGAGTCCCTGCCCTTTCCCTGTTCAGCCTCTATCCTCCATGCCAGCCTCCTCTCTGCGGATTTTTGAGATGATCATGCGACCCCCCACACCCCCACCTTGTGCCACCCCCTGAGTATGCTTCAGCAGAGATCATTGTCTTTAACTTAAATTGGGAGCCATATGTGGGTCAGGACTGTGCCAGCTCACTTTTCACAGTAAAAACTGTGTAAGCTACCACTGATAATTCATATCAGTATGGAGTCGGGTGTACATCAAAATGCACAGACCTTCAATTAAAAAAAAAAAAAAACGTTTTGAAAGCCACAGTAATCCTCAGAAATGAATGATAAAACACTAAAATAAAGTAGAATAATGGCAATGGCAAAACATGGGAAAAAGTCACTACGAGAACCCTCTGTGTACAGTGTTGAGGCCACACCCTCTCTCTGTTCAACCTCTACCCTCTGCGCCAGGTTCCACTCCCTTGGTGTTTTGGGAAGATCACATGCATCCCCCCCCCCAAACACCACCCCCCACAAAACCCCTGCCACCCCCCTAGCTTCCGCTACCCGCCTTTCATAAGAGATGCCCTCCCTACGACACAGGACAGTTCTCATTAATCTTTTGTCTCCCCAGAGAAGGGTGGTGGGGGGGATGGGGGGTGGGGGTAGTTTGTTGAAATGACGCAACGCCATAATTCATTTGTGCAATAAAAACAAAACACGTCGCCTGGGAAACATCGGATTACTGCTGTGAGGTTCTCTGTACCTAACGCGCTGAAAAGGCAGCATGTAATTACGGCTTATCATTACGAGACATAGCCCTGTTTGTTTGCTCAGCGGATGCCCCCCCCCCCCCCCCCACTCCCACCCCCACCCTCACCCCCTATCCAGGGCACCTTGCGGGCGTCACGCCGTGGCACAACGCTACGATATTGCCTGCGAACGCTAGTGTGATGTAGCTAGAGTAATTACACATCCTGCAAGCTTGGCGCAATGGGGAAGAGTTTGTAATCTTCACTAGTGACCTAACCTGGCTAGATGTAACAGTGCTGTCTCCTCAGCAGAATTACCTACTGGCCTACCTTCTAGGTTGTGGCTTTTGTTTTTGTCTCAGTGGTGTACTCTTAGCTTCGTAATATTACTGATGTTTGTGAGTGCAAGCCTTTTTTTTATGTTCCACATGCTGTGTGTTCATTTTGAGAATGACTGCATACGAGGAGTGTGGTTTTACAGTATTGGTGTGTTATGTCGAAGAACCAGGCTCATACCCTCAAGAGGCCAGTTTTCATGGCCAGGTTAGATATGATGGTACCCCTGAGAAAGGTGATTGCACTGAATTGCTTTTTGTAAATATATTGCTCTCATAACACTTTCTCTCAAACTCTCTCTCTCTCTCACTCACACACACACACTCACACACAGGATTGCATTGATTTTACACACACTACATTGATTTTGACCTGCCCAAGCATAGTCTCCCTGATCTCATGGCTAGGCCTGTGCTCTTGTCATTGTTTGTGACCAAAATCATTGAAAAGCAGTCATGGAAAATCTCACAAAAATACAGGAAAACATAACAGAAAATGACTGAGTGTCACGTGGCGATTGGCTGAGCACCGCTTATATCACAGTCCTTTACTGTGTGAGTCTCAGCTGTTGCAGACTGAGCAGTAAGTGATAACCACCCTTCTGTACTTACCATCTCCTAACTGCTTAGCATGCTAACAAGCTTATGATGCCCGAAAGACACAAAAACTGCTATAGAGCTGACATGAACCCAGTGACCTAAAATTGACTAAAATCCATTTTCCCTGATGCTCAGCTTTTTACAAATAGCCATGGATCACTGTCATATCCCTGATTATGAAATAAAAACAGAAACATACATAGAAAAAATATGAAATGTATTCTCTTTTTTAAAAGAGAATTGAGACTTGAGACTCAAATGTTTTAGAATATGGCCTTTCTGCAGTGGAAAGCATGGAAAATCTTTTTATGGCAAGGTTAACTTTGTGTGCTTCACCATAAACTAACAGTACCCCAGACTGTACATGTTCATGATTTGAGGAACTAGCTAAATAAAGAACCCCTTTATTTTCATGAAGAACATGAACTGGTCCCTACAAGGACTTTGTGGTGTGTGTGTGTGTGTGTGTGTGTGTGTGTGTGTGTGTGTGTGTGTGTGTGTGTGTGTGTGTGTGTGTGTGTGTGTGTGTGTGATCATCAGCACAATACACTTACAAATTCAATTCAGTTTCCGTACATTTCTCAAGGGGTACCATGCCTAACCTTGCAATCAAAACTTGCCCCTTCAAAGTATGAACAACACAACACAACGCAACGCAACACAACGCAACACAAGACAACAGTGGTGTATGTCCTAATGTCCTCTGCTAAAATTACTTAGCCACTTCAGTAGTTATGGGATATCACACACAGACAGACACACACACACACACACTCACAGGGCACTCGTAATCTGGACCAGGCTTTTAAATAAAGTAAGAAACTTGACATGCTTAAGGACACAAATACAGAATTAGCATCCAGGTAATGCCTTCACCACCTTCCGCACAAAAGCCTGCTCACCATGCTGGGCTGTGGGGCCTCTGGTTAAGTCCAGCCCACAGAACTGAATCCAGCTGGTCTCCCTCATGCTGCCTGACTCAGGGCTCTGGCCTTGGTCCTGAAAACAGCACTGCCCTGAAAGGGCCAGCGCAACAAACACTGTAAACTTCCATTTCTATTTATGTTTTAAATCCCTGGGACTTGGTGGGTTTGTGCATATCACACACACACACACACACATGCCTGTGCATGAAATGACATCCACAGCCTGATTACCGCATGTTTCTGATCAAGTGTTGGAAAACTCTACAGTGAGAAAGGAGAACAAATGAATAGCATTGGTCACTGAATGAAGGATGAGAAAATGGTTTAAAAGTAATAGTTTGATTCAGATAACCTTTTTTATCATTCCCAAATTTAACTATAAAATCAGATCCAGACCTTGCAAACCTCCCCCACAGAGTCGGGAGGAGGCAGCTATTTTCCACACCGCAGATGTGACTGTAATTACATATTACCATTGCTCTCTGAGAACACACGATCGACATACACTGCCCCATTCGCAAACCTGCATGAGCTTGGCCAGCCAGGAGAGTTTGTATACAGAGTAATGATGCTGATGAGTGCTAACTGGCTAACCTGCTATGTTTCCCCCGGCAACACTGAGCCAATCGCTGCCCGCTACATGTGGTGCCAAAGCCATAGACTTTGATAGCGCACAGCCAGGACACTCAGCTACACCACTCACTCTGTTTGCTATCCGAAGGCAAGCATGCTAACAGACTATCTGATATCCTTGGTGTGCCATGCTTTGTATAATCAATAACCTCAAATAGTAAAAAAAAAAGAAAAAAATCCTTTAGAACACTTCCGTTTCTCATAAACTCCACAGTGAGTGCAGAAACAAATAGAACAAATGATCTGGAATGAAACAAGAGGAAACCCAGAAGTGTAAAGAGTAGTTACACTTTCATACATACACCCTGATGAATTATTCCAATAAAATATTCAGACTGTGCATTAATGTATCTCCTGAGTAGCGTGAAGAGGACATAACTCTTGTGGCCATAATTGCATTATATGGGTCCAGAGAGAGTGCTGTTTTACCCAGAACCATAATATTACTAAACATTAACTACAGCTGCATGTGTTAAATGTTCAGGAGAAATGACTCAACATGAGAAGTGTGCTGGCAGATTGCAAACAAGTTGTGTGTTGCGTTGAGAAGTGCCACGCTGTATGTTATGCTAATAAAATGAACGATCGTTAGCCCTTTGTAAGCTCAGAGAATTGCCTAAGCAGACATTTCTTTCTGTTTGCTGCAGTGGAAAGCCTAATGGCATAATTAAGGTGGCTGTGATTTGTTTGTTTTCCATTCATCATTTTGGTTATCGTTGTTGTTCGCGGTTGTTATTGATCGTGGTAATATTTCCTCACCATAATGAAAACTTTGAATATTTTTTGTCATTTCTGCAGTAATTGCACCAGCACTTTACACATAATAAATATGGCTAGGTTATTATTAAACTAGGTTATTGCAATGCTACTGTGTCCCTAACCACTGAGCCGTCATGAATTTAAATGAGAGGACATCACCAGTCTCGCAAGGTCATAGCGTCTGCTATTCATTCTGGCCGTTAGTTATTAAAATGTAGTTCTGATTTGTTCCTGAAATTTGGGAACAGAAACATATCTAAAGCCTATAAAATAATCCTACAGTGCTGGAGTTACTCTTTCCTGTAGAATAAGAGGCTCTGTTAAGTGCTCTTCTCCATGTGTGAATTCATTGTGTGGAATGGTTGGTTGGACAGGAGCTGGAATTTTTTCAAGTGCTAACCTACAGCTCCTTCAAAAATATGTTTTAACCAGTGAACTGGGCTCTCCTCGGAGCCAACATGGCGTCCGACTTTGTGCTGCATAGGATCTCGTCTGTCATCCCATTCCCATAGAGTGAGGCACAGAGAAGTATCTGATCCCCATCAATCAGCCAATCATGAGGCTTGATCCGTTGCCATGACGCCGGGTACCAAGTGTTGCCGTGACAGATAGCTGATGCCACTTTTAAGCCCATTTGGCACCAAATGAAGCCAAAAAAACTTGAAGCATCTGGAGTAATGCTGCCATTCTGTGCCACCAGGCCCTTATCCTCTATGTTTCCACAGTCTGCCTGTCCCAGCAGGGAAGGCTCAGTGATCGAGATGAGGCCAGACACATTCCAGACCGACTGGAGTCATAGCGGCAGAGTCGAGTCCGCGGTATTTTTAGCGCATATCTGCAAATTGAATTTCCCTTGTTTCCAATCTATTTTTTAAAACACATTAGCAACACAGAAGTCATTATAGTCTCTTCCACCACAACAAATTACAGAGGGCGTCCGACGAAGATTTAATTTCGTTACGAGAAACAAGTATCGCGCAAATGTAAAAGACTGTTGCGTCAAGTCGGGCCCCGGGAGTCTGTGAGACTCTGTCTAAATGCCACGCTTTTCTTTAAACATTTGGAGTAATTCGATCAAACTAAACTTTGTAATCGGATAAAACAATTGCTCATTTCATTGCGTCGCCATGGAAAAATGTATCGTTTTCCATCAGCCATGACACAAAAAGACCAAACTCTTACTGCAGATTTACTTATCAGGGTCACTCAACTCTGCTGAACTTAAACTGCACACTAACGCACATGCAGACATGAGGGAACGCACGCTCCCATGCAGTTTACACACTGAACTGAGTTATTAGGCAAAATGTGGAGATAAAGCAAAGCAGAGAACCAAGGAGTGCCCATAGTTCTCTCTTAAACTGCATTAAGTGTTAGACAGCATTCGGAATGGTTCTAAAAGTTCATAAAACCCCGGGGAAATAGTTTTCTTCAACATATCAAGTGTCCAATTTACAGACAGAGGCTGTAGTTTGATTACATACATTCGACTTAAAGTCTTTCATTTGCAAGGTGATTGGCGGGCTCCCCTTCGGGACCCTCACTCAAGTAAGTGTTCCTTATCGCCCGTGGTAACATCCGTCTCCTGGAAACGGGTTCACGCCCTCATCTCATCATCTCGGCAGATTACTGTAATACCATCTACTCCGCCCGCCCATCTCACTCCATCAGGAGGCTGCGGTCTGCGCAGAATTCAGCTGCGCAGAGAATCGCATGCATCACTGGGGATTAGTCAGTTTCCCAGCTCCCTGCCTCTTTACGGATGGACTATAAAACACCCTCCACAGTCTCACAACTCCCCGCATCAACGGCCTCCTTTATTCACACACTCTCTCCTGTATCCTCCGCTCTCCTAAGGATCTTCTCCTAAGGCTCAAAACCAGCCTGCGTTACTCTGGTGATCATAGTAACATCAACATAGGCATCAATAACACCCCATTAGTCTCATTCTTTGTAGTATTTTATGTTCATTTTCAATGGAAAGTATTGAATAATTATTTCAGTTTAATGCCTACCTGTTTGCAGCAGAGTTTGAAATTTAAAAGGAGTGTTAAGAATGATCTTTGTAAGAGTATCATGACCAGTTTACCAGTGTGTCCGTATCTCTTAGTTATATATATATATCTGAGGATTTACCTTTATTAAATATTAAAATTCCAGCTATGCATTCCATTTTAAAAATAATATCTACAGTGCTAGACTAATATTTAGTAATGATCTAATATTTAGTTTTCTTTAATTCTTCAAATATTCTCAATAAACTGTAAGTGAATTATGGGTGCATGAACTGCTTAAGGAAATTCACTGTGCACACTGACTGGGCGGGCTCATTCCTCATTGAAACAGGTAAATACCGGAACTCATTATAAAACGCCCTCTCATAAAGACTTTCTCTCACTCTATGCCCTCTTTCTTCTTCCCCATCCATTCTTCCCCCTCTGTTGCATCTCTCCTCTCTCTCTCTCTCTTTTGCTCTCTGCTGCAATGCACCATTTATGAAGTGATTTTGGTGCCCCCTGCTGGGCTTTAGGCAAACAGACGGCATGGCTCCCTTGCAGAAGCTACACCGAGTGAGAATTATCCAGAAATGGGATGTGCTGTGACTCAATCTCAGATTTTGTTTGACGTTTGGGAATCCCAATCTCAGCCTACAGGAAGACACTGTCACAGTGCAGCAGATAATTTGAACCGACTCGATGATTTAGCTTGCTTCCTTTTTGAACAGCCCCGCTCTGCTCCAGTGACCTGACATGACAACGGCCGCTGGCGACGTTGGACTCGTCTTCTGTGTCAGTCAGACCTCTAATCCAGGCAGACTTTCAGTGCATTCCAGAGACATTCTGCCAGTGGCACTCTCACATTCAGTCACTCTGTGTGTCTTCTGATTGGAGAATGACAGTCATACTTGTTCGGTCACTCTGTGGTTCCTCGGTGCCTTTGATCAGACTCACTCTGTGAGAACCCTCTGCTGTGACACTGTAAGGGAAACAGTACCATGGAAACTACAACATTTATCATACAATCTATGGGTTTCTTTTATCAAACATTTAAACATATGTAAATTTGTACCTGTTTTTTTTTTTTTTTTCTCAAAGTGATACAAATCAAATATTTGGGGTGACACCTGGGAATTATTTTTTGTTTCAAGTTTCAAGTTTTACTTTAAATTTACATATAATGTGTCATTACATTCATAACGCTAAAAAAACAACTACATATTTAAACATGTAAATACTTGATAAATCTAGTTCTATATTTTTTATAAGCCTGTACATTGCATGTAATCAGCTGTGCGTGTGTAGTGTGTGAGCGTGTCCTTCAGCACATGTGAATCCCATCCTCTGAGTTATTGCGTCATTATGATGTCATTATGATCATGTAAATGTGAATGATGTAATCAGCTGTGCGTGTGTAGTGTGTGAGCGTGTCCTTCAGCACATGTGAATCCCATCCTCTGAGTTATTGCGTCATTATGATGTCATTATGATCATGTAAATGTGAATGTGCTTAATTAAAATGGTGGTCTGGAGTTCTTTGCCACGGAGAACGACCAGCGCTTCACCTTATGATGGCCATTAAACGTTAATACCCGATTTGCAGGTTGGCAGTCGTTCCCTCCGTTTTGGAAGGGATAATGGTGAAAAATGTGGGTCTTACTCCTCGCGGTGCTACGCGTTACCAGGTCTCTGGGGTGAATGAGCTCCTTTAACGAGAGTGAAGGATGTGATGTGTTTTTATCTGAAGAGTGTGATGTGTGTTTATTAGAGGATTGTGACAAGTGAGAGACCCTGTCACAAACTCCTCGGGTTAGGGTTCTGTTTCTAAAAGAGAGCGAACGGGATAGAAGTGGAATGATCTTGATGACTCCTCTGTGGTAATTACAGCTGTTTAATGAAGTGTGCCAGTCTTTAAAAACAGGGGGCCCCACCGGTGATATCGCCTTCATACAGTTTATGGAGGAGCAGCCCCTGAAATGGTATGGAAATTAATCAGACGGTATGTACAGGATTCAGAGACAGAAGGGCTACAGAGCGGCAGAGTGCTGCTTATGTCTGACGTGAGAAGTAGGGATTTTTGAGGGGGAGATGGTTATGCATTTTAATATTTTAGCAGCACAAGTACTCTTGTCATTCATATGGGCAAGATTCAAATAACATTACACTTTAAGGGATGAGGCCGGTGGATCCCTAACTACAGGCATCAAGTAAGTGTTTGTTTACATATCTATTTATTTTTGTTCAGGGCCAGTGAAAGGAAATGGGGGTTCTTGAGTTGGTGACGTCCATTTTCATATTGACAGCAGCTGGGGCCCTGTGTTAAGTTCCCAGTTCTCACCAAGAGCGAGTACCCAACTGGGAAGTAAGAAAAAACTAGATAACCACTACATTTGGAGATATGTAGGAAGGGGCTCTGAAAGACACTATTATGGTGTCCAGCAAGTTGGATTTTAAAGGAGAAAACTAAACTGAAATATAGCTCTCAGACACAAATAGGAGGAAAGAAAGGAGTCTGTTTCAGAACTGACTACAGAACAGTCTGTAATCACTAATAAAAAGGTTTCTTAACTCAAAGATCCCATGGGTTGGATTTTCTTCAAACAATTAAAACTCTAATCGAAGGAGACTATGTTGGGGTCTCCTTCAATGAAATAAAATAAATGTCCCATATTGGGGCAGTTCTTAAATGAACTTAGCTAAAAAAAAAAAAAAACATAAATCTAGACATAAGTTTCTACATACACTTTCAACTGGGGCTGAACAATACCAAATTACAACTCTTAAATCCCAACTGAAACTCTCTCTCTGCACACAGGCAGGCCCATATACCCTGTGACTGATCAGCCACAGGTGGCCCAGTTTATTCAGCCTGTTAACAAACTGAGGTGGCTCCACCCACCAGCCTCAGCGCAAACCCAGAAATGGACTTCTGGAATGCTGGAATGGAATATCAGTTTCCGTCCACAGCCACCTGTATCATGTATGAGCCATTAGAGTAGTGATCAAAACAGGAAAACGGTCACTTAGGGTGATGCTCAGGAAAGACTAAAGAAAGTGGATTTGTTTGTGTGTGTGTGTGTGTGTGTGTGTGTATGTGTTTGTGTGATGGGGGGGGGGGGGGGGGGGGGGTTGAGGGGGGTTTGTGTAAATGTCTGTGATCTACAAGTAAAAGGTTGACCATAAAGGCAAATCTGTGTGCATCCAAACAGAACTCAGTGCAGATGCTGAGTAAAATTGCCATAGCAATAAGAGAAAAGAAAGTACCCACACTCTCTCAGCAATTTTTCAAAAAGTATTATTCGTTCTGCGATTCAGCTATATCTTCATCAGGTATTCTTCTACAAGACAAACATTCTCATAGATATTCAGTCTTCTTTCCCTGAGGTACCTTGTTTTTATAATATTTGTGCTGGTCATTTTTATCCACGATGAAATTAGACTGACTTCAGACAAAATGCCCTTGCGTTTTGGCTTGGCTGAACCAGTTCAAGTTATAAAAATTCACATCTGCTTGATAAAAGGCAGCAATATGCTTTTGTGTAATCACATTGTTATTCTAATGTGCTAGATTTCTCTCATAGCATGGAAGAAGGTTTGAGAGTTACGTTTAGGTTTTCTTTTTGAGGAGAAGGTATTGACATGTTCTATTGGGGATAAATAAGACTGGAAAGAACCAAAGGCAAGGCAAGCAATAAAAATGGTCAGTTGAAACCCAAGAGTGCTTCAGATTTAGAGCTGAAGAAGTTGAATGCTCAGACACCAGACATAATTGTATCTGAATGAAGAATTCAAGCATTTTCTATACATGACACTCAAAAGAATACTGAGACTTGGGTTCAATCAAATTAAATGAATGTCTTTAAGGACATGAGCTATCCAATCAAAATAAACTGTACACCAGAGGCATATTGGAGTAGTTGCTGTTGTTTTGGAGAAAAGCAAACACCTCCTTTGGAATGGAGTGTGTTGTTTTCATCCTGAAATAGAATAACATATGCCCTTCAAGAGACTAAAGTCTGCTTTTATCGAATTGCATGTATCTTTAAAAGGATTTGTTTGAACTTTCTCTCAAAGTTTGTTTGATTGAGCCCTGGCCTGAGCTTCCATCAAATACATAAGAATGATGCAACGCTGGCTTTATGAAGACATCGGACTGGCTTCATAAGACACGCCTCAAGACATTATCGACAATGTGTCAGCATCCTACACTCGCCTTGGTCTCTCTGCTCAAAAATAGACTGGCGGGGGTTTTCAATACCTACCAACTGAGGTTCCTCATTCATCATGTCTGAATTACAGCTTTCACAGGCCACGTTTTCCTTTCATTGCTGGATGTGAGATGTACCAGGAAAATAAAAGTAAAACCATGCCTTTTTATTCGATACGAGTTACTGAGAGAGAAAAGTATGAGCAAAACCACAGTCCAACACAACCCCCTTCCGCCCCCAACCCTGCCTGGGCCGGTCGCACTGGTGGTTTGATCGTGTTCCAGAATATCTTGCAGAACATTAACGATCATTAGCATTAATGCAAAGAGCACAGCCTGGTTATCCGCGCGGCCCTGGGCAGGTAATGACTGCATTAATCACAGTGGAGATCATGTACTGGACATCCTGATCCAGTGTTTCTGCCCCATCTGGTGGGCCGGTCTAAAGGCAAGGGGTTTTCACTCATTGCTGTTGCCCCTCTGTTGCCACCCTTCAGCTCTTCCATGGCTCACAGGTGACATAGCTGCTGTACTGCTGCACTCTGAGCCTCTAATATTGGTCGAAAATGTGTAAGGCCTCCCTGAGAGGCGGGAGAAAATGGCTGCTTACCTGTGTAACCATGGCATCTCATTGTGATTGGTTGTAAGAGGTTGAGGGGGAGTGGGGAATTATGGGGGCAATGAGGCATTAGAAAAGAGCTATTAAACTAAAATGTATTATTATTATTATTATTATTATTATTATTAGTTAATGATGATTTCTATGGCTGGAGAGCACTTTAGCCTGCTCTCCAGGCTCCTAAATATGATCGCAGAGTACCTGAAGGGCTGAACTTGAGTGCTGGATCAATCACCAATACTGAACGACTTTGGTTACAAAGGCAGTCTCACCGTAAGACACAGACATTGACATATACTCATATTCACAAATGTGCAAGCAAATCATGTCTAAGATTTACTGACAACCAGATTTACTGACAATGATAATACTGCTTAATAGTGGGTTAACATGCAGGTTTTTCCAGGCCATAATCTGACATGGTGCCAGTGTGTCATGGTCATGGGTTAAATCATTAAATGCAGGGAAACCCCTCACCTTTAATTGAATTAATTCACATTAATTAAGTAATTAACGAGCTGATGGTCCACACATGGAGCAGCTGCCATGGGCAGCGACAGGCAGCCCAGTGGCCGCGGCGCAGGGGAGATGCTGCGGTTCACTCAGGGTGAAACCCGTCATCTGAATGGAGAAGCTCCAGCTCCCGCCAGCTCCCTGTTATTTATGACGGAGGTCAAGCCCGTCACTCCACATCAACAGCTTGGAGGATAAGTCACCACGGAGACGGGCTGGACGGCTGCAGCTTCCCTGTTTCCTGTGTTCCTGTGGTGTGGGATATTGGGAGATGTAAGAGGTGTTTTTTTTTTTTCGGTGGGTGGGTGGATGGAGGTGGGGGGGGGTATTCATTTTGCTGGACAGGTGCCTGACAAAATCTTGTTTAGGGTTTTGGGGAGGGTTGGGCTGGGGGGGCAGTATGGGGATACCTGCAGCTAAACTGAAATAGGAACCTTGTATTCTGTAGAAGAATGGGTATACTGTACTAAACAAAGTATGTAAACACAAGCTAACACGTTTAACAAGCTTTAGCTGCTCTGACTGAGCTTCTGTTGGTTTCCCAGGACAGGTATATTAAATGATTTGGTTACACTTAATTTGAATAATCAGTTCCAAATTATGCATAGAAATATTATATCACACATACTGATATGTATATATAGTATATGTTTGTGTGTGAGTTTGCGTATGTGTGAGTATGTTTACAGAGAGAGAGAGAGAGAGAATGAATCTGACATCGGTGTCAGAGCCTATTATCAATTCATATCTGTATGAATTAAATATGAACATGCAAGAGGATTTTTTCCATTTTTCCAACAATGACTGCCGAGCAACCTTACACACTGACACTTCTTGCCACACTAGTTAAAAAAGTCACATTCAGGTAGCAGGTAACAGTGTTTATTTATTGTTTTATTTCCCCTGCCGTTTTGTCATTTTCCCCTCTTTGTGCTGGGTATTTGAGTATCTCTGGGGTAATGCAGAAAGGGGAGACGGGTTTGTGCACCATGATGAATGAGCCCTCTAAGAGTGGGGCCCATAAGGCATGCACAATGGCTGGGGTCCACTCTGTTCTGTAGCCCCTCACAGCCTCCTCATTTATTGCAGACGGTTGCACATGACAGATAATCACATCAGCTGAGAGCTAACAAAGTTGTTTTTCCTCTGAGATATCATTATGCAAAAAGTCACTGCGTGTTCATTTTCACAGCCCCCTTACGAAAGGGCCAGAAATTTGATTAAAATCCTCCATTTAAGAGACGGCCTTGGATTCGCAGCAGGCCTCGTCGCCTGCCTCTCCGTTGCCATTAATGCATGTTATTTCTAAATGTCACCATACTTTTCTTTCAGACTCTCCAAATTGGACTGAAATGGTCTGGAGTAAAGTGGCTGTCAGCGTCGGCTAACACATCCACTTTCTCATTCAGCTCAAAGAAAAGACCTAATTACAGTCAACTGGGTCTGACTATCATCTCGAACATGCACTTTTACTTAGTTTGAAGTGGAGCCAGTCACTCTTCTGCAAGGACAGGAACATAAATATGACCATGGACCAGAAACCTGATACTTTGCACACAGTAAACACACACTGTTGTGTTGCCACCTCTGTCAGGTTTTCTGGAATTGTTCTGGAATTTTGCCCTCTGTCAAGGAAGTATTCTAGAATTTGATCAATTTGTATCCAAAGCTGTTTGTTCTTTGTCATTTTTAACAAATGAATTCCCTGTAATCCAAGTGACCCATTCATGTATCTATATATTCATAAATGCATAATTCCTAGTGTCTGTCACCATCGAAATTATGTCAGATTATTAAACTTTTGCCACAGTATTTTGGAAAGTGTTTTGTTTCGAGATAGCAGTATCCTGATACAATGCTACGTTATATTATCCTACACTAGTTCCCACTATGTGTCCTGCATTTGGTTAAAGCTGGTTTATGTACAACTGAGCAGATGCTGTCCTTTGTTTAAACAGATATTGACCAATGGGGAAAAAGATAAGTGGAGCCTGGGTCATTCCTGGTGAAAACAAAAAAGGGGAGGATGAGTAAGAACATATGGGATGAGCAGAAGTGAGAAAGCAATGCAATCTGTATACTTACTTCCATTGGAAAGACTGTTTGTTTGTTGCAGTGTCACGTGTTCCGCAGTTTATGGATTTGAATCTGCTGTACTTGTTGATGAACCATGGAACTTCCTGTAAGTCTCTTTGAATGAAAAGCGCCAGGTAAATGACTAAAATGTTGATGTAAATGATCATTTCCAAACTTGGGTTTGGGTATGCCCCACCCACCCTTAACTTGATGGATGGTAAACCTGCCATTTCATTTTATAAAGTACTGGCTGTGAAGTGTGACTCCTCACCGGTAAGCAGTCTCCAAAATGTGGTCTACCAATGTAAGGAGACAAACTCCCAGTTTATATAGAGCAAAGAACCAATCCAGGGACAGGAAACAGGCCATATTAGGGTTTGGGAGAGTCCATTCAATACTCAGTGGAGGGGGAGCAATGGGGTCCTTGTGAGGGCCTGACAATCAAACTCTAGTGATCTGTAAGGAGCCCCTGTGTGGTCATGAGAGGAGTTTCAGTCTGTGAAAATATTATTAGTTGCAATGGTGGCCAGTTTGTTGTTGTAATGATGTCGAAAGTCTTCATTGATAAAAAACAAAAAAAGTGGCAGATGTCTCATATATAATTTCCATAAAGTCTATGCATATCCATAACTTCAGATATATAGTTAGGTAATTTTGTTTGTATGTAAATTTACCATCTCTTTCCCTCCCATATGTAGGTATGTTCCACTGTTCATTGCAGTTTTTCCATTTTGCCACAAGAGGGCAACATTAGTCCACTTAATAATAATTACATGGCACAGGAAGACTGCTTCTAGCAGCGTGGAATATTTGTGAAATAAACTGCATGTAAAAGAGATACAATCTTATACAATCACAGGAAAATGATCCTTTTTACTTTACTATTATTCTATCTGGTATTAAAATGTATTTGTACGCTTGAATAAATGCCTCGGAATAGCTACCCCTAGGGTTTGAGCATAATTTTTGGTAAAGGTTAGCTTTCATTTTAGCACTTTGAGATACCTGACAGGCACTGTTGTGCAGTTCAGAATTCAGAATTTTCAGTGGGCTGACCATGGAACTACCGACTAAGTTAGAGCTCCCCCTGGGGGCAGTTTCAGTCACAGCACCCCCACGTGTTACCAAGCTGGTGGTCTAGTGGGCATCACACAGGGCACTGAGAGGGAGGCGGGGTCAGAGGCGGAGTCGGAGAGGAGTCACATGGGCGAGTAGCTTGGCTGCTGACCTTCCCCCGGCACCAAAGCCGACCAGGCTGGGTGTACGCCTCTGTAAAGGAAAATTGGATTACGCTGATCGGCTCCAGTATCCCATAAGGCAGCAGTGTGCAGTGACGATAAGAGCTGTGGTCTCCATGCTGAAACACCAATGGGGCACTGCCGTCAAGCCCATCGCTCCCTCCCAGGCCATGCGTGACGTTTACCTCTTATTCTGTGGTAAAAGAGAAAAGGGAAGAGAGGGACTCAGTGCGCCATTATTTAAAACAAGGGGTGTCAAACCCATACACTGCTAGAACATAGTGTGGTTTCCTTTTCATTCATCATCTCTTCAGCAACTAGCCTATTACCTTAGAGACAGTGTGTATGAGCTCTTTAGCCAGTCAGTGACTTATCCTTAATTGTTGCAGCGCTTAATTGTTGAAAATCAACAGGCAGAGCAGATACTGCAGCCCTCCAGAACTGGATTCTGATATCACTGATTTAAACAGCTGAAGCTGATTCAGCCAAGGAGATGTGAAAAGGGCAGCTTTGGGAGGAGAGAATGTTTTCCCTCATTTAAACATGACGCTTTAGGCAATACATTGATTCTTAAACCCTCCTAAAGCAGCAGGAGTATGAGAGCTGGGAGAGAGTTAAACTGCCAGAGCAGCTCGCCCTCAGCCGTGTGGAATAAAGAGCAGGAGCTGAGGAACAGACCTGAAGTTCAGGCGAGCACAGAGGCCGTTTCCCGGCCCTGCAGCCGTCATGAGAGCTCTGACTGCAGGGAAACCCCACATGTCAGAGACGCAGACGCTGCCTTTGTGTCCGCCGTTTGATCTGAGCTTGTATACACTCCCAGAGCTTGCTCCTCACATGTTTGTAGACAATGCTGAGGATTCTGAGAGATTCCCAGACAACACTGAAATTGACGGGGTTTAGAATAAAGTATCCAACAACAAAAAAATAAAGCTGCAACTTACATATCAGACATTTTACATACCACCATTTTATTCACCTGGACATTTACAGAAGCAGCTTGTGTCTTGATGCTGCTAAACTGTCTGACTTTCTAAGACCCAAAATGCCAGTATTGAAACAACAGTAGACAAGTCCATTTATATGCATAGTCATAGTGGCACATACTTATATACTTATATACTGTACAGCCTAACATTGCAGAGAAACACGCCATATTATCAAGCCTGTGGTATTATTTTTAACCTCTATATTGCTTCATGCTGTATGAAACTTCATCACCATTCTCCAGCCAAAAGGTAGCTGAATTTACATCAGATCAGGTGAATTAACCACACACACAGAATGGGATAATAGAAAGGAAACACGTTGCTAGCAGCTTTGCAGTCCTCTGGTCCCTGTGTCTCAGCCACCCAGTGAAATCAAACACACAGCAAGGGAGGTTGCCATTTCAACTCCTTAACCACTGTGCCACCTGCCATGAGTGATGCTGAGTTTCACAAAATCAAGAACTCTACTTCAGAGTCGCCTCTGGGCGTTGTCCCTTGTTTCTCAGCATGCGAAATGGGACTGTATTATGTGTACCAATGTAAGTGATGCACAGGGCCACAGGGAGCTGTAGAACAGACCGCTTACATGGGGATGAGTTTAAGCCTGTATCCTCTCCCTTTGTTTAAAATGCAGGGTTACCATGACTACAATCATGCCTTTTGGGTTTTTTTTTGTCCTTCTATTGTTTTGTGGAGATTTATTTGCATCATGGCAGTTTTGGCTCACTGTCTCCATCGGTGTTCTATAGGTTTATTTCGGCCCCACAGGGAGTGTGGATAGAACGGTGAGCTGAAGACCAGAGGGACGCTGGCCTTCTCATGAAGCAGGGGTTGCCATGGCGAGCTCAGCCACAGGGACACCTATTGTGAGCGTGCATGTGCTGCGAGCGTGCACGTGCAGACACCCAGATGGAGCTGGCCAGCCATCCCTGAAGGAGGACGCTTCAAACAACAAAGGCATCACACATCTGTCCCCCTCATTGTATTACATATTTATAACTATATTATGTGACAACATTACCATATTTATAACTTTCCGAAACGTATTTGTGACACCGCTCTCCCTGGTTTATTCTAAAAACCATTTGGTATTCCTCTGCTTAGCAGATGGACTTCTTGTGTACTCAGCTACTTTACCTTTTTTTTCCCCTCTCCTTTCCTCCTTAATTTGAAATTGCAGATTCTACCTCCCTGATTACTGTTAATGCCACCTGCAGCAGAAGTGTGTGTGCCCCTCCAATGCACCAGCGAGCGTTTCACACCCTCAGCCCAACAGGGGAGCCTCAGAGTGGTGTGGGGATATGGAGGCCAGCCCTGCGGTGCTGGCACAGCGTGGGGATAAAGCTGGGTCGTCCTGACATTGCCCTGAGATGACCCAACCTTTGCCCCCGTGGCACAGAGCCGACTTCGTCCCGTTGCTTTGAGCTCCCAGGTCATACTCAGCTGATCAGGTGGGCTTGGCAGAGGCTTGACCCTGTGACCACAGCTAAGGCCGATCCAGAGGTCACTTTCACAGACAGAGCCCCACTGGAGCCCCTGCTCTGGCAATATACCTGAAGAGGCAAACACCTGTACCGTATGAAGGGTACAGGCAGGTGAGATTTCAGGACCAATCAAAGGGGCGGGCAGGGAGAGACATATCTGTCTCAGGGTTTCTTGCCAATCACTGCAGTTCATTATTCACTTAATTCCTATCATTTGTGTCATCAGACAGTTCAGCCGCCTTATTGGTTAATCTCATGACAGACTGATAAAGACTGCTGTCAGGATCTCACAGGAAGCATTTTGGCAGTCTAATCTATGAGTGAATCTGCATTTGTCTGTGCAGATAGCTCTTTCCACAGAAAAAAAAAAGCCACTTGTAATCATTCAGGACAGTGAGCTGCTAAAAACTCACCATACCAAACACTACTCACGAAAAACACTCAAAACATGTAGTATCACGTTACCTAAGTGTTTTCAGCAGCATCCTAATTCAGAGAGTCATTACAGCTCTGTCCACTGGGTGGTGCTATTTCTCTTTGTGAACAACATGTTCACTTGTCTGGAACATTGAGTCTGAGACCCATCATGGAACAGAAGTAGGAAAAAAAAGTCTTTCTTTTTTGCGCAACCCATATGCCCGAGGATTGAAAAGCATCATATTTTTAATGTTTTTAAAAAAATGTTTTCATATTTTTATGACTGGCGGACCAGTAAACCTTTCAGACTATGCTACCCTGTAAATGTTAATGAGAAAACAAAAGGTCAAAGTTATATTGCTGGTGGAGGAAGCCATCACACTGTCTAACAGGGCCTTTTTATAGTCTGATTTATGAATATTCTTGTGTTATAAGGCATAATATGACTCACATTAACTTGAATACATCATGGCAATATTTCAGATCCTCCTGTCATTGTGCCACATTGAAAACTAAGGACAAATTGTATGACTACATCAATGTGCTAAAGCTGTCCCCTCCCTTGGTGTCAACTTGTCTGAACATGCAAAACCACAGGGTCCAACATATCCTCTAATATATCATGTCTCTCTTTCTCTATCCATGTCCCCCCCTCCCTCCCTCCCTCCCTCCCTCTGTCTTTCTTCTTTTCGATACCCTCCCTCCTCTCCTCCCTCTATTTTTTATGAATCCTGTGTTTCATCATTAATAAGCAAGATGATTTTATTCCTTATCACTTCCTGATGGAACAGGTTTGTAGCACTTCCATGCTCAGAGTATCTTTCTGTATCCACCTCTTTCTGCTTCCTCCTGCCTTCTTCTTCCTCTCTGAAAAGCCCTTCTCCCTCCCTCTCTCCTGCCCCTTCACCCCGGTCCCCTTCTCTCCGTTCACATGTCCCAAATGGAAGATGCTTCGTCTCGTTCTCTCTCCATCCCTCCGTGGGGAGTCAGGAGGCAGCCAGATGCTGTCCTGATGCCTGACTCAGCTGCCTCCTTTGGGAGGGAGATCTCTGGGACTCCTGCTTTTCCCTGGAGCGCTAACGCAGGGATGGAGTTACAGCTGGATCTGTGTGCTCAACGGGTCTGATCATCCTCTTATGGAAACAAAGGTGTAGAACTGTAGAACAAGAGTAGCCTGTAAAAAAAGAACAAGTAGTATTACATGAACAGAACTACACATGTGGCCCTACACATGCAGGTGATAAACCCGATTAGCAAAGAAATAAGAAACAGTGAATGTATTTTTATGTCACTTTTAGGTGTGTGCGCATATGTGTGTGTGGGTGTATGTACAGGGGCGTAGCTAGAAATTCTGGGCTGTGTACACAGACAGGGTCTTTATAAAAAAAAAATAAATTCCAGATTTTCATGGGCCCCTTCAAATCCTTTGGCCCTGTATACTTAGTACCCTTTTCCCCCCGGTGCTACGCCCCTGTGTTTGTATGTTTGTTTCTGCTTGAGATGTGCTTATGAAGTGGATCAGAACTCTATGCCTTCTGTGAAAGTAAAGGAGGTAAAACACAAACTCAAGCTCATACTAAAGTTTATATTCATGTAGACCCACTGGCAAAACATGATGCTTTGATACAATAACCTACTGTCTGATCAGAGCTGAAATATAATGCAGATCCTGTGAAAAATCTGGCAATATAAAACCACACCATAGTGATGCCATCACACATCCGCATGATATAATTATAGATATGAAATATATGACCATGCAATACAATATTATAGTTTTGCCTTTGTGTGCATGTATCTGAATTTGTAAGTGTCAGTTGACCATTAAACAGTTTCAAAACAAAGGCGAGTACAAGTATGCCGCATAATTATTTTCAGACACAGTCCGCTAACAAACAGCCCTGTGTTTGAATCTGACAAATTTTTACACATCCCAACCTTGTCAATTACTGTATGTTCGCTTCTGGGCCTTTGAGTCTACGAGATATACTCCCCTTTTACACATTAGCTGAGGAAAATTCACACAGTGTGTGATTCTTACTGTCATTTGCTTATTAGAGAACCAAAGCAAATTACAGTCTGATCCATCAAGTGTACAGAAATGAATAGATAAATAAAATTAGCATTGATCTATCAAAAATCCTGCTGTGGCTCAGCCGTAAACTCTGGAGAAGAGAGATCATATTCAGTGTGTGTGCGTGTGTGTGTGTGTGTGTGTGTGTGTGCGCATGCGTGCGAATGCCTGTGTGTGTGAGTGTGTGTGTGTGTGTTTGTGTGTGCGTGTGTGTGTGAGTGTTTGAGTGTGTATATGTTTGTGTTTGTGTGTGTGTGAGTGTGTGTGTGTGGTTGTGTGTGTATGTTTGTGTTTGTGTGTGAGTTTGTGTGATTGTGTGTGTATGTGTGTGCGAGAGAGTGTGTGGTTGTGTGAGAGTGTGTGTGTGTGTGTGTGTATGTGCGGGCATGTATGTGAGTGTGTGTAATGTAAGCAGGTTGCGCACACTTTCTGACCCATTTCATACATAGAAAGTGGTAAGCACTAGAGGGGAAGCTCGAGAGTGCTGACCTCCATATAAAAGCTCCTTGCCTGGAAGCACCTCACTGCTGGTCAATACCTCGATCAAGGGCCTACGGAACTGTTTACATGTTCTGACAGTCCCCAGGGCCTTCATCTGTGTACCCATAATCCTCTCTGGTATCCTCTTTTAGATACAATACACCACAAGGGTCACAGGCGCTAATGACAACCATCAGACCACTGGGCACACAGACATCAAACCCAATGAAAAAATGGATTTTCGTTTTCCCCTTGTCTTGTTCTCATTGATGCAAAGTGAAAAACAAGGCATGTGAGATGGAACATAATTCTCTCAGTGTGAAGACAGTGAAGGCTGGTCCCGCTTTTGTTTGTTAACTCTGTGCGACTGAGCACCAAACCTGTTTTCTGGGTACGTCAGGCCATCTGCGATCCTGTGTTCAGAGGCGTAATGGGGGAACGAAAGGAGAAAAGTCTGTTTCACCTAATTTGATCCATTGTGGAAAGGCACCAGTGGAAAGAGAAAGGCTTCTGTCATTTAATGAAAACCCTACGGTTGAATGCAGCACTGAAGTTCAAGAAAAGTTAAAGTTGAGTTAGTCTCAATAATGATGTCGCTGTAGTTGCGGCAGCATTGAAATTGGTACCATTAGAACAATAACATTAGCCAAACATTTGTAAAATTGGTTGGTAAAATTGGCCGACATTAACTTAAGTAGACTAATGGGCTCATAGTTGAAGAAATCACTGGTAAATTAGCATTAATGCAAAGGTTAATCAGGTTTTGTTATTTGCTCATTACAGAGGAGTCTTTCCAAAGACCATTCACCAACCTATCAAGCAATGGCCATATTTGTATCTGTCTTCATTTCTATAAAACATGAATGCGCACCGCACACCACACGCACACACACACACACACACACACACACACAGACACACACACACACACGCGCATGCACACCACACGCACACACACACACGCGCGCGCGCATGCACACCACACGCATACACACACGCGCGCATGCACACCACACGCACACACACATGCACACCACACACACACATACACACGCACACATACAATGCACACGCAAACATTCACCCCACGCGCATATGATACATACATGGAAATGAATAATCTCTGTTGTTGAAATCAGTGCAGTTCATTCCCAGATACTGAGCATGTGAGAGTGCAGCTCGTCGTGTGGTTTAAATGGCAGTGCCCGTTTTTGGCTGAGTCATGCCAGGGAACGGTTATAGCAGTGTAATCAGCTGGGAAGAAAGGCAGCAGAAACCTGATACACTAACCTGCTGGTTCACCATCTGGAGTGCCAGGCCAGCCGGCCCAAGACCAAGGGGAGATTGGCGTATCGAGACCCCACCCACCCCCCAGCCCCGCAATGATTTTCCATCCATGGCTCCCAACAGCCTGACACCTCACCCCACCAACAGTGTACGGAAAGGTCTGATGGGCCCGGCAGGGGCGGGGGAACTATGGGCCGCCTCCGGACAGAGGGACAAGGGGCTGGGGGGCTCCGGTCAGTTAGCCCTGTGACCCCTGAGCTGACCGGAGGGCTGGACACTATTGACTAACTGACCAGCAGGCAGCTGGAGAGGGCAGGGAACAGGGCGAGGAGTCTTTTTAAGCGTCTACATGGTGGATAAACACATGTAATCAAGCTCAATCACACGTGTGTACACATGTATGCGCATGAGTAGGTATACACACTCTCACTCTCTCACTACAAACACACAAGCTTTTACAAAGCTTAAGCTCACACTGACAAAAAAAGGGTCAAGTTTGTTTGTGTTTGTATTCGTTTTCATATTCATTTTTCACCATGCGTATTCATTTTTCTCTTCCATCTTTACACATGCTTGTCTGCCATATGCTCGTCTGCTTGCCAGTCTGTTTCTTTATTCGTCTGTCCACCAAAGTGACCTTGTGGAAAGACTCCATTCCTCTTCATGTATGAACCACTCCAGGCAAATCAATTTCACATTCAAAAATAACCAATTTTTATAAATTATCCATTATCCAAAGGTTGAGTTGTTTCCAAGATTTACATTTCCAAAGTATGAGGGAAAAAAAAAATAATGCAATACATAATTCATAGTTGACTCACTTTCATTAGCTGATAAACATTAATGAATGATTAATAAGCAGTTACACAGGGCTGGTTCGGGATGCTGTCGGTGAAACTCGGTGAGGTTGGTATGGAGGGGAATACAGAATTCCCCCCTCTGAGCTACGGATGCAAATGAGCGCACAAAAAAATCATCTGACCTGGGAGAACGTTGTCAATCTGTGAAATGTCACGGCTGTACAGTAATGAAGAAGCTTTGCGATGAATCTACATCACAATGAGAGGCATCGGTGGCAACAAAAATCGTATGTGACACATCGGGCTGCACAGGGGGGCACCCTATGGGAGCGGACTGCAGTTAGTCTCTGGGTGCAGTGTGAACTCAAACGCAGACATGAAACCAAAATTTATTGCCACAAGTCCAAAAGCAGGCACAGGGTCAAAGCCAGAAAATCACAGCAACCAGGGCAAAAATACAATCCAAAGACATAGTTGGGAAAAATAGGCAAGGTGGCAACCAGGCAGATACAGCAAACAAGGCAAGAACACAATCCAAAAAACAGAAAAACGGGTAAACAGGCAGGAGTCAAAAAAGGCAAGCAGAACAGCAACAAAAGGCTTGCAGCATAACTGATCAAACGAAACAGAGGCAAACTCGCACAGAAAAAGAGACAAGACAGAGAATATATACACAGCTACACAGGAGTAGTAATGAGACACAAGTGAACAACAGGGCAGGTAAGACAAATGAGCAATCAACTGAGCAGGTAACACAGAGGCGGGGAGACAAAGGGGAAATGAAAACAAAAGCGCACGGACAGGGGAACGCGAAAACCAAAGCATACGAAAACAAACAAACAAACAAAAACGAAAGCAAAAACAGAAACATTACAGGGCAGCATCACTGACAGCCAGTCTCTGGAGTCTGCAGTATTACCTATGGATTCTCTATGATGCTTGACTCAATTTTGACTCCTTCCATAGAGAGAGAGAGAAAGATAGAGGCAGATGAAAGAGGAGGTGGACAGATGCTATCCTGATCTACAATGCACCTGCCTCCTTAGGGAAGATGGTCATTGTCATCCATGTTTTTTTACCCTTGAGCAACAACAAGAGAAGGTACACAGAATTACAGATCATTGGTTGATTTCAAGGTTTGTTACTGCACAGTGAGAGTAGCCTATAAAAACAAACGGTAACTGGTACGCAAAACTGCACATGTGGCAGCATGTAAGCAATGACTCCAATTAGCAACTAATTAAAAATGTCTAAATAGGTGTATTTTCACATCACTTATAGAGTTACAATAACCCCTTATCTTCCCATGCATTATCTCTGTGGTGTACTATATATAATAAAGTCCTTCCTGTACGTCTGTGTGCGTGTGTGTGTGTGTGTGTGTGTGTGTGTGTGTGCATGTACTATACTTCCTCTTCCCCTCTCTCTTTCTGTCTCTCTTTGTGTCAGTTTCTCCAGTGAGCTATGGCATTCTTTCTACTAATCGTTCAACAGCAGTTTTGAGTTCAGAGACAAGAAAAGGGCGATGACTGAAACTGTGATACTAATGAGGATTAGGTGATACCGGTGATACAGAGGGTGGATTCGAATTTGATTGGCTGGGATAGTTTCTGACTCTGCATACCTGCTTTCAATCAGAATCCTGCCACCACAAGACTGATTAGTAGGCTACACACACTCTGTAACTGACCACTGGTTTATTAGCAAAGAACATCCCTGAGATTGGGTGGCACTACACTGTAAAGCAGATGGCATTTTGTCAGGCTCATAGTTCTCCCAGGCACCCCTTGAACCCTGAGAGGAAATAAATTACCACAGGTACATTTGGAACAAATGTACAGCCTCAGCCGTTGCCCTCTGGTCTCTAAACTCAAAAAACTAAAAGTTGTAACAATGAGGACCTTACGCAGTGCAGGCAGTTAGTTAGAAGCGAGTATTGGTGTTTGTTAATAACAAATTTCGGGACAGGCTACCTTCGGACAACCCTTTACTCAAACACCAGTATCCGTCCAATCCGTTTGTATACGCAGGTATTAATTTGCCACGTACCTTCTCTCCCATCATGCTGTCTGTTTCCAGCATCCCACCCCCTTCCCATCTCCACCTTCAAGTCTACTTCCCTTTATTCTGTTTTTTCCCCCCTTTTTGTTTTTGGGGGGGTTCACATCATCCTAAAAAATAGTGAGGCATGACACTGCCCCCCTGGACTCCAAGCCCAAGATCACTGTCTATACCAATACACAACTTGCTACATCATAATAAACTCCTTCCAAGCACATTCATGTTGTCTGAAGGTTCATTCTCCTGAATTCTTGTTAGAGGATGGAGTTCAGGAAAACACATCACTTCGACATGAAATGATCAGCTCAGAGTCAAACACTGAGGATCAGACTGCCTCCCTGGAGCAGAGAGCGCACACTTTAGAGAAAGGACGAATTTCAGTTTACATTTTGTGTACGGAGCAGAGCATTAACATACAGAGCAATGATTTTTTAATGCTTGTTATTTCATCCAATTACCTTCTCAGTGGTGGCCTGGGGAGTCAGGGTGGATGGGAGCGGTGAGGGACTGGATTTTATATTCAATAAGATTTTTACATTTTTATTTATTATATTTATATATGATACACCTCCTGGGGTGAGATAGTTTTCCTGCAATTCTGTGCCTCAGGGTACCCCATATACCTATACTACAGCTCTGCTGATATACAAAATGGAATTACACAAAGGCCATCTCTAATATCTGGAAGTATGGATATTTCTCTTTCAGACCAACGAGTGGGAGAACCCGTTCTCCTCCCCCTCATATTAAAAGACAGTAGTCATTAAATATAGACTTATACGGGTGCCCTTTTTTTACCCAAACTGATATGTTTAATAGCAATCCCATAATTAGGTATTAAATATGACATACAGTCAGCACTACTGCAAAGGGAAAGAGAACAGAATGACATTTTAATTTATGAGGAAGATACAAATGAAATTGCTATTGTTATAATAAAAATGAAATCTCTTTATGAGACATACTGCGAGGCACAAATGCCCAGCAGCCAACTTTCAGCGGACTGCACCGCCTCGTTGTGAGAGTGGCGTGATTCTGTTGACAGTCCATTGCTATGTGCTAGGCTTGCTTTAAATGTCACAGCAAAAGTGAGGTTTAATTAGAGAGGAATTGCTAATCAGTGCCTTTACTTCCATTAAGGCCGCTAATGAGTTCCTAACTCCTCATTATTTTATTAGTGTGCTTTCTGAAATTCTTTTATCTGTGCACCTCGGTTTTTTTTTAAATGTTTTTATCTTACACGTTTAAATAAGCATGCAATCCATTTTTATACAAAGCAAAAGAAAAAAAAAAGAGAAATGGCAGTGTCCCTACCACAGCAGCTATGTCTTACTGTACGTGTGTAAGGTTGTATTTTGACATGTATGGCTTTACAAAGGTCAGGAATCCGTTTGTGAACATTTTGTCCACAGCCAACAGGAGGCACTACAGGCAACAAAGTGTGAAAACAAACGATGGGGAGAAGTCATCTCCATAATACATTTATGATCTTGCATGGAAACAACGCTACAAGCACATCTGTTCAGAACTGATTCGATTGTCAGTTATGTTTTCCCATAATTCAAGAAACCACAGCGGGCAAAGTACAATGAATCTCTATTCCCAAATAAACAAAAATATTTACTATTGGAGAACTTTCCCACACAGCTGCTTTTAATATCATTATGTGAGCAGCTGCTTTAATTGTCTTTTCACAATTGTGCTTTTAAGATGAAAAAGAAGTGGAGAGAAAAGTAATGTGGAAAAAAAATAGCCGGACAATGTCTTTAGTGGGTAATGCTTATTATGGTATACGTTTGTTGTGAGTGTGAGGAGTTTAAAACAATTGGGTCATGGAGGCTATTCATATCCATTGCGTGGGCTAACACCTCTGAAGATAACATTAATAAGAGAGAAAGTAGCCTTGACCAAAGCTGCTAATAAATAACTGGGGCAGAAATTAGACGCGCCGTAACATCTATAGGATTGGCATAAGGATGTTAGCCGTGCTAATGAAATCTCTGTCAAAGCCCCATGCGGTCAAGAACAAAGGAGAGGTAATCACACTCAGGAAAATCAATCGCTATGCTTCCTTTTTTAAATTATGGGACGGTCTTCACATGGATGTATTGTGTGTGTATGCGCATTGATATGCATGTATGCGTCTGCATGTGTGTGTGTATGTGTGTGTGTGTGAGTGTTTGCGTGTGAATGCATGTGTGTGCATATGTGGGAGTACGCACATGTGTTTGCACATTTGTGTGTGTGTTCATATGTATGCATGTGCATGTGTGTATGTATGGGTGTGCATGTGTGTGTGTGTTCATATGTATGCATGTGCATGTGTGTATGTATGAGTGTGCATGTGTGTGTGTGCGCAAAGGCATGTGCATATGTGTATGTATGGGTGTGCATGTGTGTGTGTGCGCAAAGGCATGTGCATATGTGTATGTATGGGTGTGCATGTGTGTGTGTGCGCAAAGGCATGTGCATGTTTGTATGTATGGGTGTGCGTGTGTGAGTGTGAATGCACGTAAATGTTCATGTGTGTATGCATGTGTGTGTGTGTGCATGAGTGTGTGTGCACATACATGTGCATGTGTGTAAGTGAGTGTGTGTGTGTGTGCACGAGTGTGTGTGCATTAGTGTGCGTGTGTGAGTGTGTGTGCACATACATGCGCATGTGTGTATGTATATATGTCTGGGATATCCTCACCAACGCTATTGAACTGGGGACAAAACTGTATTCTGCAGTAATAGATTAACGGGGTGTGCCTGTATCGTATGGTTTCAAACAGAATCTGATTGGAATAATTAAATCTGATTGAATTAATTGAATCTAATTTTCTCATTTTCCAATGTAATTGAATTGTGATTGGAAGATGAATAAGAGTATAATTGGTCCTTTTGTTATTTTCAGAAAGTGTGAAGCTCTCTGTGGAAGGTGGAATTCCTGTGGGGGCCGCCCAAAATGAAATCCAATTGATTGACAGATCAAACTGGTTATCACCTGCACAGCAGTAAGATTAATCATCACATCCCTGAGTAAAACTTAAGAACTACTGTTTACCCCACTGTATCCAAGTTTGATGTATTAGAATTAATATGACACAGTATTTCATTAATGATAAAGCAAACCTGTACCTGCGGCCTGGAGCGAGATAAAGTATCTGTTGGAGACATAGGTTGTCATCTTAAATCAAACAAATTCTTAATAAGCTTGACTTGTCCCTATCTTCAGTGAACTGGGATCAGAAGACACACTTTGTTTCTTCTCCCTTTTAAAGAATTACATTTGTATTCAAGGCCATTTGTTGAATGTGTTATTTTCTAACGAATCCTCTCAATGAGATTTAATGATCGGCCACTTCTTTGTGCTGACTGGCTCACCAGGACACCCAGCGTGGGGTTGGTAGTGTGTATCTCCACAAATTCTGTCCTTAAGACAATCCCAATCCCGCACACCCAATGAGGACATGAGGTATCACGTTACCATAGCATCACATCACATGACATCAGCATGCGAGCTGTGATTCAAGAGCATGCACCACAAAGAAGGGGGTGTTGAATTAAATAAAATCACTTTAACACTACCTTACAGTACTTTCCACCTGTAATTTCCAAGGTTGTTTATCTTCAGAGAAAAAATCTTAAGAACTAACTCAAACTAATTTTCTTTATTTGAAAACATGTCATTATGGATAATTTCTATGCTGACTGAAGTTCTCCAATTTTGCATTTTTTTGAAATGTGATTTTGGTGCATATTTCTCATTTGAGAATTAAAACTAAAATAGAGCACTAGAGAATGGCAAGACTGACGTTCTCCAATGAGCATTTTTTGACATGTGATTTTTGTGCATATTTCTCATTTGAAAAATTAAATCTAAAATTTACTAGAAAATGGCAAGCATATTGTGAGTAATGTAATTGTACAGTAGACCATGTAGGGTCTGCCAGTCAATGTCTACATTACTGTTTGTTTATGCACCTATTAAGGAAACAATAACTCTGTCTGAGAGGGCCTTTGAGTATGACATGCAGAATAGGATGAAGAGGGCTGCCAAAATTGACAGAGAGCGCCCCCTGCTGCGTGGATGAGTATTTTTTTATGATTCAATGCAATTAGAATACCACTCCCACCAGTTCCAAATCCAATACTTTATTACCGCATAGGTTTACAGTTGTAAAGGAATTTGTTGTAGTGCGCTTTTAGAGAGAAACAAGCATGCATTAATGGAAGAACACCCAACATACAGAGGTCAAAATGTAAACACACAAAACATGCAAACTACCTATGCACAACATACATACCTGCTATGAAAGATGGCTTCGGTAATTACATGAGGCCGTCAGGTTGGTTTGTGGTCAGGTTGTGGTTTGAGCTCCTCATCCCACTATGGTCACTTCATCCACACGCAGGTCTGTTTATTCAGAGATGCAGTAGAGTAGATGTGTGCAAACTATTACTCCAAAGCCCAAGTGTATTATTAATATGTGGGCGTACTGTTACTCCAAAGCCCAAGTGTATTATTAATATATGGGTATACTGTACGTCCCCACAGGGAATACTCTGTATGTGTGTGTACACTCACATGAATACACCTCTGGCTTTATTTAACCTTGATATTATGATTTCACATTCATCTAGCAGGAGTTTGATCCACTAGAAATGTAGAAATGGAAGAGGTGGAAAATGTGACCCAGGATTCAGTTCATGAGAGAGCGCACACATCACGCCAGTACACCCAGAAAGGCAGCTTAGAGCTTTTAGGACGTTATAATGTTTTTATGTGGCTCTAATGGTCTCAAACAGCCGACGTCAGTGCCTTTTTAAGGGCAGAACAAGAAGAGACAGACATTCCACTTTGTTTCAGCAGAATATCTAACCTCACAAACCTTGCTGGAAAATTAAAGCTTAGCGGTGATGAATAACAATGTATTACAGAAATACTCTTAGCGCAGCAACTCTACAGTAAGTCCATAAAGATAAGATCTGTGTGCGGAACAATAGCAGAGACCATATCTTCTTCACTGCAGTTGTCCTGGGAAATGGTACAGTGAAACCGTTAACCTATTAATATGACATCTGGAACTGAGCACGGGATGGTGTATAGTGGTCATACCCGGAGGGGGGGGGGGGGGTAATGGAATGGGCTTGCCAAGTGTACATACAACATGTAGTGGCTTTATTGAGCAGAAATGGAACAAACCAAACTTTGTAATGTACATTCTGAAAGACTGTCAACAACTCTGGGCGATGAAGTAAAAAAGATTTGTGAAACAAAGCTCTACCTAAGCTAAGTCATACCCTCCTTTTTTACAATTTATCTCTAAAGGTGCTTTTTAATCTCTCCTTTCTTTATTACTACTTTAATTTGCAAAGTAATGACAAACACCCCGCCATCTCCCACACCCCGCTTTCACCTGTGAAAGGCTTTGGGGGGGGGGTATGCTGAAGACTGTAAATAATGGACAATATGAACAGCTGGCCGCTTCTTCGAGGTTCCATCAGGGCTGCGGGGTTTTTGTTTTTTTGTTTAAATATACCGGCCTCTTACACTTAAGGAAGCAGCAGCAGCTCACAGAAAGACGGAGGGCAGGAGAACAGAGGCCAATGAGCAATGGAGCTCGGCATATTTTTTATTTATTTTATTTTTTTTGCAAAAGACACTCAAGGCTGTACGTGTCTGAGGCAAACAGGCTGAGTTCTCAGATAGTTATTCATGGTTTTGGATTTAGTGCTGTGTGTGTACAGTAGTAATTATGAGCTGAGAACACAGACATATTGTCTCAGTGCTATTGCATTTTGTGTGCACAGCAACATTTGTGGTGTTAACACTGACAGTGCACATATGAGAACAAATGGACTCACATGTACACTCTTAGTGTTAAACGAACACTGTACATTTTGCTGTGTCGTATTGCATTGCAGAGATCATACATTTACATGCATTATTGATGGGGATGGATATCTGCGCTGTTACTGCAGGTGCTTGGAGCCACAAAGTAATGCCCCGTCAATGGATTGGAACCCGCAACATCAACAGTGCTACCCAGAAACACAGTTCACTTCATTTTTTAATGAGAGAGACATTTTTGAGAGTTTCAAGCCAGGAAACCTTGCACCAATCATTGTATGGGCCAGGGAATTGCAGAATCTCACGTGAATGAATATCTGTCCTTGTTTTTCATCGTTTTTGTCTCCTACCATTGCAGTACCCACTGGATTTGAATACTTAACACTGCCCTAGCAATGCTTGGATTTTTTTAGTGGAATGTATAGAAATTCAGAAGTGAGGCAGGTTTACTGAATGAATGAATGAATGAATGAATGAATGAATGAATGAATGAATGAATGAATGAATGAATGAATGAATGAATGTTTGATGGATATATGGGTGGGATCCTGGGTCTTCTGAAAACAAGGAGGTGTTAACACCCCATTTACAGGAAAAAAAAGAGCATGTACCTATATGAATAAAGGGAGAGAGAGGTCGGTGGGTTAATCCCGACTCCCACACATGTCTGAGAATGAAACACACACAGGATCATGTCACTGTCATTCTGCCTCATCTCCTGTCACAGGCACTGTTCAGGTCACTCTGTAATCTGTGACATAGTGTGCCGGGTAGCTAAATAACATGGAATGAGTCTATATATATATATATATATATATATATATATATATATATATATATATATATATATATATATATATATAGTTTGTGTTTGTTTCATTTGGCATGTCATGAATTCACAAATAACTGTCCTACAGGCCATCAGAGAGAGTGCCATCTAAAAGGAGAGATATGAGCAGGTATTAGTGCAAACCTGAAAGACAGAAAACAGTTTTTATAAGGATTAATGTCTGTTATTGAGCAGTACCAGTCCTGACACATTATAAGCAGTCAAAAAACAGATGAATGATAAACCAACAAATGCCTCTCATTTCTGCCTGTTTTGAGTGCTACTCACTCATTCTTTATCATGGCCTGTGCTGTTCATTAAAACAGGAGTGGAGTGTTGCTTGGTTTAGCACACGTAAATAGTGTATTTCTACAATGACAGTAAGGCTACACTGAAAAATGGGTAACACTTCAGACTGCCTCAAGCCACAGACCGTGCCATTTACTAGTGTTTACAAACGCATGAGTACTTCATATATAATGACTAATAAACACATTTTAAACGATTATACATTTCATATTAATGTGTTTATAGGTGATATTTTGAAATACCTAATCTAAATTGTCAGTGGGACATTAATTGCTCTGATAAGAATTGCTTCATACACCATTATCCTGAATGTTGTGTTGCAAATTAGTGATGTAAGGACTACTGTAAAAACAAAGATGTTACATTTTAACAGGATCTGTAAACACAATCGTTAAAACACGGCAGTATGACCTGAATATTACCTTCAGACTAATGATCAGAATTTTGCAGTGGAGTTTAGGTATCTGGGAGAGAGCTACAGTATTGTCTTCCTGTCTATTTTCGCTCTAAAGGTCACCGAAGTCCATCCCAAAATATTGGGTTACAAATCTTCTATGTGGGTGCAAAGGAGAAGAACATCCCCCTAAAAAAAATTCCTCCCAATGTTTTCTTGATTCCTTGTTCAGTAATTGCTTTCTGTCTATACTAAACAGTATTACTTGAAACGGTTTATCGACATGGAGGAGGAGGCTTCAAAACATACATTTATCGTACAATAAGGGGGTAATCCAAAGCCAATTTCTTTCTCATATCGGTTGGCTCCAGGTTTAAAGAACACAATCTTATCTTGGATGGCTTGACTGCTGAAGATTTAGGAAAGTCAACTCACAATATTACTTACATTTTTTCCCTGGCAAAGCCGAACATTCTGGGGAAAAATAGCTTTCATAAAAGGATGGATCCTGGGGAATTTACTTCAAGCCACGCATTGATGGAATGAACACCTTAGAAAAGATTGTCAGGCGCCCTCATACAATCACAGTAAAATGTAATCACATGAGACACCGCACATGAAAACATGCCTTTTTGTCATTTAAATGCAATGAGGCAATAGAGAGCTGTAGGATCTTTTATAACATGTTTATAAGACATCTGTAAATTGGTATTAGCAGAAGGCATTTATACAAAATAAAGTTTATGTTAGTAAATAAATGTATATGTTAGGTATGGCAAATGTGTTGTTAGGAAATACATCACAAGGACCAGTGGAATTAAATTAAGAAAGACTGGCTACATAGCCAAACGCAATATGAAACCAAAAGTAAACCATGAAATGAAAATCACCAATGATGCAAAAAGGTGAACAAACAACTGAATGGAGCTGGAATTGTTTTCTCACTGAAATGATTAAAAAACTCAAAAAAGTATCAAGATATCAAGTGTTTAAAAAACAGCAAAAAACAAACTCCATCACAGGAAAAGAGTGCAGTTTATAAAGCCAACATAGAAAATGATAATGCTGAATTCTCTGAAGTGTTTTTGTTATTGGTTCATATAAATGACTATATTCTGAAATGGCCTTCAATGTTATAACATATTTCAAAGACTACCTCCAGTCCCAGTATGGTCATATCTCACAGGTCCTGCTGTACAGCTCTGACTGTAGCGTGTGGCTTTCCTCACAGAGACAAACGGGGCCGTCATCTCCCCATAATAAACTGAGTGCCTGAGTGTTATTGCTCTCAGACCTGCTCATACATTGATGGCTGGCTTCATCTCTTCATAATGCAGAGCTTTTCTTCCACCCCCCTACCCCACTCCTCTTACTCCCTCACCAACCCAAACACCATAACTTCTGTCCCAGCCACACGCACATTTTATCTGTCAGCCATCTTGTTTGCATTTTTATTGTTTCTATTTTGAAGACACACAAATCAATTTGGAGGCTATGGCCTTCGCTTCTCCCCAATCCCAGCTCAGAGGACCCATTACAGAGGGTCCACAGGGATAATGAGGCTGTGAGTGATTTGTGCTGGAGAGAAAGAAGAGAAGAGAGGGATAGCGTTAGAAGCTTGGGATGGTTCACAGGAGTGCTGACAGAAAGTAGGTGTTACACACATACTGAAGTCATATCCTACAGCCCAACTTACATTCAAGGTCTAGGTAGCTGTTCCACTGTATTAGATTTTTCCACTAATAGAGCGTGAAAATTAAGCCAAGAACAGATGAAAAAATGCTGTAGTGAGTTAAGTAATAAAAATGTTGTGGTTGTATGATTTTTCAAAACATTGTGTCTAGAGGAGAGACTTGAAAAGTGTTGCAGTTCACATGTTGAAAGTTAACACCACCTCACTTATTTTTCTGTCAGCAAAATGTTTGTGGGGAACATGAATCATTTACTTCTTCACACTTTACTTTTGTATCTTTTCTCCCCATTGCCAGGAAGGAACAGTTCCTCTCTCCATGCTGCTCACAGCAAATATGAAATATTATTATGGCTTCCATGTTGAAATGCTCAAGCTTTTGAAGACACACAGTTTTACTGTAATGTAAATACCAGATGAATGTAAGTGGTGTGTTCTTTTTTTGCAGTTGCAGCGAATCCTTTCATCGTGGTGGTATATGCGTATTTTGCCTGTCACTTCCGGAGAGGGCAGACTAAAGGGCTGTTGAACCAGATGGGGGTTTAACTGAAGCCAGCTTTATTTCTGCACTTCAGAGAATTCACAATTGGTATCCCCAGGGAAAAACTTTGCCCCTACCCCAGTAATGAACATATATGATGTATTATGTACATTTTAAAACATATTGAACATTTATTTACGTTTTGAACTTCATATTTTAACACACTGGCAAACGTTACTTTTTTTTATATGAAGGATGCTGTGGTAAAACATGAAAGATACATTCTCAGACATTACGCCAGGGTAAATTTATGAAGTATTATGTTTTTTTCTGGTATTTCAAAGCCTCCTCAGGGCTTAAAGACATTACCATCCGTTCGGCAGATCTGGTATATGGTGACATTTAGCATTGTTCTGCAAATCAACATTTATGTGAGCAAACCCTCATTACATGCCACTGCCCTCCATATATTCCATGTTCAAAGAACTTGCTTGAGAAACACAAGATGTTCCTCCTTTCTGGGTCAACAGGATATATATTTTAAAAAATCCTCTGAGAAATAAAATTGATTGCTTCAGTGCCGTTATTCAAGATCGTGATTAATGCTGTGTACTTATTTTATCTAATTTGTCCTTCATTTTTTTTCCATAATAGTTTCCCCACTTCATAGCTGTGTTCCATTTGTCATTGCCCCAGGAAAGAGCAAAACCTTTTGCAGTGGAAAAGATAGGTGGGTTTCAGCTGGGGGAAAGGTTTGCCACATGATACAAGGACATCCGAAGGTCTGAACCCATTACCAGAGCTAGCACTCCATTAGCATCAGCGCTAACCAGGAGTGTCACTGCTGACAGACCTCTACACACTGCCGCAGCCAGGCAGGTGAAAGCATCGGTTTCATTGAACGGAGAAAAACAAGGACTTGGACAGAGTTGAAAGTGACTCGCGTAGCTTCGTCTCGTCTGCTTTTCCCACTTCCCCTCTGTTATACAGGCCCCTCTGGCGGAAACAAAGCACATAACCTCTGAAAGAAAGGAGGCTTCAGACGCCAATTTCGCTCGGTGCCAGTGGTGTCACATCATAAACCTTCCCTGGACTTAATGGTGGAACCCATTTTTTCTCTTATCCATCCACAGCACAACAACTCAAGTGTGGACACGCATACCTTTTGTACTTCAGAGTACATTTGCAGTTTGTGTGGTCTTTTTTATTCATTTTAGAATGACTGTTTTGCAATTGTTTGTTAAATTCATGTTTATTGTCACACATGCTGACACTTCCATTTTGGACACGTCTCCCCTCGGCACTCATTGAAATACTGTATATTAAATTTCGATAAATTCCATTAGAAATGAACCAACCTTCCTGATGCACCCCCTTTCCATTTTCTCAGTGTTTTTGTGCCCAGCAACCACCATATATGGGGCTGAACCATGTCAAATGTTAAGAATGACATTTGCCACTTACAATGTAGAATTCTCAGAAAGTGCACTGCTATTGTACTTAACCCAGATCGCTTCAGTAAATATCCAGACAAATGGACTGTGTGTAATATATACATCTGTGAAAGTAGCTCTGGATCAGAATGTCTGCTGTTTGTCTAAAATGTCATGTCTGAGTAGTGATTTATTGTGTCTGATCATTAACTGGTGCAAAGCATAACATTCAATGCATCTGTCCATTCGCAGATTAATAGATGAATCATTGACTGCTGCACCTTATTGGCCAAAGAAAGACAATCCTGAGCTCACTTAAGAATTTTCTTTGTCCTGACTGAGAAAAAAAGAGACAAGTATATAGGCCTATACATTTTTGTCTAGAGGACATGTTATCATTTTCTTAAAACACATTTTCTTGAATCACACTATTAGAAGTGTATGTTTGTTAACAAATCCAGTACAGTATTTGAATCTGAGAACACAGCAAACATTGCCCAGTCTTTCATTAATACATTGAATAAAAGATAGTTTGGTCCCAGCAATGATATCATACTGTAATCTGATTTATGGTTTCATACTCTGTCTATTTTGCCTTTGGAAGATGTTCTCTCTCTCCTCCAAAGGTGAAGCACTGCTAACTCAAATCGCCACTTATCAGCTAGCATTTTGTGAGTTCAAAAACCTGTGTGGGAAAAGAGCAGAAATAAATGGTCTGCACATGGCAATTTATCCCAGAGCATGACTCGACTCTAAACTACTGCAGTGCTCGGAAAGTTAACCCTCATTCACTGCCTCCCTTTGACCAGCTGCAAAACGTGTTCAGACCACCAATTTTCAAACACAGCACAGAGGAGGAAAACCTGTGTCTGCTCCTTGTTAACACCGACTCTCACCTTGTTTTTTTTTTTTGTTTTGTTGTTTTTGTAATACCACTGATGAAAGCAAGTTTCTTGCCACCTGATGTGAGAAATGAATCACCCTTGTAAATAAACACCCATTTTAATCGGTGGAAACGACCGAACCAACTGTTAAAACACTCAAGATCCATTTGCAGATGTGGGGGATTCATCGCCTCACCTAAATGGTGAATTATTAATTCCCTGTTCCTGGGCACGTGTCAGACACACCATAGAGGAGGAGTGGAGGCAGAGGGCAGGTGGGTGGGGGGAAGGCCGCTCGCAACCACAGTCTCGTTAAATTACCCTCACGGCAGACGTCCGTCGTTAAAAATAACTGCGACTAATGGAATGGATGAGGAGGAGATGAGCGATTAATCACGATTGTTTTTGCTTATACCGGTGATATTGGATTAACATCTCGTTCCCGCCCTCTGCTTACATGAACATACTCACGGTCCGTTTATTGCAGGACAACGGCGGGTTACAGTCATAAAGTATGAGTGAACGAGGCCAGAGTACTCAGTTTAATGATCTCCTCCTTCCTTTCTGAGCTTTAAAAAAAAAAAACCAGGCTGCTTTTGTCACCATCAACAGACCCTCCAGGATATTGGACGAACAGTTTATTATGGAAGACTTGCAATGCAATTTATTCTGAGACCAAGAGTCATTAAGATCCTGATATGGTAGGGCCAAATTGATTTGATTCAGGAATGGATTTCTCTTCTGTTTTTTTGCCCTTTTTCTTGTTGTTTGTGCTGAGTAGTTCCATGTTCATTATTGTCTGAGTACTTACTGATCCTATCTAGAAGAAGCAGGGGATGGAGATGAAGAAGGGGAAGGGTGCATTGAATATATACTAAGATGACAGAGAATGATGTGATAGATGGCATATGAAAGCCAAGGTTACAGTTTACGTTACACTGTGCTCTCGTGGGAAGTGACTCTCAGCTAGCAGACTAATATCCAGCTGAAATGCCTTCTTCCACCATAAATATTATTATGCTACATTACAGTAGAATGTGACACATAACAGCACTGTGTCTGAGGTCTCCCCTCATTAAATCTCATCAAACCCCTGGATCAGTGAGTGTGCAAAGAAAATATCAGTATTTATTTTTATTTTTTCATCACATGATTTATTCAGTTTAATCAGTTCAGGAAGCATAATGGATGTGAAGAGCCTTTATGAAGCGCAAACAAAATGAGTTTGAGATGTTGCTCAGGATTTGAAAGGTTGTTAATGAGATTGTTAATGATTTCTGCCGTGCGCTCTACTTTTTGTGAGCAGTCTCTCCTTACCCATTTCATTCTTAAATGGGTTTCACAGCATTCAGAAACAAACAATAGCAAATTCATTATTCATTCCCGATGTGATGTCATCACAGGTACGTTTGATGTCTTGCTTGATCAGAAAACACAGCTAAACACCCCCACCCCCCGCCATATCACTCAGGATGTTGATTTCAGGTCAGCGGATATTAAAGCTAACGTGAATTCACAAAGATAAACTCCAAGGAGAGACCCGTCTGCTCCCTCTGCTTTGGTTTTTGAGTACACCCAAGGACAGAACACAGACTAGAACACTTGTGTGTCTGCTTTGTTGACTGTTTAGACTCTTTTTGATTTGATGTCTTATTTTCTGTGCTTCAGACTCCTTCCTCTTACAGTCCGGAGAGTTTCAGACAGAGTTGTCTTATGAGAGGACTGGGTAGACAAGCAGGGCAAAAATAAAAAATAAATAATAAAAACATCACTTCGGTCTCCAGAGTTGCCAGGGGTATTACATGTGTGATAAAGGTGTGTCACTATACTTAAATTATATTGAGTACATTCTGATGATGCTAAAGTGAAAAGCGCAGCAGTGGTGCTTTGATCAGGTTATGATAAAGCCCAACCAGCCTAATGCACCTTTGTCCCCCACTTAAAAAAAAAATCACCTCACAGGGAAGTTTTTTATGGACGGAAGGGCACCTCTTCTGTTTTCAGAGATTTATTATAACTGAATGTCCTGCAAAAAATAACATACATTTATTGTAATAATTACGGAATATTTTCAATAAGGTACCCGAGGGATGTGGACTGCAAAATTCCCAACTCTTGATCTGGAATTCCATATGAGACCTAGGGAAAAATCACACGGTTAACACCAATGTACCACCGTCTGCGCACTAATGGGCTGCTGCAGACACATTTTTCAGGGTGTACTGGGCTCGGTGCGCAAGGAGCAGATTTAACCAAGCCGCTGGCTGTCAGAAGACTGGAGCCTGGAGCCCACCCCTAGACATCAGAGGAGAGGAGCAGGCAGAGGAGAGGGGTGGAGATGAGGACAGAGGCCTGCAGCTTTCATGAGGAAGTGCGCTGTGTGAATAAGAGCAGGGCTACATCATTCCGATAGGATTGCCTGGCAACACTTCTTCTGTCTTTGCACCTTCCCCTCGGGTTCACACGCCTTCCTCCCCACCTCTCCACCTCTGCGAGGTCACCTTATTATAAAACCCCTCTGTAGACTGAGTGATTTCTTAAATATCCTCACTTCATTGCTGCAGCATCGCTACAGTCAGCCGGGAGGTCCGTGCTCAGCGGATGTGTGTGTTCTCTCTCTAGAGTCTGGGCCATTAAATCTGACAGGCTGAGACCAGTGATCACTTCAAATGTGAGAATTCTCCTCTATTTGAACCTTACTTATTACTGATATAAGATAGTTTGGTAGCAATTCATGTATAAAACAGATAGGAAAAAAAAATATTTAATATTTTTCGAACCATTGCCTTGTGAGTGGGTGAGGGAAAGCATTGAAAAGTCCCTGCACAATACTGAAAGTAATTACCTTCAAACTGCAGTTTTTACCAAAGAAGGTCTAACATGAAACAGTTCTTCATAAGGGGAGGTCAAGTGCACACACACATTCATCTGTAGAAAAACAAGTATTGATAGATAAAAAAAAACAGAGAATAGTCTCTGATGTTTTGGCTGAGACTCCCGCAGGATCATGGGTCAGTCATGTGATTGTAGAATAGCAGGATGAGCTGTGTCTATATGCGTCTGTTTTATGTACTCCAGTACAGTGTCTTGGACCCCCATCCCTGTGATGTGGTGGACCATTTTGGACCAGTTCCTACATTTTCAGCTGGCCCCTCCGTCAGCACCACCTCGTGGGCGGTGTCGACATGGTGCGGTGGGCGAGGCGCTGAGGCTCATGGGAACTGTCTCTGTCGATCAGCATGGAGGCCTTCACTCCGCCGGTCCGGCCGTTATTTAACCAGCCTGTGGTGTCTGAGGGAACAGCTTCAGCGTGTTAAAGGGATAAAGGGATATGGAGGGCGTCAGAACTGTTCCTCTAACCATTACAGTGTGACAAAAAAAGTTTATGATCCAAACAAAAAAAGACAGATTACAGAAAAAAACCAGACCACCACGAGAGCCTATTCTATTCCTTTCGCCACCCATTGTCTTTTATTATTTTTTTCCCTCTAAGAATGAAAAAGAAAAGCAAATGACCCAAGCAGTAAATAATTATGATTTGACTGTAAGAGAAACTCTGATTCAGGAAGAGCTGACTGAAGGAGACTGCAGCCATGTCGTGCAGATTGACATGTTCATATTGCGGGCTGGCAGAGGTGGCAGGCAGTAACATGGCTGCCGTTGCCCGAGGCTGTGTCTCGCTACAGGCCGATTAAGGTACAGCACTGTCTGTCATCCTCTGCAGCTCCAGCCCAGGCTGCCTCACACCGACACAACTCCGAGATGCACCTCCTGTCAAATTACTGTGTTATATTAATCCGGGTAAAATGGCCATTTTTAAGATTCAGTTTTTTTTTTTTTTTTTTGTGGGGCTCTCGAGTGGCTCAGTCTATTTGGGGCTGAACCCTGTGACCTGGACATTGCTAATTTGGGCGATATCATTAGCTACCTGTATCTAGGAGCTGGCTGAAGCGGAGCTTGTTCTGCAGAGAAGGGGTAGGGTAGGGTAGGCTTAAACCAGTCTGGTTTCTTTGAGTCACCATCATATAGATGCCTACCAGCTTCTCATCAGCCACTTACAGGTTACCAGCTGTCACCACGGAGAAATGCAATGCATAGACACACACACACACACACATAAATACACATACATACACAGATGCACACATATATAAACACAGACACAAATACTCAAATGACACAACGACACTCAAGCATATAAACTCACACACACACACATACACACTCAGGCACATACACATACTTAAATAACATGCAGGCATACAAGCTCACGTCTACACGCACACTCACACACACGCGCGCGCGCACACACGTATATATAGAGACCAATGCAGAAGCATACAAACTAACACACACATACAGACACACATGCACACATGTGCTCCCTCCCTCCCTCCCTCTCTCCTTCCCTCCACACACAGCGCACAGAGAGACATGGTCAATACACAGAGGCTCTCCATCTGATATGTGTTAATGAATCCGGGATGAAGGGAGGGGATTCAGGATGTAGTATTGCTCTCCTCAGCATCACTCCACCTCCCCCGAGACCCAACCCCCCCCCCCCCCCACCACCCACCCCCTTCACAATCAATTAGTGGGCATCCTGTCCCCCTGACAGCGGAGACTGCACCTGTCAGCACCTGCATGGGCTCCCCCACCCTCAAACCCCCTGACCCCTCACTTTATTCTGTCCTGTACTGCTGTCATGTAGAGGGGAGGGAGAGACAGGGGTGTGGGGGGGGGGGGGGGTTTACAGGAAAAGGGAGATGGAGAGAGAAGGCGGAGAGGTAGGGAGAGGGAAAGGTAGAGTTTGAGAGAAAGACAAAGAGAGAGAGTGAGAGAGTGAGAAGGAGTAAGAAACAGAAAGAGATGAACAGCGATTACCAAATATGAAGCCATTGTTACTCAATATACAATATAGACTGGTGGTTGCTCATCAGCCAATCAGATTACTCAGTCATCAGGGAGGGATTAGGATGGAGGATGGTACCATCTCCACTGCCACCCCTCTCTAAGGGCATATGTGATGCTGTTTTAAAATGTTAAATGCTATTCCATTCTGTAATGGAATATGACATATTCAAAGGAACTTTTGTAAGGTCCATGTTTTATTTAATCGCATGTGCTCATAAAGACACTGCAGTCTGTTATGACTGAACTGCATACAGCCAGGGTTGGCACAGGGTATGTTGATCTGTGGAGTTTTACAGATGGCAACAGGTATGTTACCTTGGCGATCTACCTTCGGGCGGCCTACACCACCATCCAGCCAAACCTGCTTACCATAGAATTAGAATTTGCTGACCATGGAATTCAAAATCTTGTAACCACAGAATTCAGAACTGCTAACCATAGAATTCACATCTGCTAAGCATAGCACTCAGATCTACAAACTATAGAATTCAGAATCTTTTCACCACAGAATTCCAAACGGCCAACCATAGAATTCAAATCTGCTAGCCATAGAATTCTGATTTGGTAACCGCAGAATTCAGACTGGCCTCTCCTTCACTCCTTCACTTTGATACGGCTTTAGACTAATCCTCTGAAGGCTGGACCTCCAGAGCTGACAGCTGCAGAGGAGGAACCCCGATATGAATGCAGGGTCACGTTCCTCTCTGACTGCGTTGGGTACCCGGTGACAGGAGGCAAACAGAGCGGCTGCTCGGCAGTCATACGGTCAGAGGTGGGAAGTGAAACGAGAGTAAAATAGAACAGAAGTGCTGCCATGAATTTGTTATACCTGTGTACTAAAAAGGGGAATTCACAAATTAGCTCAGCTACCTATCTAATAAGAATTAGCTAGTTTTATTCTTAGATGGAACAAATAAATGGTATTGCTTCTACTTTCTGAAGCTAGGGTTTTCCACCTCTGCACATAGTAATAGTACCAGTGAATAGTACCTGAGTCTGGGGTAATTAAATCTTTAATTACCTGTTGAACCCTGAGATGCACTGAGAGCCATTTAAATGGAGGGTGCTGCTTTAATCAGATATATTAAAAAAAAAAGTTCAAAATAATCTTATAAGAACTGATCATTTGCACAGAAGGGAAGGGTTTTCTACCTACCTTGAGGAGTAAATCCAATTACTTCCTGTCTCCCCAAACAATGGAAGCACTCATTAGAAAAGTTCTAAATTGCTAATGGCGGCCATTACTGGAGAAAAGTTACAGGTCAGCAAAAAAAAAAAAAAATGGAGATGGAGTATTATATTCCATATGGAGCCAGGCCCACCATCTAAACCATTTAGCAATATTGTACGTATTAAGTCCATACCTGGAGAAATCAAGACATTGTGTGTGTAGTCATCCAAACCTGAAGAAGTCTTAACCATTGTGTGTGGTGGTCTATACCTGGAGATTAAGCTTACTGCGGTGTATGTGTACCTGGATAAAAACAGAACTCTGTGTGAGTTCTAAACTGCCATGCTCATACACACACAAGCGCACGCACGCACACTTTCACGCACGCACGCACGCACGCACACACACAAACATACACACACACACATGCACACACACTCCCCCAGTGCCTCTCCAAACTTGCCTAATTGGCCTGGGGCAATGACAACAGCAACACCTCTGGGTCAGTGAGTGGCTGTCAGCCTACAGGGCTCTGTGACAGGTAACCTCTTAATTAGGGCCTACCGGTCCAGACAGCCAGGTGTGTGTGTGTATAGGAGCGTGTCTGGGTCTATATGTGTTGGTGCACAAATATATTTTCTCTGGGCAGGTGCATGTGTGTGTGCATGTGTCTGCATGTGTATCTGTAAGATTGTGTGTATGTATATTTGTGTTCTTGTGTATCTTCCAGGCTGTGTGTATGTATGTATGTGTGTTTGTGTGTGAGTGTGTGTGTTTAGCTGTAAGGTTTTCTGTGGCTGCAGTGTGTCCTCAGCAGCACTGACACAAACCAGAGTCTATAAAACTTTGATGATGCTCCTAGTCATTTTGGACAATTTACCCTTCGAATGTCTCAGCCATTTCACCATAATTTGTCACACAATGTTATATACCAGCTCAAAACATCAACTAACAGAAAGAGACCAAGCTCTTCAATGCATCCAATTGTTTTTCCACAACAGGATGTATTAAAAATGCTTCCATTTTCCATTTTTGTGCATTGATGTGAAGATAACTTGATGTTAACGGAATTATCTTAAATTTCATTGCAGCATTGGTTGGGCAAAGCACTACATGTACTGTTTGTTTTGTGTCTGTGTTACACATTATGAGGAGATATGTGTAATGTTGGGCTTTACTGACTAGCTCAACCTTAGTGGTGTAAACGCTAGCTCATGAGGGTAAGACTACCAATTACTTTGAGCTGTAATTTTCAGCTGTCTAAAGAGACAAATTATTATGTGAAGTAGCCCAACATATAACTAACCCATCATATTCATTATCGCAATATCCTGAAAAGCCTTGTCGATACCACAGTCAAAATGAAACGGAAGCAATTCCAACAAATTTCCCATTTTCTCAGACTTTTGCCAGCATTTATCTTCAACTTAAAAGTTTGGTTTTTGCATGGAACTTCTCTCTTCCTTGTGAAGGGCCAGTGGCTTGTTTGTCCTGGGAGGTTAAAGTTGTCTGTGCTGGCTACCTTGACCCCTGTCACTAACCTGTGCCTCACAGCCATGAACTCCCCAAATCTTTCTCTGTCACAGCAAACGACAAATACACTCCCAGGGCCCCACAATTGTTCCATAGACCATTTTTCTTTCCTCTGTTTTATTCCCCCCAATCTGTCGGCTGATCCTTTTAAACTGTGTGGTTAAAATGCCTTGGCATGAGCCATCAGTTCTCTCTGAAACGCGCTGAATTATTTACTCGCCTTGTGCAGAAATCGGCAAACAGCATTACAGTAAGCCGGTAATAAAGCAGTATTGCCCGAAAGAACAATGCTGTTGGCAGCAGTTTTTGTACAAAGACTGCATTTTTCCCTAAAGTTTTTTTTTCTTCATCTCTTTCGTTTTTGTACTCTACCAAAGGTCACTGCAGGTCCCGGCACAGTACTTGCCAATACAACACGGCTTAAAATATAGAGAGAGTGCTTACTTTCTCATCCATGTTTCAGAGGTGTCTTTTGTCTATAAAAGTACTCTTTGTCTTCTGAAAGCTAAATAGCCCGATCCAAAGACCAGAACAATTTCTCACTGGTGCTGGCCTGGAATTGGAGACCGCAGCCAAGAACGATAACAGCAAGAAGGAATGTGTCCTCAGAATGGAGTTTTTTTTTTTCTTTCAGATTTCACTTAACCAGGATTCTAACACTCGCCTGTTATCAGTCTGGATAATTTATTTATAGTCTTCTGTTGAATACTGGGATATTTAATAGGATTGTAGTAAATTTGGGGGCATCATGCTCTGTCTCCAGCATGGGTTTGCCATTGGATGGGATGTTGCCTTCTGGGCTAATATCTCTGCCAGCTCTCACAGCTTCTGTGTGTGTGAAACAGTAAATGTTGTCTCTCTCTGTGGAAAAAAACCCCTCCATCGTTAGCATTCATCAGCGCGGTTTGGTTATAGCAAAAAAACAATAACATATGGGAAGCTTTATTTGACCTTTAAAGGGCAATTGCCTTTTTAAAGAGAATGTCTGCCCAAAAATTTATGTGAAAACAAAAACATCAATTTACATGTTATTTCATACCAATAAATCGTTATCTTAGGAGACAGCGCACCTTTCGTTTTCCTTTCTTTTTTTATCTTGTATAAAACGTCTGGGGATACTGAGAGAATAATGCTGTTTAAATGAGTGAGCCCATCCTCTGTAATGCACAGCTCAGTGCAAACCATGAGTTTGGATCCCCAAAGGATTATTATTTTTTTTTGTTTTTCATTAAAGTTTTCTGACCTCCTCCTGCTCACTTTGCTACCTGCACTGAACTTACCTGCTCCTCTGCCTTGGTCTTCTCCCACAAACTCAGAGAGGAGTGGCTACCCATTTCACTTCTTCTGGTCTCCAGCAGATGCTTGAGGCTCAAAGACAAGTGGTTGACACATTTACAGACTCATGACTTGCTTAGCGAGGGCACTAGAGAGCAATGAAACTGGTATGACAACTGGCTTAACCCTGATCTTTGGGAATGGCACAGCTGGCACCCAAATTGCCAGTCACCACAGGTTCACAGGACACACATCCTCACCAGATCATGTGACTCTACTCCATGAACCACTCAGAGTCCCTCCCCAGGGTTCATAATTACACTAAATTACACCAGTTGAAATGGTTCCATATGTATTGTATACATGCACTGATGGGTTCACTTTTAAATAATTGCGTCCTCTTGAGCTACTGCAGTGCCACTTGTGCCCATACAAATATAGCTGAAGCTTAAGTGCACTGTGCTCTTGCTATCAAGCCTATGACTAAGGACTCACTGTACTGTGGCAGATAGTGAGCACCAGTTATAATAGGGGAATATCTATTGCTGATGACAGCTGCTAGACTGAGGATACTTGGAAACTAGTGATTGTTGAAATGTGCATTCATGAACGCAGTTTGGGTGCAGCTCGACTCAGCTGTCAGTCATTGCCTTGTGTGAACCAAACAAAAATGTTCTTCCGTTCATGGACATGATCATGGTCATTGGTCCAAAAAACTGAGTTACTGATACCATTAGGTAGCTCCTCTCAGCATTGGGGCTCAGCAACCACAGCCTCATCAAAGCCTGGGAGGGGCGTCCCCATGGGAACCCTGTTTGCTTTGCAATCACTTCCCATTAAAAGGCTGAGGGGTGCGACTGTGATTCGGGGGGGGGGAGGGGGGGTCATGTGACAGTGACGAGGCATGGGGTCAGGGGTCAGACTCTGGTCAGAGTAAATCACAGGTCTCTCGCTGCAGGGGTTGCACACCAACAATTACCAGGAAACAGCCTGCTCTTTAAGTGTGCCCAAAGCAAACATCATCATTGGCCTAAATGGTGCTAATATCACACCATTACCGAACATGACCGGTAGCCGAAGACATTAGAGCCAGAACATTGCACAGCCACATGCTGCTTCATAAGTGCTTTGTAATACCACGTATGAATACCAGAATAATTCTTCGAATTGGCAGGCAATTTTCAAGGTCTGTTCTTGCTGTCTAAGTCACCTGTCAGGTGTCAGAGTCTGGGAGAATCAAGTGTCAGGCAATGGATGAAAAGATCTTGGTGGTAAATTGACAATTAAATGGTTCAAACAAATTCGTTGGTATACCATGAGAAAAAGTCTTCTGCCAGTTGCATGTAGCTCTATCTAAGATCAGTGGTATAGCCCGCTGTCGATAATGAATCGCTCATGTGCTTGTGCTGACATATGGGTCAGTGCGCTGTTACTGCAGCAGCTCCTATGGAGGTAGCACTTCCACTCAGCAGGATGTTCCGATTTTTGCTACACAATAGCGCCCTCTCTGGTTGGATTTATAACTGCAACCCACCAGGTGAGAAAGTAATGGAGACTGCAGGGATCATACAGTTTGAAGAGCTCAGCTGTGTGACAAAAGTGGTGAATGACTGTAAGATTCATGTCCACCTATGTGCCATCCAATTATGATGATGGAGAACTTTTCAACAACGGAGCAGACTGACAATAACGATGGACCAACACAAACATAGGACTGTGAAAATATTGCCAAAAAAAGAGTATAAAAAAGACTAAATCCATTCCAAAGTTTCAAGACAAACTGCACTGACATGTATGCCTATAAAGACAGTATTCATATTTCCCTGATCCAAATCTGTTGGCCGTGCTGTATGAAATAAAGATCCTAGAATAGGACAATTAAAAAGTGTGTGCTGTTGTAAGCCTTCATGACATATGAGTAAATACTATTCTATACAGAGCATAATAATGTGCCAATAAATTTTAAAACATATTTCTATGTTTTAAAAATAATAGCGTGCCAGTGTCTCTCCTCTGTATCTTGTATTATATTAGTGATTCTGGGCATGCTATCCTCATTTAAGCTGGATTTTCACCATGAGTTTTACACTTATCAGTGCAATAGAAGTACCATGACTGGATGCAAAAGTGGCGAATCGCAATTTCCTCATGGATTTGCCAGAAGAGATTGAACATGAAGGGGTAAAAAAAATTTCTGCCCTGCAGTAAAAAAAAAAAGATAAATATAACTTTTGACTATTCGCTCATTCTGAATTCATTTCACTTTCCTTAATTTAGCATTTGGTTTAATCAAACTCCATCGCTTTTGATGAGAGAGAGAAGGTTTTTTTTTCCACCTGCTCTGTCTCTCTCTGTCTCTGCTTGGTAAACATTAAATCTCACGGTCCATTGGTTCGAATGCACGATCTATCATTATCCATCAAATAGCCCTGTCGCTCAAGTACTGCAGCCTGCACATGGTTCCATTAGCAACCTCAATTTGCCAGGCAAACTGCCCATGATGCTTAGAGCCAGGTGAATAGCACACTTGTGTCTTCAAAGAAACAACTTGTTTGGTACGATGGCAACGAAAAATAGCTTTATTTCTGAAGTCAATGTTCATTTTAAGCTTTCAGATTAAAATTTAAACCATTCCTTGAGGTTTCATCAGGAGTGTTTTACCCAGAGAAGATTGGATGCTGAGACCAAAGACTTAAAAAGACTTACTTCCCTTTTTTTCTCTCTCTGATCTGGAATGGCCATCTTTGCCTCTTAAAGGCCCAGTCCAGCAGAACTTACTTGCTGATTTTACCTGAAGATATGCTTATAAAAGGGAAGCAATGATGGCGGCACAGGATTTCACCAAACTAGGCTGGTAAAGAACCCCCTAAAGTACCCTCTTGTTTGGCTAGCGACTTCCTCTGCAGAATCCATGTCATACTTGAGTATCAATCAGTTGACTGATGTTGGAAATGAGCTTTGGCCACACATCCATGTGCCATTGCACACAATGCTTGTACCGCATCAACATGTCTCTTACAAATAAAGTATTGCATTGCCAGCTCGAGTATCTGGAATGTTAGGCCCATTTTAATCTAAGAGCAAACATGTTTTTCTCACTGAAATAGTGGGCCCCATAAAGAAATTTCAAGACCCACTCCTGCAAAAAAAATATTTTCAGATTTTAATCAAATAAATACTCATCAAACAGAAGTGGAAAGCAGTGCCGTTTGCTCAATATGGTCAAATGGGACAGCTAAATAGCATCTGTAATGCATGCGAGAGCATATACCAATGCACAAAGGAAAGAGGTCTGAAAAGTGAATATTACAACCTAAAATACTCATATTTCCAATATTATTACATTACAATATTATATATGTCAATTTTCTGACTTTGATCATTGTGTTACACAATTTTCAAAACACAGAATGGGATGTATAAGTGAAAAACGTCTGTATGAGTCACAGGGACCCAATGGGAATTTTGCATGCATCAAACAGTTTAACCAATTTAAAATACTACGCCTATGTCTGAATTCATCTCAGATGTTTCTCTCGTTGTAGAATGAGTTTTTTTTTTCCTTACTCAAAGTTGCACGTGTTCTGGTCTCTATTAGATAAAGTGAGGCTGTTGAATGAAGAACCTTGCTAATATGCAGACTGGTGTGAATGAATACTTCAGCTTCCTGGGTGACTGCAGAATGCCAGCGCATGTTACATATCCTCAGGACACAGTCCTCATGTTTGAGTGAGGGCCTGTGTGTTCGTATCCGAGCGAGAATTCAGCAAGCTCTTTTTTGTCATTAAAATTTTATTTCACAACCTCTCATACACATCTCGCCTCTGATCAGCATCAATTTCTCTCTCTATTAGCTCATCTGGTGCATCGCGTTACCCAATATGAAATGCCTGTTGAATTAGTTAATTAACCCAAATAGATTTTTATGATTGTTTTTGGCATGTTTGTTGCCTAGATGAATATTAATCTTGGTTTTCTCCATGCTTTCCTGGCAGTGGAAAGCCTGACCCTCCTGGAGAATAAATCACAGACAGTAATGAGTCTGTTGAATTAGATCATTAGCTCGATTAACCAGGCCCATATGTCGCCTTTACCGAAGAACAATGGAAAACAAATAAAACAGCCACAGTTTATGAATCATAATTTTACAATACAGATTCTTTTTTTTATTTATTTATTTTCTTTGTCAGAGCGAGACAGGGAAAAAATCAATACGTTGCACTGAAAACAAGGGATTTCTATTCTTTCGCTTATTTTTGCTGAAGGATTGCGGCTTTGCCTAGCAGTGCTCGATGAAAGAGCTCGACCCTTGTGATTCTTCTGTTTTGTTTGAGAGCATAAAGGAAGCACTGCACCTCTGCATGTTCCGCTGCTCTTTTTCTCTCTGTCTCTCTCTCCCCCTCTCTCTGTTCCTCTCATTTCCATTATCACCATAGGTGAAATGAACACAAAATAACAAATAACCTCATTAACACAATCAGATAACTTGATGCCAAATGTGCAGCATCTAATTACACTAACAGGGAAAGGGATGGAAAGCCCATTGGCCAATTACAGCCCTCCGGTCTATAAATTAGGCTTGCTTTATTTTTCATATTATCTTGGTTTTTGGATTACTCCTGTAGTTATTATTTAAACACATGTAGTACTGCGCTTTGCAATTATGTATTCTGAACTTCAAAAGAAAATGTTTTTTTGTATGGTTTTTTTTCCTCATTTGTTTCATTTTTTTAAAATGTCTTTCGGCTTTCATGCTGCATCTGAAATGTTTTGATCGTTCATGACTGAATAATCTGATCAGTGATGACTGACCGTGATACCGTACACCTGAGTGATACCATACACCTGAGTGACACTGTGCACCTGAGTGATACCATAAACACCTGAGTGATACTGTGCACCTGAGTGATACCATACACCTGAGTGATACTGTGCACCTGAGTGATACCATACACCTGAGTGACACTGTGCACCTGAGTGATACCATACACCTGAGTGATACTGTGCACCTGAGTGATACCATACACCTGAGTGATACTGTGCACCTGAGTGATACCATACACCTGAGTGATACTGTCACCTGAGTGATACCATACACACCTGAGTGACACTGTGCAGCTGAGTGATACCATACACCTGAGTGATACTGTGCACCTGAGTGATACCATACACACCTGAGTGACACTGTGCAGCTGAGTGATACCATACACCTGAGTGATACTGTGCACCTGAGTGATACCATACACCTGAGTGATACTGTACACCTGAGTGATACCGTACACCTGACTGATACTATACACACCTGAGTGATACTGTGCACCTGAGTGATACCATACACCTGAGTGATACTGTGCACCTGAGTGATACTGTACACCTGAAAGACTCTGATTAGTCAGAGTTGGATGGGCATGGAGGAAGACCAGATTTCACCCACTGAATTGAAGACCAGCAAAAAAAAAATCAAATCAGGTAAATACAGTAGGAAAACAATAATTTATTGAACCTGTTTCAATAGTATTACCTTACAAATAGGTGGAGTGTTTGCTCTCGCTTTGCAAACATTGTTCAAGAAGTCCAGCATTGACCAAAAATGAACTCATCAGACAGTTTCCGAAGCAAAAACTAACATGTGAATTTGTTTGTGAGGGAAAGCTAAAGAGGAATTTAGATGGAAACCAGGCCTTTGTTATTTTGCTACTGCTTGCGTTTGTGGGACAGGCATTCCAGTATAGACAGTAATTTCCAGTCTGCTAAGGATTCACAGCCAAGCTCAAGAACATCAGTGATGGGTGACTATCCAGGGGAAAATGACTCACACACACTCACAAGGACATGGAGGTCACCATGCTCCATCTTCATGACTCTTTCCTTGTTTGCTGTTATTTGTGTATAAAGACAGTGGACCAGGCTGAGAATTGTGACCCTCTTAAATTTTAACCATAGTGGAGCTATAGATAGCTAAGACAGGAAAATGGCAGGGAGCCTGCAGCTTCATGAACAAGACTATGCTGGCCCCCTAATCCTCCAATGACATTGACAGCATGTGATTGGTAGTGTGTGTGCAAAGAAGCGAGGGCTGTCTTCATGTGTATCAGAGTATCAGAGGGGGTCATGTGATCAGACAGCTGCCACCGAGGCCCACCTGCATGGTTGTTTCGGTCAACTACTTTGGTTAAAGATGAAAGAATGAGAATAAAGCAGAGACCTCACAAATAAAGGCCCAACCTGTACTCATGCATGTGCCCAGCTCCAAAAATGAGTCAGGCCATTTTAATTACATTTTCAGTTCTGGATATTCAGTTTCACATAATTTTAAACAGAAACTTCCTCCTGTTCAGCATCTTGGAGACTCATTTTGTTGAAGCAAGAGGGAGCAGACATGGGAATTTCTCATCCTCCCACCAAAACTTCAATAAGTAAAGTTTAATATCATAGCTCGGCAGAGGCAACCAAAAAAAAAGTCTTTGAATAACTTCCTGCACGTTTTAAAGATGGACCCCCTTTGGCAAAAGCAAGATATAATGAAGAAAGGGAGAGTTTTCTTTCTCGTGTCTCGCGGTAGGTAATTACTCAGTACATCTGGCCTTATGGGTAATTTGCAGGGAGGAAACATCCTGAGGAAAAGCGTTTTTTGAGGATGATTCCTGGGGCTTCAGCCTCCAGCGAGAGCAAGGATAACAGCGCCTGACAATATTTTGGGGGAAAAAAAACAACGCCCCTGCTTTGTTAGCTTTCGCGGCTCTGATGTCTCCCGAAACGTCGTGCTGCGGAAGAGCTCCCACCCCCCAGCGTCAGGGAGATATGACAGTTCTGGTGTTGCTCGGCGATGACAGACCCTGTCTGTGAAAACGCCACGGGCTCCCGCTGCGTTCCTCCCTGAGTGTGCGTTTGTTGCACACCTATTCTCAGACCACCACCGCTTTGCACCGTTTCCAAGCCCCCCCGCATACCCCCCCCACCTGTGTTCAGCCTCTGAGGGGATCAGCTACACCATGGGGGCCCAGTCAAACGACAATATGCGTCTTTTTAACTTTGCAAAAAGTTGGTGATTAAAATTGTACGCTGTATATTATTGTGTATGTGTGTGTGTGTGTGTATACATGTGCAAGTCTTTTGCTCCAAGAATTTATTCTAGCAGGTTAAGAAAATGAAAGGCAAAAATGGTGATTATAATAAAAGCAAAATAATTTCAGAATTCCAGTTCTCTACTTAGAATAATTGAAAATTATCCATTGAGCCTTGTAATTGCTTTGTTAGTTTAAAGCCTCTCGTTTTCCTATTTTCTTCCTGATGGTATGCAGACCAATGCCGACGGCGTAACGCAAAGCATTGTTGTCATCAGCAGGGGAGCGTCAGTGTGGGGAGATTACAGACAGGCAGGTGCAGCATGGAAGGGGAAAGGGAGCGAAGGAGAGGAGAATGAAGGTGTGAGGCAGGCTGAAAAAGTGATAAAGAAGCAGGGCAAGAATGAAAGCAAAAGACAGGGGAAGAGAGAGCGTTATTATGACTTGTAGAAAAAGTGCTGGTAATATTTATGTGAGAGCCACTGAGTTATTTTTGCTCCATTTGTTTTCTATGTACCTGTGTTTATGTGTGTGTGAGAGAGAGAAAGAGAGAGAGAGAGTGTGAGTGTGTGCGTGCATGTGTGTGAGAGAGAGAGTGAGTGTGTGCATGTGTGTGTGCGTGCGTGTGTGAGAGAGAGTGTGTGTGTGTGAGAGAGAGTATGTGTGTCTATGTGTAATACCCGTCTGCTCTAAGCCTGGCACAAACTGTGCAGTTCAGAGTGATAAACGCACCCACGATTTAGGACATAACCAATATTTCCAAACCTTACATATCAAGTCAGTAAAAGTGGGTCTCAGCTTAAATCTATACTTCAAACCATTGATTCACACACATACCATGAGAAACATGGGAGTGCTTGAATAGAGATGGGAATGTGTCAAATTTATTGCACCTCTTCAAAGTGAGCAAATTAAGACTTCCTGAGATGCCTGTCATTATCACAGTAAGGGCTATTTTCTGTCAGTCCGGCGACAGTGTCCCGACATCTCTCCAGATCTTACCACCGGGGTTCTAAAAATACTATGGGGGCATATCTGGCCAGGAAGTCTTTTCTGTTATAGCTTTGTTGCAGTTTGAGCATAAAAGGAAAGTTTGCACGATATTTTTTAAGCCTTTACTAAACCAGGGAGTCTCACTGACAGCCCAAACCTCTTTTTCAAGAAAGACATGGACAAGGTAGCAACCAACACGGTGTTAGTCAGCAATAAAGTGTAGCACCCTTGAACAGGCTATGATTGTTATTGGTTAGGTTGTACATGATTCCCATCCATTACCGTTTTTTGTTTTTGTTTTTTTTAATTAAAAAAAATGTATTTCCATTGTCAGAAACTGCTCTGAATAATCCCAATTTCAAAACTGTGTGCACCGTTAGCTGCAGTTCTCTTTTTTTTTTTTTTTTACTATTCAGTTTCAAAGTTCGTGTAATAGAGGCGTGACACATGTTAACGAACAAGAATGTTCCTAAAGAGCAAAATTTGATCATGGCAACAGCCAATCGCTGTGCAGTTTACATTTTTAAATTACCCAATCGTTGTGTAGAGGGAGAGAGAGGGAAAAGTACTGAACCGTTTGCGTCAGTTTTCTTGCGTAGTGGATTTTTTAAAAAATAAAATTAAGAGTATAGGTTATAGATCTTCCTAGATTCAGTTTTCTTTTGTTGGGCGAGTGGATTATTTTAGCCCTGCTATATAGCGGTAGCACAGCTAAACGAAGTGAGAGTGTCTTGTAGCCTTAGCTAAGCCTGTTAGCTACCGTCGTTTTAGTTTCAAGTGTTAAGTGTTGTACGATTCGTGACTGTCGTGGATACTTTCAGTGTTAGTTATCTCGTTTACATCGATTCAGCCGTGGAGGACGGGATCGGAACAAAAGTGCTGCTGGCTGCTCGTAGCCAAACGATTAGCTAATGGATCTGCATCTCCCTCTCCTGCACAAAGACGGCTCAGACGTGACCCGTGTGTGTTCTGTTCGCCGCAACCACGGAGGTAACTGTTTTAGTTTCATCCTTCCAGGAGTCATGAGCTCCAACGTGAGCGCCAACATATGGCACCACGAACAGAGTATTCAGTTAAACCCCGAGTGTGGTTGAATGTGTTTTATTTTCTTAAAGTTATGCATGACATCATTCAGTGGTGTTTAAATAAATGCCACGGTTGTTGCTAGTTATAGACGTTGTCTGCCTTCCTGACGTGAATTGCATCTTTTTTTGATGCGTTGATGGTAACGGAAGTTCCTTATAGTGTTAATGTGTAATGTTATTCTGTAATGTTAGTGTGTATGCACTGCGTTGCCTTGAAGGGGAATGTGCTGAAGCAGCCTTAAGGGGGTCGCTACAGGTTAAACGCATAGCATTTTATTCTATGCGTTTGTGTTCAAAGTGGGGGCTTATATGAGTCACATTATGTTCATGCATGAGAGTTAAGGATCACTGTATCAGTTTAGCTACATTAATTATATCAAAGCTCCTGAGGGCTCCCAGTAACCTAAGTGAGATCCAAGACACCGAGTATAATTGTTGTACACTCCACCATTGATCCTCCCATGCATTTTAAGGTATCTCTGTTACACATAACCTTATCTTAATGCCTGTGTATATGTCACTGGTGTGTTTTGGTTAGCTTAGCATGCGGCGGGGAGGCTACAATTACAACACATATAACAAAAAATACAGTAAAAAAGAAATTTTATACACAACTTCTTCACAAACAGCATTTACATGACTCAGTTAAAATTTGTATGATATAGTTACAATTAGCCATAGATGATTTGCTGCTGCTGTTGTTGTTCTGAATATAATGGTGAGCTCTATTTTCCCCATCAGCCATGTTTAACTCCACTGTGCCCAGGACTGAATTACCGCTCTGGTTTTTCCTTTTTAACCTGAGGGGTTGTTCGCTGCCCGAAACCCCTGCTTCTCAAATCGACCTGGATCAGCAGGCCTTAAACAGTCATGAGTGCTGACCTTTAACCTTTACCTCCCACTGTATCCTATTATCAGCCAAATAGGTTCAAGGATTCTTCCTTTTTACCAAGTTCAGAGTCCCTATGATCCCACTAACTGGAAAGCAGACATTAAATATTCATTGAGGTGGCAATACCACAGACGATGTGTAGTACAATATTAATTTGACTCTTTAATTAATGGTGCTTTCAAAATGCAACAATTCAATTTGTCGTGATTTTTATTGACTCGTGTTGTCTTCGAGCCAAAGCAATTGTCCTGTCTTTCCCTCTGTCTTTCACTTTCTCTCTCCAGCCTTTCTGCAGCCTGTTTCTACAAAAAACTTCAATTTTATTTTTCGTCCCAAGACGGAGTCACTAAGATGGGCCACAAAGAATCAAAGCAGGAACTGTGGAGTGAGAATGAGACTTTCAGAGTCACACAATGAGGTTGCTTTTCAAGGGGTTCACTTACACTTCCAGTACTGTGCCCCAGTGCTCCTCAGTAGCCATCTAAAGCACGGCTTCCCAGAGATTTTAACTCTCAATAGCCTGTGAAGCCAATGACTACTGTTTAAACAGAAAGGGATAAATGAATTGCAATTTGTAAAAAGGTTGGTATGACTAACTTCTATGGCCTGGCATACTTATTTTATTGCTCTTGTTTGTTTACGTCTCCTGGGAGCACTGTACAGTTGGTAATGTTTTAAGTGGTCCTGGTTTTGAGGTTCCTCCCAGGCTACCTGCTTTCCACCCTTTTTGTTTTTTTTTTTTTTTCATCACATCCCAGGGACCTCCCCTATCTCCAACGTTTGTCGCCTTTCATCAGAGCATCCCATTTATCGCCCCCTTTATCTCCCATCTCCCTCCTCTCCACGTTCTGCTCCAGTCCGCCGGGCCCACGTAGCTGTGAGAACCTCTGGTCGGAATGCACTCCCCTCTCGCCGGATCGGGAGCCTTATTTGTATTCACAACGGAGATCCGCCTGGGCCTACAACAGCTGCCATGCATTATCTACTTAATTAGACAGATTTAATCTGGAGGCCGAGGTAATACGGACTCTCGCTAACATGTTATTAAGACCCAGGCAGCTTTTATTAAGTCCACTTAGACAGAGGTCTAGTGTCCTGGATAACACCATCGCTGATGGGAGGGAGCAAGGGACCGCTGGTGCTAATGTTCCGACGAAGCGAGGGAGAAAATACTGTCCCCAAAAACACCCCCCTCACCCCACCCCCCAACACCGCTCAATATTTTCTATAATGAGTCTAATCTAATGCAGCCTGCAACGTTTTTAATGTTTGCTTTTTTGGCAAGGTGAAGATTAGAGACCCAAACCCCCCCTCCACCCCAAATCCCCCATTCTCCAGCATGTGGCTTGAAGCATGCAGATGATTTGTGGATGCCTGCTGATTCGTGTTTTTTTTTTTTTTTTTTTTTAATTCTCAGCTGGAAAAAAAAGAAAAAACAGCGGGAGGTTTGTTTTTGTTATCAGGGAGTTTTGTTGGCCCACGCTCGTGATATGCTGTCTAATTTAAGCAAGTTTTGATTGCTATATGTTTCACTTTTCTGTTGTGGTTAAATTTTTTTTTTTTTTCCCCCCCCTCACTTGGTTGCTAGCAAAGTTTGTTTAAAGCTGATACACAAATTTAGGGCCAAGGCGTCATTGCGGTTACACAGAATTCCTCTGCCTCCCTCTCCGCCCCACACCCTATGCTCCTTAGCCAAATATCATGTTTGAACCGCTGCTATGCACCATGAGTTCTGCATGCAGTCTTGAAGCCTAGTTAGTGAAGAACAAAGTGACCACATTTGCATAATGACATTCCTATAACCGTCGGGCCTTTCCTGGCTTTATGTGTGCATTAAATTCCGAGCGGTAGCAGGTAGAGAGAATTAATGCCGCCGGCCACGGGGAGGTCAGCACTCGGGAGTTTTTGTGTACAAGGGGGTGGGTGAGGGGGAATGGGGGTTGAGAGGCACACAATGGCGGTACCCTGCTTACACTGCGTTCCTGCGTAATTGCGCTTCACGCCAATTTGCTCAGCGTGGCAGTGACCTGAAGTAATGAGCGTAATGTTTCACAGACCGAGAGCAACCGGAGGAGCGCTCTGAGAATTCACAACGCCCTGCCCGAAAATGCTAGTGACCGTAATTTGACCCGCGCGTCAAGGGGAATCCATGACTGTAACTATGGGGGGAGGGGGGGGGGGAAGGGGGGCGTTTCAGTAATCAGGAGACTCAGACATGGGGGTGTAAGGGCCCCCACGCGAACAGAAGGTCCTTATGAAAACATCGCCTTTGTCTTTTCATCTTGATGACCCGGACTCGTTCTGGGGGTCGGGATCAAAACAAAAAATCTCTCGTTGCCCCCGACTACGAAGTCATTTCACATGTGTCTTGCTCGACATTTGATACAGACAAAAATATTAGCGGGTGTTACGTGCCGGGTTTCGCTTACTTCGACGTGGTGTTGGCCTTTACCGTAATTCCGCTGTCACAGGTCGCGTACGGGGGGCTTTTCTACCCAGAGTGTTGAGCTCAGTGCAATTATCCGTTTGATTAAATTGGACCTTTCCTGACAAGGTATTGTAATTAACTGCTGTCATATGTAAATTAGTCAATGAAAATGGATCCTCTAATTAAATTGTGCCTTGCTCTCTTGGTGGCAGAGTTAACGGGAAGGGTCATGTTATGAAATATATTCGACAAATGACAACAGATGTTATGCGATGACCAAATAGTGGGGATTGTTTTAATGAAAATTATTTCTGAGATTTTCCTATGGGTGTGAAGTAGTGGCAGCTAGTACAGATGGATATTAGCCATTGTACCTTGTCAGATTATGAAAAACAGCAAAAACAAAACATGAAATGCTTTCAGGCAATCCTTTTCATCTTGACATAATAAAAACCATAAGCATGGGACCATACCTCTTTAGTTACATTAGGCTATTAATTTTCATTATGTCATACATACTTATTACTTTTTTTTTTAATAAGCATGCACACATTAAAGTCACTGATGCACAAACCATGTCAAGGGAAGGACAAGGTTAAAACTGTTCTCAAAAGGAGAGGGGGACTGAAAGAACGTCCCTGTTCTTTGCTTTGCTTCTTTGTGGGTTTGTAATGTGACTGGATTTTCATACTTATAAAAGCACCTGATAGAGTAGAGTAGTAGCCTCTATTGGTTTGTTGCCAAGGTGCCTCATATACTCTAGAGTGTCCATCCCTCCCTTATCTACCCTCTTGTCCTTTCCCTCTTCTTCTCTTATAACTCCATTTTCCCTTCTTCCTCTCTTCCCTCTCCTCTTGACTCCCCTTCAGTTCTTCCTTCTCCTTTCCCCTCTCCTGCCACCTTTCCTCTCCCTTGTCTCCTCCTCCCCATCTCCTCTCCCCTTTCTCCCTCCATTCATCTGAGCTGCCTACCTGTCACTCCCAAAATGGCTGCCCATAATTGTGTTCTGGGCAGACTCGGGTAGCAACCACTGTCCCCTAGCCCAGGTTTTACACTGAGGGCTTGCTTCGGTTACTGGCCCAGGTTTAAATTTGACAAACCAAAGCCATTGCACCTCCTCCCCATGTTGGGAACAGTGATTAGGATGCTTCAGAAGAAAAGAAGAGCATTGGCTTTGCAACATTGTTTTACACATAAAACGGTACTGCTAGAGGACCAGAGCAGTGGGGCTTCACAGAACTCCTCAGTGACAAAGCTTTTCAGATGATATTCATTGGGCAAAGTCCCACGTAAGGCATAATACAAACATTTAATTTGGTACCAGAGGGATGTTGAGTCCGGAGCTATTTTGAGTGTGCCTGGGACACTGCCTGTTATACAGCTGAACCTCTGGGATGTGAATGCATCAGTAATGCAGGTCTGGAATGTTCTCACCTTCTTGACAAAATGACAACAAATTCTTGATACCAAATGACATCATTCCTTCACCTGACAGCATATTGACCCTCCAGAGCAACAGACAATGAGACAAAAAAGAAAGAAAACTGATGAGAATTACATCAGCCAAACTGCTGCTTAATTAAATATAGCCTAACCAATTAAGTGGCAGGATTTAGCTTAGGTATGTATTCCCCCTTTTGTATCCTTTGTGCTGTCTGCCCTTGATTGACTTCTATTGAACAATTCTGTCATACAGTACCTGTAAATTTTCCATTCTCTGTTTTCACTTAATTAAAAACTTTTTTTTTTTTTTTAAACCGAATTTGAATGAGTAATAGAATGTTTAAAAAAAACGGTGATGTCATCATTTGGCTCTATCTGATCACCCAAGAGAGACGGAGAGAGAAAACAATATCGTTTAGACGGTGAGTTCAATTCAGAACTGACCACAAAAAAAATTAATTAGGCATACCGGACTCAATTCCCTAATGGGAGGAAAAGATAGCAACAAGAGATCTCCAGCTCCGCTGAGGAGAGGCCACAGTCTGTCGTAACCAAGGGAACACTATTATTGCTTAGGGACCCATAGCATCAGTGTCACCATGTGAAATCACCCCAGCCTCAATGCCCTGCCCTGAAGACATTGTGATTTAAGATCCTCTGATGGAGAATCACAGGCTTTGCAAATTAAATTATTATTATTTATTTTTTAGGGAAAGAAAAAGGTAGAAGATGGGTGTTATTATCTGGGTCAAAGCCCAATTTTTAAAATATATTTTAACATTTCTTTAAAATTCATTCATTCTGCCTTTTACATTTTACAGCAAAAGCCCCGGCTCTTTGAGTGGATTTCGATGAATAATTTATTGATACAGAAGATCCGCAGTTAGCACTTTAACTGCACCGACGAAGCAGAAGCTAGCACCTGGGTATGAGACTGGTTATAATTATCACCATGCTACCTCCCTCTCTCCCTTTCTCTCTCTCAGACTCAGATAATTAATGTGCTATTTCATCAGCCCTCTTACACTGGTGCCTGGATCAGTTCCATTGAAATGGAAAGATGTTGGAATACCGTTCACATATATGGTTTTATTTTTGCCCCTTTTGATGGTGAAGGTAATGACTTGGTAATTAGGGTTTTCTATGGGTAGCGTTTAGCTTTGTTGAAATTTTAAAGTATTTTCTGAAATACAATCCAAAATATTTCATATTGATTTGGCCCTTTAATATTATAAAAGTAATACTTTTTTGGCAGGAGGAGGGTGGTAGACTGGCACTCTTTTTGTTCACACAGGTCTTGTTCCATCCTCCAGGAGAAGGGGTGCAGCTGAAGCTGGAGAGGGGGCCAGTGGTGTTTGGGGCAGTAAGGTAGGGGGTGTTTCTGGGACAGGGGGAGGTCTTGTTCTCCAGCACTTCCTCTCTTTTAGGAATCCCAACTCCTGGACCCACCATCAAACAGCCATCGTTCTAATCAGGCAGCAAGGCCGATGTGCTAGCAGGGAGCTCGCAAGTGTTTCATTGAATTAAATGTACTTTATTTATTTATTTCTGAAAGCTCCTGCCTGGGAAAAGCGGGAAGCCTTATTAAAAATTGATCTACAAGCTGTTTGTGTTGGTGCCTTGCTGAGGCCCTCTTCGGGATTCAGAGGACGGTGTCCGCAAATGTTGATTAACCAGTAATGCAAACGGCAGCATGCTCCGTATCCCCCGTGACCGGAATCAATATCGGGACCACCGCCCGCCTGATCACCCTCCCCCCCCCCTCCCCCCCCCCCCCCTCACCTCCCCCCCAGTGTTTGTCAAACAAAACAATTAAACGCGGCTGAAAGTCATTACCCACATCGCTGAGCAAGATTCACTATTTGATGATGAGTGTAAATGGGACTTCCCCCCCCCCCCCCCCCCCACAGGTTTTTTTATTTTGCAGGGTGACTCCTAAGAGCATTTGGTATTCATTTGGTGTCCCAGGCTGTTCTGAATATATAAATCCAGTCCCTCAGCGAGTGGCAGCCCTCCCTCCAATAAGTCTTCATTTTATGTTTACTTGTGTAACTATTCACAAAGTATGGAAGGTCATCTGTCTTGCTTTCAGTTTGATTCATGACTTCAAAAAGTCAGGGTGGTAATGATCTGCTTGCTAAATATTGGGTTGCCATATTGAGAATTAATGACCTCATTGTTGTGTCTCACTTTCAATGTATAAGCAACATGCAACATAACAATCTGACTTTCAGGTAACTTGATTTACCATGTCATACATACAACAGCACCCGATGGTATCCCTCACTAGCTGGCCAGTAGCATGGCTCCTAATTGATATGTATTAGGTAGCAAAGTTACTGTAGGTAAAAATAATATTTACAGCATGAATTTATGACATTCTGTTTTCGGTAGTCCTGTGTAGCATGTATGCATATGAAAATATTTTATTACTTAACAGAAGATGGCACAAGGACAGACATTAGGGAATTTATATAACAGTTTTATAGAGTACCTGTGCCTTTCTGTGCTGGATTTACTGGTGCTGAGCCTGACCTCAGTATTTAGAATCATTTGGGCGTGGCTGCCAAATTCTTCTAAGGAAGATGCAAATCGATGTTTAATGCATCTCCAGCTGAATTTACTACTTTATAAAGTGTTACTTTATACTAAACTTTGCTCAAATAACCTCTTAGAAGTTATTACATACTGAGTATTTTACATGCTGTTTATAAATATATAAAAGTTTTATAACAAATTGCTTTTGGAAATAATTTTACATGTATACCACACTATAGCCAGAAATTTATTTGAAGCTCTTGGGTAGAAGTCAATAATTTATTCATTCATTTACACCCCAGGGATAACCAAGCACACAAAGTAAATTGGTCTCACAAGGTAGATTTGAAATGCAAACGCTCTCTGCATGTCTCTTTGACAAACTTTCTCTCTGCTAAATAATTTGGTTGTTGGTGGTGTTTTGTTGTCCCAAAGGTGTACCTCAAATTTTAATTTATGTTGATAAGTCAAATTAATCTTTTTTTTTTTTTTTTAAACTATGCTGTGGATTTTTAATTAATTATGAAAGACCGTGTAATGCTTTCAAGAGTGCATATATCAGTACAAACCATGATCACACAGTACACAGTGAGGGTATGCATGATTTACCTACACTGCCAATGTAGTTTAGTGCAGTTTGTTCTTCACTTGTGTAATCTCTAGAAATGAACAGATCTTAATATTTTAGAGGTCTTGTATAATGTATGTAGTATATGTATCCAATCGCACATATTCTGATGAAATATCCATGCACTGCATACATTATAAAACACAAATTTGCCATTTTTATGCCTGTATGTTCATAACTGTAATACATTGTAAAATGCATCACAAAATGCAACTACTTTAGAGTCAGAACCAAAGTCAACGAGGTAACTGTGTAATCAGTAGTGTCAAGTGGCTACTTAAGTGCTGACTCACAACAGAACTCAATGGGGTTCTGTTTAAATCTCCATGACAACAGTGGACCGCTGCTTAAATTGAAATCATTTCATAATTACCATGGATTTTGTCATACACTACACTACAGATACAGTACCCAGTATATTTGCTATACATATTAGTGTATATGATGGGTGTATCCAATGACAAGTGCAAGTGCCATAATAAAAGTCCTGTGGAAAATGTTGAGATGAAGACTCTCACAGTTATACCCACCTATGGCCAAGTGGAACCTGTGCGTGCATGCTATACAGCCTCTTTTACCATCTCTTTCAGGTCTCATATCTATATACTTGGACTAATATGTGTTATGTGTGGACTCGGCACAAACTCAAGTTCATGGAGAGGGCAATTGAAGACAGAAACGGGGCAACGCTTTTTGTATTCAACATAGCAAAACACAGTTGAGTGATTATATAGACTTGCGTTGGCCCTGGCCAATTCGCTCTCCTGAAGCATGCAATGAAGTGCAGATTTTGTGTAAGACTCAGTGGTTCGTGGAAGGCTACATTGATGAGAGCATTCACAGACTCTGTGCTAGGTGTTCCCTGTGAAATGGGGCCCCATAAAGTTAGTTAGGCTGACACAAGAAGTGAGGAAGTGGAGTGACAGGACAGAGAGAGAGGATTGTGGGATCTTTTGCAGATGTTTCACTCATACGTTTCACTTGCCGGCTCAGTTTCTCTCTGTTTCTCTATCTCTGTCCCCCTCTCTCTCTCTATCCATCTGTTTATCGTCTCTATTTTCATCAGCCTGTTTTTTCTCTTTTTCACTCTACGTATATACATTGTTATTTCCTTATTGCTTTCTTCATTTCTTCACTTCGTTCTCCCTGTTTCTCTCCATCTCTCTCCTCGCTCCTTCGGTCTCTACACAATAGGGTCCCGCCTCATTCACATGTACGCTGACACTTGAAATATGGCGGAAATGTGGTTTCTATAAAAAGCAGAGAGTCCATTAATGGTGTCTAATAAATGAAGGACGAACAGCGGCATTGATGGATACACAGTTCGCCGTTTGGGGGCTTCAGGGTGCACGAGTCGCGCTAAGTAAAAACATGTGTTTTAGAATCACTCCTGCTCTGCTTTCAGCGGAAGACTTAATGGGCCTTTTCAGACACGGAGGAGCAAGACAACTGAGTGAGTAGACACACATAATTTGGCCAAGAAAACAAGAAACACAGTTTTGCTGGAATACACACGAAGCCATTATATGCATTTCAATGGGTCTCTCTCAACCTCTGGCTCTCTCCATGCTCATGTTTTGGTACGTGCTGAAAAGAAGTGAGAGAGAGGAAAAGAAAACACTCTTGTAAAATCTCAAGGAAAAAAAACGTGTGAATGTGTGATGCTGTCGGACTGATCATCCCAAATTCAGATGAGTGCATTGGCTGGTGTAAACCATTAAAAAAAGGTTTTTAAAAGCTTCAATTTGCTGAAAGTCCTCAGTAAAAGGCATCTCAAAGGCGAAGTATGGGACACCCAAAGAGAATGAACACGCTGTTTCCGACTTCAGACTGCCAGCCATGGGATTCTGTTCTGCCACTGATATATGCCTGCACTCACACTGCTTGCATAATTGTCATTAAAACTGGGTACAATAAGACCTTGACAGGTGCGTGGACAGTGAGTGGTGTGAGACAGTTATGGACTGGATACTTTCCAATCGCAAAATTAATGAAGTGGCCTCCCCATGCAATTTAGTAAACTAGCCTTTTTTATGAGGTATAGCACTGTCTACTGTCTGATATCAATAACATTCAATAGGGGAACACAGTACACCTTGTTGTCCAGCTTCACTCCTTATTCTCCTGTGTGTGCCGTGCATAGAAACCACTCTTACGTGTGCAGCTTGGACAAATCCTCAGAACGCAGCGAAACGTAGCATTTTCATATTTCTTTCAGACTCTTTTAATGATTCATTTCTCTTTCTTTCATTTTCTTTTGGTGTTATTCACTGTTTTTAATTTGTGTTTTTTGGCTTAAAGGAAATGCTCTTGCAAGCTTATTTAAGTGTGGATCACATTAACACTTCCCAATTTGATAGGACTCATTTTCACAATGGCAAAAACCTGTCTCCAAATTGCAAACTCCCGCCTCATAAAATATGTATGCCCGTACGGGGATGTGAAATGCTAATAACTTTAGGTGGCCGAATTAGATTTGTGTCGGGCAGAATATGAAAGAGCGAGTGAGTGGGAAAATGCGTGAAAGAATAGTCGTGTTACTCATAAATAGTTTACTGAGCCAGAGAATAGTCATTAGGTTACTTCACAGATAACTTATATTTCCTCTCCCTTACCATCTTTTCCCTCTGTTTTTATTATTTTTTTTTGTGATGTGATATTTAAAAATGTATTCAGAATAAATGCTGCCGGTTGTTCTGTCTCTTAGTCTCATTTGTATTTTAACCTTCACTGGGCCTGAGCCATTCTAAGCGCTGTGATTCGCTACCATTGTGTCATGTGACACTGATGTCATTAGCCTCCGTCTGTTGGAAGGGAGAAATAAATGGATATTGTTGTAATAAAACTAGTGCGCTAATGTAATGTTCCCACACTAAATCAAGCCTTTCTTCACTGTATAGTGTACTTTATAAAACAGCTGCTGTTTTTCCTTTAGCATAGCAGGGAATGAAGGCATTTATGTTACAGTTTTACCATAAATAACCCTGAGCGCTCAAGCTCAGCACTTTGATGCAGCAGAAAGCTAAGCAGACTGCTCTTTCCTTGTATCTGCTACATAGAGGAATTGATAGTGGAGAGAAGGAATAAGAGCTTGCCACGTGAGAGTGATAAAAACAAATTAATGTATGGCTCACTTATAGCTGAATAACCTTAGCATACAGTTGCAAAAAAAAAAAATATTCAATTAAGGAATTGCATGATATGCAGTCATTTGTAAACCTTAATGGTGATGTCCACACATATTTTACCGCAGTCCATGGCATCGCAATTCCATTTCCAAATTAGACAGATTTTTCTACTGTGATGTGGATGTGTAGCCTGGTGGAATCTGCAGCTCACACTCCTCCAATAGCGCTGAAATAATCCGCACCATGCTTCACAGCTCAATGCAGTACTGTAGCATGCATCAACAGGTTCATGGAGCTCCTTTCTGCCCAGGTTCGCTGTGCTGCGATATCCCAGAATCCAGTGCCATCACGTATCAAAGGCTCCCTTTCCTTGATCCCAGACCTGAACCTTCATTGCACCTGAGCTGATCTGGACATGTCAATATCAGGGCCAGGGGTGCCATTTGGGTAAGATAGAGCAAGGAACCTTGGCAAGGTAGAGCACCTGCCACACCTTTAGCTTTATGATCAGGCTTGAAGATTTTCTTATCTATTTCCGGATAGTCATTTAGTAACATCATTGATATGAGGCAAACATTTGCTTTTTCTAATGCTTTTTCACTGTTCCCCCATATCAAGACCCATAAGTAAATTTTCAGCAACAGTGACATTAATTTTCATATATCTTTAACAATTATCAACTTCATATTATGTCATGTTTTGCCAAAATGACGCCACCGGTCCTGTTGACTTTAAAACAGCTCAACGTACAGAACATAAATCATGGAATTGCCTCCATTTTGGCAGTCTCGTTGCTTGAGTTGAGTGGATCTGCATGGGTGTCCTGGATTTAGTCTCCTAATTTGATCGCGGGCCAGTTTAATGCAAATATGGGCATGACTGATCGACTGATCCACACCACAGAGTGTCTGGCCGGCTCTGGTAATTTAAATTCCTGCCCTTGTCTTCAGTCTTGTTGCAGGCCTGGCACCTCTTAAAAGGCTATTATGGGTGCATGTTTTCCCTGGCATTCGTGGAATGGCAGCAGGGAAACAGGGAGAGAGTGTGAGATAGAGAGCAACCCAGATAAAGACACAGCACAAAAGAGACACTTAGAAAGCCCAAGATGAGTGGCTGCTTGTCAGTCTGCGATCGTAAAGCCTTCCGCCTCAAGTCACCTTCCATTTGCTTGTGTGTTACTCAAAATGGCAGCTATGCCGAAAGCAGATGCAACAAACACTATTTATGTGCAGATAGGCATATAGGTTTAAGTATATATAGTGCTGAACCACTGAATTTCACTTGACAGTTTCCAGCTTTCAGTTTTCCAGTTTTCTTACCTTCTTCCAAAATCAGTATATGCGCAAAAGCCTATCAGAACATTCTAAATATCCCAAATCTCATTCTACTGTTGTGAAAATGTTTGTGTGCCTGTCAAACATCGGACTCTGCCAATCTCTCCAAATCAGCTTACACAAAATTGATTTTTAAGGACAATTTCTAAGTGTTTGAGAGTTAAACTATAAAAATGAATACATTTTTTTTTTCAATCCTGATTTGCTGAAAAGGAAAATTCAGTCAATCACAGAAGTGAAATGTTTGCTATATTTGATTAGACTTTGAAAGAACATATTAGAGAAACTTTCCAATATATATTAGGAAAATATGGTACCAACATATTTGATTTTCTCACCAATAAGGTCATCTACACTTCTGTGCTGTTCATAGCAAGCAAGCATTGCCATATCAACAGCTGGTGGCATAGTGTGTTTGTCAGTGGGTTGCGGGTTTGACTCCTTTTTGGTGACTTTGGGGGGAACTGCTGTCATACACTCTGAGATTCTTTACCCTCTGAATGAATAAATAATGTGTGATGCAGTGTAGTTACAGCCAGCGACTCGAGCCACAGCATCTGAGGTCGTTTAAAGTCACGACATGAATTTCACACACATACCTCGCGAGGGGTCTGTTCGGTTAAAGCTCATTCTTTTTTTTTTTTTTTTTATTCAACATGAATTGTGTATGAGTGTTTGATGGCAGGTTAATTTGTTCCAGGAAGAGCTAATATTAAACCTGTCCAGAGGCTAATTCTCTCCCTCGCATGGCTGCTGCCATAATGGGGTGGGAAGGCGGGAGTTTCATTACGGAGGGAAGCGGAGTCCATCATCATTAATGGCCACCCCGGTTTTTGTCCTGTCCCTATCAGTGAAAGTTTATGCTCCGGGCAGCGGTATCAGCGCCGGCAAGGGCCTGTGAAGCTCCACATGGAGCGATAGGCCAAACCCCCCCCCCCATTTCACAACCCAGGCCCAGGCTGAGCCACCACGAAGGGGACGGGATTGATAGTGCGGCAGGTATATGGATGTCTTATCCCCCCCCCACCCCCCATTGCGCACAGGCCTCCACACACACACACACACACACACACACACACACCCCTCCCTCCGGCAGCCCCCCTGTGCTCCGTGTCCCGCGCTGAATCTTAATGCTGGGGTACTGCGGTAAAGGGGGGAGATTGATATGCGTGCTGGCTCCTCACAGCCTGCTGGCACTGGTGGGGGGATTGGGGGGGGTGTTGGTGGGAGGTGCTGTGTATGGCACAGTGTATTATTTAGCACCTGTCCCATCATAATGCCTGTGCAGAATGAGAAGCCTGCAGGAGGTGTGCTTGGGGGCTCCTGGCAGATCATATTAAATATACGCACACACTATATCACACACTCACACATACGCGCACACTCTATCACGCACTCACACATACGCGCACACTCTATCACGCACTCACACATACGCGCCCACTCTATCACGCACTCACACATACGCGCACACTCTATCACGCACTCACACATACGCGCACACTCTATCACGCACTCACACATACGCGCACACTCTATCACGCACTCACACATACACACACACTCTATCACGCACTCACACATACGCACACACTCTATCACGCACTCACACATACGCACACACTATCACACATACGCACACACTCTATCACGCACTCACACATACGCACACACTATATCACGCACTCACACATACGCACACACTCTATCACGCACTCACACATACGCACACACTATCACACATACGCACACACTCTATCACGCACTCACACATACGCGCACACTCTATCACGCACTCACACATACGCACACACTATATCACGCACTCACACATACGCGCACACTCTATCACGCACTCACACATACGCGCACACTCTATCACGCACTCACACATACGCACACACTATATCACACATACGCACACACTATCATACATACGCACACACTCTATCACACACTCACACATACGCACACACTCTATCACGCACTCACACATACGCACACACTCTATCACGCACTCACACATACGCACACACTATCACACATACGCACACACTCTATCACGCACTCACACATACGCACACACTATATCACGCACTCACACATACGCACACACTCTATCACGCACTCACACATACGCACACACTATATCACACATACGCACACACTATCACACATACGCACACACTCTATCACGCACTCACACATACGCGCACACACTCTATCACGCACTCACACATACGCGCACACTCTATCACGCACTCACACATACACACACACTATATCACGCACTCACACATACGCACACACTCTATCACGCACTCACACATACGCACACACTATCACACATACGCACACACTCTATCACGCACTCACACATACGCACACACTATATCACGCACTCACACATACGCACACACTCTATCACGCACTCACACATACGCACACACTATCACACATACGCACACACTCTATCACGCACTCACACATACGCGCACACTCTATCACGCACTCACACATACGCACACACTATATCACGCACTCACACATACGCGCACACTCTATCACGCACTCACACATACGCACACACTATCACACATACGCACACACTCTATCACGCACTCACACATACGCACACACTATATCACGCACTCACACATACGCACACACTCTATCACGCACTCACACATACGCACACACTATATCACACATACGCACACACTATCACACATACGCACACACTCTATCACGCACTCACACATACGCACACACTCTATCACGCACTCACACATACGCGCACACTCTATCACGCACTCACACATACACACACACTATATCACGCACTCACACATACGCACACACTCTATCACGCACTCACACATACGCACACACTATCACACATACGCACACACTCTATCACGCACTCACACATACGCACACACTATATCACGCACTCACACATACGCACACACTCTATCACGCACTCACACATACGCACACACTATCACACATACGCACACACTCTATCACGCACTCACACATACGCGCACACTCTATCACGCACTCACACATACGCACACACTATATCACGCACTCACACATACGCGCACACTCTATCACGCACTCACACATACGCGCACACTCTATCACGCACTCACACATACGCACACACTATATCACACATACGCACACACTATCATACATACGCACACACTCTATCACACACTCACACATACGCACACACTATATCACGCACTCACACATACGCACACACTCTATCACGCACTCACACATACGCACACACTCTCACACATACGCACACACTCTATCACGCACTCACACATACGCACACACTATATCACGCACTCACACATACGCACACACTCTATCACGCACTCACACATACGCACACACTATATCACACATACGCACACACTATCACACATACGCACACACTCTCTCACACACTCACACATACGCGCACACTCTATCACGCACTCACACATACGCACACACTATATCACGCACTCACACATACGCGCACACTCTATCACGCACTCACACATACGCGCACACTCTATCACGCACTCACACATACGCACACACTATATCACACATACGCACACACTATCACACATACGCACACACTCTATCACACACTCACACATACGCACACACTATATCACGCACTCACACATACGCACACACTCTATCACGCACTCACACATACGCACACACTATCACACATACGCACACACTCTATCACACACTCACACATACACGCACACTCTATCACGCTCTCACACATACACACACACTATATCACATGCTCACACATACGCGCACACTATATCACGCACTCACACATACGCACACACTATATCACACACTCACACATACGCACACACTATCACACACTCACACATACGCACACACTCTATCACACACTCACACATACGCACACACTCTATCACGCACTCACACATACGCACACTCTATCACACACTCACACATACACGCACACTCTATCACGCACTCACACATACACGCACACTCTATCACACATTCACACATACGCACACACTATATCACACACTCACACATACGCGCACACTCTGTCACACATACACACACACTCTATCACACACTCACACATACACACACACTCTGTCACACACTCACACATACGCACACACTCTGTCACACACTCACACATACGCACACACTATCACGCACTCACACATACGCACACACTCTATCACCCACTCACACATACGCACACACTCTATCACCCACTCACACATACGCACACACTCTATCACCCACTCACACATACGCACACACTCTATCACACACTCACACATACGCGCACAATCTATCACACACTTACACATACGCGCACACTCTATCCCGCACTCACACATACGCGCGCACACTCTGTCACACACTCATACATATGCGCACACTCTGTCACCACTCACACCTACGCACACACTCTGTCACACACTCACACATACGCACACACTCTGTCACACACTCACACATTCTGTCTCTCTCTCTAACACCCACACACACAAACATACACACATTCTACCACATACACACAGCCACGCACACACATACTGTGTATCACACATGCACACACACACATGCACAGAATCTGTCACACACAGGCACACACAAAGATAGGGAAGTCAGGAAATTTCCTCAGCTTTCTATTGACTTTCACACTGACAAGTCTTTTCAGTAAACTGCCATAATGAAGGGTAAGCTACGCTACACTACATCACACAATATGTGCTTAGATCTCAGATTGGTGAAGATTACAATTTCTTCTAAAACAGACAATTCCTCTGCATTTTTAAATCACGTAAAATGTTTATTGTAGACACCGACAAATTAAAATGCAGTTTCTGATTTTTACAGCAAACATAGGATTTCATTAATGACAGTCGGGCTGTAGAAAGCTTGTGTAAAGAACAAAACTCAAACTTGAATCATTGTTTTGCAGAGGAAATACCAGGGCCTTTTTTGATTTGTGTTTTTCACAGAGCCTGTATTTGTGTGTTGATTTCTTCCAATCAGTCAGCTTGCATGTGTTCAGGCTTTTGTGTCCACAAACTGGTTAGGTAACCAAACATTGCACTGGCAGTGCTCTGCAATCACAAAAATTATTGAAAAAAAAAAGTGTTCTTCAGAGAGAAAAAAGTATTATTTTTGAATTTCACTGTTCCCTACAGATGTCTTTGATAGGCAGGGGTAAGTACAAAATTGTTGGATCTGTTCAGGAATCCGCAAAGTGCAATCTGAAATACTGACCACACTTTCATTACACGTTTATTTTTTCATGCTATAAGAAATATCAATATCAGGTGAAACACCCTATTTTTCCTGTGCCCTTTCCTTGCCCCCCCCCCCCCCCCCCCCCCCCCCCTCTCCCCTCCCCCTCTCAGTGAAACACTGATCCTGATGGTAATTGATTGACACGCTAATGCTTGTGGACACAGCCTGTTATATGCTGGTAATGATGCCCCTGGCCCCGTGTTTCTGAATTGGAGATATTCGCGCGTGTATATACTGACATTTCAATCACAGCTCACGTTGCCCTCCCCCCGCACTCTAAACTGTTGACTATTAGAGTCCCTATGTTTGCTCTGATTTGCTTCTTTATTGCATCGATCTGAAAAGTTGATTTTCAAACCATCCTAGGTTTGATTTTCCACCAAGATTGGCTCTGGTTTAGCATTTAGATTGCAGAGATGGATAAACAGGGAGAGGAACAGAGAGTGGGATGGAGAGAGGGACAGGGGAAAAGTGTAGACAGAAAGGAGCAGAAGGAGAGAAGTGAAAAGACAAAGGAGAAAATGGGGAGACAAAGGTGAGGACACCAGGTTGATGTCATATCACTGATAAGCTTGTTCATCTGTCTGAGCTCTGTGATTGGCTTCTTCATCTTTATGCACCCTGTGATTGACTTGTCGATCTGTGTGAGCTCTTTGATTGGTTCCCGCATCTTTATGAGTCTTGTGATTGGCTTACCTTTATGTGTGTTTCCTGTAGTCTGCGCTTGCACCATGATTTCCCTGAGCTGCTCTCGCGCACTGTCTCACTTCATCTTTCCTGTCTTCTCTGTCACTTTATGCTCTCCTTCACACAAGCATAAAACGCATCGCGTGGTAAGTCTTTCACATGGAATCAGTACAGATAGCTTCAGTGTGCATCAGTGTTACTTTGTGCATTGTGGCTTTCCTAGACGCCAAAGCCGAACCCTACATGTCTGAATTATGTTTGACTCCATTCTCAATCTCTTCCTTCTCGCTCTCTTTTTCTTATTTAGTTGCTGGTTTCATTGGAATTTCAAATCTGCTGCCATTTTCAAACTTCATTTACTTAAATTTGTTTTGCTCTGCTAAAAGCCCCATTCTCATCGCAGTTGTCATTTCCTGTTGTTTTAGGGGGGCATTTCCTCTAACTGAAAGTGTCTTCCATCACTGCTCTCAATCCCCTGCAGGAACAGAGTTGCCGGGAGTAATCTGGCTCAGACGCGCGTGATGTAATCCATATTTATAGCTCCCTCCGGATTCCCATCACAAGTTCATCTGTTTCTTTGAGGCTGGGTTTGCAAGCAAGATGTAGCAGGTCAATGAATCGGGGTCATAGAAAATGTGAACCATTAAAGTTTAATAGATTTTTTAAAATAAATAAATAAAAAAAGAAAAAAAAAATGAAGGACCCCTTTTCGTAATGCATTAACTTTGGTTCTCGCGAAACCTGTTTAATATTAAAGTAGTGCCAACACCTCCACATGACAACATTGGTCTGGAGTCAGCACAGCCAGAAGCACAGACAGGGAGTCTTTCCCCTCTTCCCTACCTCCTATGTGTTAGACTGTCCTCTTGGGTTTCCTCTTTAAACTGCGGTCAACTAGGGGACAGAATGTACTGTGGAAAAACCAGCCTATCCTCACAGGGTACCTGAAGGAGTGGGGCAGGAGTCAGGCAAGCCTGTTAGGGGCATTTCAGGTCAGGTGCGCACCCCCACCAACTGCTGTTGGTGCCTGCTTTTTAAAAAACATTATTAATTTGCAAAACCATACCATATAAATAAAAACAGTTCATGTGCAAAGGTTTCATTTCATTCAGATTCATCTATTTTTTTCAGGCTTGTGCCCTGTCCCCATCATTGCCCTCTGTGCCTCCTCTATGCTCAGCCATTCCCCCTCACAAGCCCCCCCAGGGTACAGGCTCAGCCATTCCCCCTCACATGCCCCCACCAGGGTACAGGCTCAGCCTTACCCCTCTGGTAGTTATGCCACTGATTTTGGGTGGGGCAATAACCTGGTTATGAACAAATTATTTTTTATTTATTTATTTTTTTTTTTAAATCATTAATGCTCAATTTATTACACGTCAAACCCGTTACAGCTTAATCTCATTAATTACTGGGCTTAAAGAATGCATGCAAACATCTGGTGGAGGTGGAGGCAGCTTTCCACCACTCAGACTCAGACAGAATATTCAGGTTTGGGGGTTTTATAATCGCTCAAACCGTAGTCATGTGCTCTCGGTTGGAACGAAAGCCAGAAACGTCTCCAACACCCATGGATCCGGGTTTACAACCTGTAATAGTTAAAGTGCTACCGTTGCTCGAACTGTAGTCAAAAGCACAGGTGGAAGAGATATCAGAACGATGAATGTTGTTTGCCCTTTAGGACTAGGGTTGCCTACCTTTCTGGTAAGGCTTTTGTGACCATAAAGCAGCAGTAAATTCTACCGTTTCCTGTCTGGTGAAAAGACAGTAGTAGACCAGTACCCTGTCAGAGGCGGACATGGAGAATGATGAAAGGTGAGGTAACATTTAGTCCTCCTCTCACAAACAAAAGCCCATTAAAACCGGTGAACTTTATCTCCTCCAGCATGAGAGAATCAACCTACGTTTGGGAGGAAGAGAAGGAAAAAAAAAAACCTGCATCTGAAGACCCTTATTGTTTAAGTTTTGACGGACACAGATAGCGGTGATTGAAAAGTAGCTCCCTGTCTGGCGGGGCGGATTGCTCTGCTCTGGCGGTTGGGCAGGAGACCCTTCACTGGGCTCTTTATCTGATTGCTTGTCAGGTGCATTTAAGGCCCCCTGACAGGAGACCTAACAAAAAAACAGAGAAGTTCGCAGCATCTCAGGGAATCTCTCCCTTTCTTCCGCGAGTGCCATTCCTGTATAATTACAGATGAATGCAGGTGATTTGCTTTGTTTGAGAGTACAGAAGGTGTCGTCAGGGGAGATGGAGATAGCTGCGCTGCATGTGGTTTTTTTTTTTTTTTTTAAACACTGCCTCATCCACCCACACAACGCACAACAATAAACCCCTAATTGTGATATACGAAAAATAATCAGTTCTGAAAAGCAGGAGTTTCAGGTGCCTTCCTCAAAAAAAGTGCTGACACACTGAGATAAGGAGCCACTTTTGCTGCTTTGTTGGGGGTGGGGGTGTGTGTGGTAGAATGGTTTGGAATTGGGTCTTGTAACTCATAACTTATTGGGTCAAGTTGCATAAAATATCAGTTAATGCAATGAATATTCAGCAGTATTAAAGCATAGTGTATAAAAGTGTAGATTTGGGTAAGTGTCTACTAAATGCCAAAAAACATGAATGGTAAATGTTTTGGTCTCATCACTGTGTTTAGTCAATAATTAAATTTCTCGTCTACAGCAGTTGAAGCACTGTAGCCATTTTGTTCCTTCAGTACACCAGCTGAGTTCCGCCAAACAAAGTTCGGCTCATTAAAATGCAGACTTCGCACCCCCTGCTTAGCACTGATGACCACAGTGAGCCAGGAGTCAAATGCAAGTTAAATGTCACACCAGTGAGGTGGCATCTCGTATGGCACAGTGTCCCCATCGCTGAACTGGTGTATGGGTTTCCAGCTTGGTCCAGATGGAAGGCTTCTCCCATACAGGCCTGCCAAAGCGACCGCCTGCAGGGAACCAGCCTCTCTTAGAGAACGCCCAACCATGTACGAACCAAGCCCAGCTCCACTCCACAGCACCCGATTGGCAGGAGGAGGCTAGAGGACAGTCATGGCTGCTGGGTTTGAATTCCAAATAATTATAAAATTCTTATCCAGATAATTACAACTTACTGATGCCAAATGAGCTGTATTTTTTAACACATGCAAGAGAAAAGCAGAGACTCATAATAGACTTCATGGCTATTGCAATAGCCTCAGTAATACAGAACTGAGCCTATGGAAGGGGGGATGGGGGGGGGGGGGGTAGTGATCACCCACATGGTTAAACCTTTATCACAGAAAGTGTGGAAACTACTACACAATAGAACAGTTGAGAACCAGAGTACGGAGGACTGCAGAAGAGAGAAGGATGTGGGAGGGGGCTGGTGTCCTTGTATGGACCTCATCCAGACGTTAGCAGTTAGCGGCTACAACGGCAAGTGTGACAGATCGGAAGGTAAGCATTTGGAGAGGCGACAGCGCCGCATCCGCCCTCCCCCCACCCCCAAACCCCCAACCTCCACACCCTCCCAGCACCCCATGAGACCGGTGGGTTCATGCTGAGTTCATCGTCCTCGCAGTGACTCTGCCCTCGTCTGCAGAGCCACGGGTTCCACCCTTGTCAACGTTATATAACACACGAAGGCGCGGAAAATGCAGACAACCTTCAACAAGGGCAATCCCAGAACATATGGGGCCATCTCAGGTAGCCACACCGGCCATGTCAGGTAACTGCGTCTGAGCGGCTTGTGCACTTTAAACAGCACAGTTCTGAACCAAAACACAGAAACGGGGGGGGGGGGGGGGGGGGGCGTGAGTGGGTGGGGAGGGAAGCGCCAATATGATTGCACAGCTCAAAGGCTACGGAAAAGCGAGCTCAAATGAAGGAAACAAAATGCCCGTTTGTGGCCGATGAGAGGTTCCTGTAAGGCTTTGCAAGAAGCCCTAATTTTCGAAACGGTTTAGGCTCTGGTGGGCGGAATATGAGCCTCTCAGGGCCTCATTTTGTTTGTGACTGGGTGTGATGCTTCAGATCAGTGAACTCAAAAAAAAAAAAAAAAAACAGAGAAAGAGAGTGCTGTTCATCTTCAAGCACAGAAGCCGATTCACACAATACACCCACCTTCCCCGTTTAAAAAGACGCTGCCTTACCCATCAAGGATGCCCGGTCCTTCCATTTTTCTTTCATTTTAAAACAAAATTATTGCTTGTCTCTCACAGGTTTCTTCACTGAGTCGAAATCCTGGTTGTTTTTTCCTGATTTTTTTTTTGTTTTTTTTTTTTGTTTTTTTTTGAGTGTTTTCGACAGGCGTTGCACTCAGCGTCTCAGGGGAAATTCTGACCACCGCCTTACCTCTCCTGCTAAATAATTTAGCCCTGCCACACACTGCAGACCACAAGCCCCTGTTTACAGTAATGTCACTAATTTAGTTTGGTTTTACTTCTTTTAAAGAAAATCTTCAAATGTGACATTAATATGTATTTTTATATTAGATTTCCAGAGATGATATAAACACTGAGTATGGTTATGTGGCTGGATTAAGCTAATTCGCTTGCACTTTGAGCAGCAGAAATGTGGTTGGTTTGTGTTAACAGCAAATTCAGGGGATAGAGAAGTGTAACGTATTAAAGGTTAGAAGATCTCACATATGTAGGCATGCATCACTTCTAAATCCCCACTCTCATTTTCTCATCCTTGTGCAGTGGATTAACATGTACACACACACATACACACATGCGTGCACACACATACACATGCACACATACACGCACATGCACATATGCATACATACTCTAACACATTCACATCCTGTCAGCCAAACCCATGTTGTCCTGCATGCTTGACTGAAACTAATATCATTGTCATGGCAACAAACCTCTCCAAGTGATCCATTGCAAACGTAGAAGACCCCCCCCCCCCCCCCCAAGCACCCAATCTCTGGCTATAAAGCCGAAACATTAATTTCACGTTTCTTGTCAAACGTGGATAATCCTGTGATTTTTAACCGTGACTTCAGCCACGTGTTTTCAGCCTCGGCCCCTCAGGAGGACGTGTGTTTATTTATCCTCTTACATTTACATAGGCTAACACTGATCAGATGACTCATAACTTTTGGGGGGGGGGGGTACAGCACAATAAAACTCACTCAGCTGTCACTGGAAAGTCCTCTTCCATTATTACAAAATTACAGATTTCCAGCTTTGGCTCAACATGATTTCGTCCAACAGTATCAATTGTTTCAATAACTATATTTGTTTAATTAATTTTTATTTGACCAGAGAAGTAAGTCCGATTGAGATAAGGCGTCTCTTTAACGAGTGGTATCTGGGCAAGGTTGAGTGGATGGTTTTGGCTGTACATTTTTCAGAACAGTTCTTTGATAGTTATTTTGTTGTAGTACCAGTTTTAAAAACACATCAACTGATAATATGCATTTTCAGAAAATGAATTCTGTATGTAATATGAGTTTGTCAGCTGCATCAACCAATGATAAAAATGCATTGTGATAATTTGTCTGTGGACTACTGATGAGTCTCTCTGATACCAAGTCTTGCTCTCCTTTCATTACCAATGTAAATGCGTTACAGGCACAGTAACAATTGTGTTGGTATTATAATAATGAATTCTGTGAAAATAGCATTAGACATTGTGACATACATTTAGTACATGTGAAGAGGAATACTTTTAAACAGCTTACCTCTTATCTTTAGCTGTCTTTGGTGTTGAGTAGACATTGTTACAAGAGGAAATACATGATGTTTCTGAATCTCTGGGCATCCGGCAGTACAGAGAAAGAGGGAATAAGAGAGTGCGAACCAATTAGTGGTCCAGGTGTGGAGAACCCTGCTCACAGAAAGCCATTGGAGCTCCAACTCCAGCCCGGCACTACCGAACCTGATTCAGACACTGGTACTGACGAACTGTTGATTGGTGGGATAAGGAATGTTGGTGGTGGGTTGAAACAAAAAACTGCACAGCCTGTAGCTGTCTTGAAGCAGGTTTCTCTACCCCTGCTGTCGTCTCTCCTCACTCTTCTTTGGCTGACAGCACACCCAATCAATATGTGTTCTAACATGGATGTCTGTATCATGCTCTCAGAACAAGAAACGCTGTTATCCAATAAGACTTTGTACATGAACGAAACCTGTACTCAATGGACTAGTTCAATCCAATGCACTTGTGTGTGCATTCAATTCAACCAAAACAAACTTATCCATACAGCATAGTTTTCTTTGAGGATGTTACATTTTATTGTAGATAAGCAAAGATGTTTTTAGGCCGTGGTGTTTTCATTTTAAAACAGAATAGCATGCTTTCTTAAAGAGACTAAGTGCATTTGATTGGATTTAGCCTAATATCAATGTCAATACTGACCAAGCCCCTGCTAATATATCTAAGGTTTGTTTAGAATGGCAAAGAAATTACATTATTTTCAGACGACATAGACAATCTTCAATGAGAGGTGATCACTGTGAAGGGAAAGCAGGATTTTTAACACTGAGCACCCGCCCTTCCTCTCTGCCCGCCGCCACCCCCCACCCCCCACCCCGCCAGGATGAGTAATGTCCTGCCGATCCATGACACTGAAAAATGAGCGCTATTCGGACCCTAATCTGTCCAAGTCCCCGTGACAGGCCCAGGAGGACCACTTTCTCCATGGAAACGGGGGAGCAGGAAGCGTCCGTGCGGATCTCGGTAGAGGTCACCGCGCTCCGCGACAAGGCGCTCGGCATATGCGGGGACAGGACAGCAGTGCGGCCCATGGATCACTGTCAGATCAGCTTCCGCCTCGGGCCACGGAGCGAGTGTCTGAGGCACGACTTTACCACCGCAGCACAAACAACGTCACTTTGGGTGGCAGCGGCATTCATTTCTGCTCAATACGTTACACCGATAAGACATTTAAAGTAAAGGGCTGTTAGTGTTAGCATCCATTCTCTCACTGCCATTTGTAGCTGACTCACTGTGATTGCGGTTGACTCATTGGGCTATTAGTTCAAAAGCATGTAGTCCATTTAAGGGCCTGTTCAATTCCTGAAAAAAACTGTCATTTGGATTGCTTCTTTCATTTCAAAGTGTTGCATTATAAAATATTCTCATTATTTAAACATTGCTTGTGGAATGTTGAGAAAATGTTGGCTACCTTTGAAAACCAAACCTTACCAGATAAAGCAAAAACTTGTAAATAAAATTACATCAGCCTGTTGTTTTAGTGTGTAGAAAAGTAATATTTTCAGACAAGTCTGAAGACCGCATACCTCTACATGTTTACAGATTTGGTACACAGGTGTGTCACTAATGGCCACACAGTTCTTATTTTCTGTTGTACAGATCCAGGACATACTCAAGTGCTGCTCCTGAAAGACTGATGGTAATAGAATGCACTGCTCCTGGAGACAGAGGGGCTTCCTCCAGGGGACAACCTGTAAACACGAATTTTCCCTCACAATGAAAAATGGAGTAAAGGTGCTCTGCTGCGTACAAAGCAGTGTAACATTGCTGTCTCAACTCCAGCAGAGATTTTTCCATGTGCTTTTAACATTTAGTCCGCTTTTGGGGTAGCAGTGTAGTTTGGTATAATGACTATTATGAGGGCTTTTGTAACTCAAGCTTTGGAGGTTGCAGGTTTGAGTCCCTAGTGTGGCATTCCCAGTTTACACTTGAGCATGGTACTTCTCCTGAATTTCTTCAATTAATATCGAGCTGCATAAATGCGCATTGAAAAATGTAAACTTGTTTAAATCACACTGGATGAGAGCTTTTGCTAAATGCATGCAATTGTGTAATGTCGTCTTTGCGTCCAGCTCCTGCATGGACTGATACAGCATCCCGTGGTGGTGACGCTCCATAACGGGAGTGAGAGGGGTTTCACACTGTGAATACGGGGGTCCTCGACTTACGAACGAGTTCCGTTCCTACAATGTGTCGTAAGCCGATTTTCAACGTAAGTCGGAATTTATACCTAAATTAACACCTTAAGTCACTCACACTGTACACACAACACATGAAGGACATATAAAATACAGATATTAAATGAAACAGCAGTAAAAAAAAAAAAAAGAGCCTTACTTTATTTCTGTGGTTGTATTTACAAACTAAACTGCTTAAGTCGAAACTAGGTTTTTTAAGTAATTTATGGGAGTGCATCGTAACCACGAAATGATGTAACTCGAGATCGTCGTAACCCAAGGACCTCCTGTACATGCACTCACAGTGCAGCTCAGGGCTGCTCGCCATCTCACATTTGAAGCCTCATTATTTAGTGCTCCACTGATATCTAAAGCACAACGGAAAGTCACACCTTATCCTGCTCCTTCGCTACGGCTTCAGTCCGCCTTTTACCTGCAGAGGTGTTCCGAGGTTTATTCAAACACATTCCAAAGATAAACTGAATCACCTTATTTGAATTTGTACAGTCAGTGAACAAGGCTAACCCAACACAATAGCATGGACAAGATACGGATGGAGAAATGATATCAAAAAATTATTAATCTTTTCTACCAGATTGATGCATTTTGAATCATAAATGGCTTCCTGTAATCTCTTGGTAATAAATCAGTGAGTTTTGTAATGCAGAAACAAATTATCATTAAATACTGACTGTGAATACATCAGTTGTAGATACACATATACTGAAGCAGCAGTCCAGTGTGAAGGTTAAGAGGTTGGTCTTCCCAACCCATAGGTGGTGGGTCTGATTCCCAAGTAGGGCACTACTGGTTTACCCTGAAGCAAGCTACCTAACCCTGATTGCTTCAGTAAAATAGCTAGCTCAATAAGCAGATAGTGTACAAAAATCAGAAACCTGTAAATTGCTCTAGAGTATAAATAATAAATGAAATGTATAGATTGACTAATAATAGTTTTTAGGATTTATATTGTAAAAATCAATCATTCAATTGAGCCCTGCATTGGGACCCCTGGGTCAGTGTTGACTCTTAATGAATTTGGTGGCACAGATGGGTGTTATTGGTTTGTTTGATCTGCAGCTGTCAATCAAACACAGATGAGCTCCCTCTGGCTCTTTGATCCAGAAAAGTGTTATAATATAGATTAGTTTGTGAATATTGCCCCTCTGGTGCCACAGTGTTTGGGTCTGTCACTCCTACATTACTTGCCGCCATTTTGAAGAAATTACGAGTCTGACTCTGTTGCCTGTCTTTACCTAAATCTACCCTCATTGTATTACAGAAGCATTTTTTGGACATGGCTGCTTGGGTCTCAGTGATTCTATCATGCTGTAGGCGAGAGAGAGAGAGAGTGAGCGAGAGGCACACAAACAATTTTCAATTGCACTGAGGTAAAAGGAATGTGATATATGAAGCTGTTTGCCTGATTGTCACCATGCTTTTGTGGTTTGGGCCTCAGAATGCAGTTACAAACCTATTATCCCCCAGCTGCACTGAAACAAAAAAGGGCCTTCAGCACGACACTCTGCGACCCCAGAGTTGTTTCGGTTTTAGTTTCAACTCGGGCTCCGCACGTTTATGTTTTTTTTTTTTTTTTACTTTTAAAATATTTCACCACAAAGTAATTATTTCCATGGCTCATTTCTTCCATCAGGGCTGGCCAAAAATAAAGCTGAGGAACAGCATAGCACAAAATGAGCAGCCATAACGGCTAAATTCACACTCACAACAAAAAAGACAGGCTGTCACAAATGCCAAATCTTTATATTTGCACAAGTAATTGTCATGTGCGCATTTCATTACATGAACCCAGTCATGAGGTATCACAAACTGGAGGTTTACTTTTTTTCACTTTTTTTTTTTTTTTGTTCTTCCGAGGGGAAGACAACGGGTTTGACCTTTTCCTCTAATTGCTTCATTTGGAACTTCTCATTCTCACTTTCACCGCTCCCTGTTCATTGTGTGAGGAATATTCTTGTCACTTATTTGAGTGTTTTTTTGGCATTTACATTCGCTAATTTGCATTTTAATTGTCGTTATTAAATTTGTCACGTTACGGCGCTAGCGTGTACATGTAAATGAGCAGCTGTCAGAAGTTTTGGCCAGCTGGAGTACAGGCTTTAGTGACTGGTCTTTATCACTAATTATACTTTACAGTTGTAGTAATTATACACATCCTTTTCTTCAGAGCTAATAAAAGGACTCTCAATGACTAACTCTCTGCCAGAAGCAACTTAGGAAAACTCCAAACTGTCAAGCTAATCACTGCTTACAGCCTGCAGGAACATTGGCCTTACATCTGACATGACACTATCAGAATGGCACTATTTCCCGTTCATTGATGGGAATCTTCTTACACGGCACAGAGGAGGGATGGGGAACCCGCACATAACCGTAGGCCTGCTTGGCAGTCTATCGAGTCTAAGTGGGATTCACCTATGACAACGGGAACAGATCCAGAGTATTACCATATCTGTGGAAATGTAGTGCTTTGGATGCAATACATTAAAAAAAAAAACAATATTACTTTTCTTATCAAGCATCACTTATCAAAACCTCAAGCAGCGGGTACAAATACATTAATCAACAATGTAAGTCCCATAATTAAGTAACATTACCAAATGTCATGGCATAATGGCCTTTCACACCCAAGGTCTGACCATGAGGAGGATTTGACTCACATTATTGAACTACCAAAGTAGTGGTGTGTTTTTTTTTTTTCTCTTTGAATCTCATCACAAATGGGTTTAATACCTGTGTTTGCAGACTCATCAGTGTGCAGCAGACTACACCTATAGGAGTCACCACTGAGTCTTTGAAAAGGTTAAATATTACTCATATTAAAAGTGGGCATTAGTTTAATAATTGGGGTGCCCATGGCCCACGGACCACATGTCCCTGACCCCTGGTGGAGAGGTGTCCTGGCACAGATGTCCAACCTAAACCATTAGGATACCTTAAGGCCAATCACGTTGAACGAGGCTCATTGTGGTGGTACAGATCCATTTTAGCTGCTATGAACGCGAGCGGCACGCAAGGTTACGCTGCTCTAGTAAATCCTCATACGTCTGCTCCAGCTCTTTGTTATGAGATAAGGAATGATCTTACTTTAAGTGTGATGCATACCCTCTTGTATTAGTTGTGTGATTAATCTTTCCACTGGCTGTGCCCATGTTTTATCACCCTGGGTACATTTTAAACCTTTGCCCATCTGAGGTCTGGTAAATTGCAGGAATAAGAGAATAAATGACTCCAGATTCATGAACATCTGGAGACTCTGAACCTTTCACTGGCTTGTGGGTTTAAAACACCATACGGTCACGTCTCTCTCTGCACTACGACATGACTACAGTGATGGATTTCAGTGCATTGTTGTGCGCTGTTGTGAAGTGTGTTGTGCCACTTCCATTTTAATTCATCTTTATTCACTATATAGCTGCTTTTAGCCAGGTCTCCTTTGAAAAAATATATATTTTTTTAATATCAAGGTATTTCCTGATTGAATAAAGGTTAAATAAAATTTTAAAAAAGAGACGTTCAAAATTGAGGTAGGGGACTATTAATGATAGATGACTTCTGTTTTTGACGTCCTTCCCGCCAGATATCACACCAAAGACATTTTTTAGGGACGTCCATCTTGAAGGACTTCCTTATTATGGCCAAAAGTTAGCAAACAGATAGAAAAATAGAAAACAGACATGTAGAATTTGGGTGTACAGAATATTAACTGATGGGTGATAGCTATCACTGTGGTGAATACATGCAGAAGAACTACAAACTGCTGGAGCAGACCGAGTTTCTCAAGGGGGGTTGGGGGGGGGGGGCACTTGCGGTTACCACAGAGTGACTTTCTGACGGGCGGGGGGGGGGGGTGTTGAAGAGTCCAGGTTAATGGCGTAATCGATACTGAAAGGGCCAGGGCGATGGAGCCCCCCCGTTCTCCCGGAACGAGCACCCACCACCAGGAACATGCTCTTCGCTCGGCCGTGGCCATTACCTCCCACCCCTGGGAACCTCTGAATGGGCCCCCGATCGATGAGGGGTTCCCTTATTGATCCATACGAGCAGAAAACAGCACTGAATCGCTGCGTCCGCCCCGGACGGCATTAACAGAGAGCTTTGTGATGTTAAAAGGAATCCATTTGCCCGTAGCTTGGAATGCCACCCTGTCAGCGCCTCGGGTATCCTGACAGACCTCAGAGCTGCGTGGGAACAGCAGCCAGTCCGGTCTTCACTCAAACGCTCCCATCTTTGTTTGGTCATTTGCTTTCCTTGCTTGATGATTTAATGGCAGACATTACTATAGCTTATAAGATAAGACTGAAGATTTATTCAAACACCTGGGCAGGCATCATGTCCACCATGTCAAATTCCATTTTTAAAAACAGTATTGCAACATTTAGGAATGCAGATCATGACTTTTACAATGCTGTCAGTTAGTTGATGCTTTTATCCAAAGCAACTTACAGTTGATTAGACTAATCCCTGCGGGCAATGTGGGGTTGGGGGCCTTGCTCAGGGGCCCAACAGCAATGGTGTTCTTGCTGGACTGGGCTGGACTGGGACTTGAACTGCCAACCTCAGGGGTTCCAGTCATGTACCTTAGCCACTAGGCTATAGGCTGCCCCCTTTGAACATTCTATTAAGTTTTAAATAAAAAACATCAGTATGCTTAACAAACCAGTAGGTAGATTAATGAATACGCATCGGTTAGTGTAATAGCAGTACCTTTAAGGTACTGTTTTCTATTGCCTACGCCCCTCCACATATACAACAATTTCCACAAAACATTCATTTCACACATTTGAGTATTTTACTCTGCATGTACAAACAGCTGGTACAATGCTACATTACATTGTTACGCATCAAATGCGAACTGACGGTCAGAAATCACTGGCAATAGTAATGCCATGTTAAACTACTTCCTGCCAGTTTTATAGCCTGAAAGATTCATTATGAAATAAATGAGTAGCATGCTCCCCATCCTTCCAGTTGGTGAGAGCTGGGTTCACAAACCGAATTGAATTTCACACTTGATAACAGAAAGAGCTCTCTGTGCTGCTGTCTGCAGGAGACAGATCACCCCTCACAGAAACCATAACTTACTCCTAGACATCGGCAGGATTTAATAAATCCTTCATTTCATTTTTTTTGTGTTGCTCTGTTATCCTCTCTCTTTCTGGGAAATTCGTGTTTTACATTCAGTTTCCTGCATGGGTCCCGATGACAGTGCTGAAAGAGAGAGGAGATCACGGAATGCAAATCTCCATTAAAGCCTGGCTTCATGCACATATATTGTCTCACGCGCTGAAACCCCGGACTCTCTATATAATTGCTTTGTATGAACCCCCGGCTTGGTCCTCGGTCTGCTATCACTCTTTCAATGCCGTTGCATTTCGCCGTTCTAATTGTCGTACATTCACTCCCCACTGACTAGATTTAGTACTGTAGTGCCCTTAATTTAATTGGAAAGAGCAGAGGGAGGATGAAAGGATGGGAATAAAGGAAATACAAATGGAACCAATCTCTCTGCAGTAGGCAATACCGTTTCCCCCCACAACCCTACATGAATAATGCACCATAGCGATGGAGGAGACTGCATATGCAGTGTGCCGGTGGAGGTATGTGCTGTGTTGTTACTCCTCATCTTCTTCTGTGTAGCGAATAAAAGTAAAATATAAAGATTCAGCTAACTTGAGTAACTGGTCTTACGCGACCTGCATCCTTCTTCCTCTTGGATTGTGGCAGAAAAAAAGGAAAATATAACAACAACAACAACAAAAAAAACTCTTGAAGAGGGGTTTTCAGCTAACATATGTAGCAGGTATTATGTAATCAACAATCTTATTCTTAGTGTGGGGCAAATAAACGTAAAATACAGAAATGCATGTGGAAAATAGTGTTTAGCATGCATAGCAGGTATTATCTGATCAACTTGTCAACATCGTGCATTTTCTCACAGTTTTTCCTTTTCCTCTCGTGCTGCTTTTTCATGTCAGTCTGATGAGAGAGCATGAGCATGCTCATGAACATGTACACACTTTCACAGTTTCTCTAGAATCCAGTCCTTACTTTATTTTCAATATAATGAAGCCCAAATATCAAAGTTGTAAGAAATTAATTACCCAGAAGACCTCTCTCTGTTCTCTATCCAATGAAAACCTTTTTTTTTTTCAGTTAACCTTTACATTTTAAAAGGTTGTAAAATAACCTCCTCTGAGACGTTCTGAAAGTGTCTTTAAAAAAATACAATAGTTATTTCACACAAAAAAAATATTTTGATAAGAGGTGCAAGGGAAAATACGCACATCACTCAAAATTCATGATTCATAGGTGAAGCGCTTGAGGATTTGGAATTGTAGAAACTGCCAAAGGTGAAGGATAACAGTACCACAGTGGGAGGAATGAGATTTTGAATTCCACAGCACTGTTCTCCAAACCACTTCAGTCCTGGATTGCCGCGTTTCACAAAGCCCAGTAAAAACTCCTACAAATTCTCCACGTTACCTGCTCCCACACTGCCTTCCTCGGTTCACACTCTGCTTGAGGAGCTGCTTGCCCCCGGTCCCAAATATTTCTAAATAAATGCAGGCTGTCTGTGCCAGCCCAATAACATTGAGGACAGTGTGACTGCGCTGGGCTTGCGCAGTTCTCCCCTCCATCCTCCAGCGCAGAGCTCTTGAACTCTGAGAGCATCACTGTGTATAATCTAGGAGCGCAATCTGCTTGAAGATGTAGACGCGTGGCCAAGATGGCTGTGAACCATGCAGCATGCAAGGGACAGTGCGACACCCCGCGATGGTGTTGATTACCATGAGCAGTCTGAAAGAAAGAAAAAACTAAACATCAGAGGAAAAAAAGAATGTCAAATGTCCCAGCTATTTATTTACATTCCAGCCTGGGAAATAGTGCACCATTTGCTTAATATTTGGATTTAAGGGATATTTTCAGCACATTAAAGTGAGTTTGTGTCAAGACAGCTAATTATGATGGGGCAAGTTTAAAATGTCATGAGTACTTCCTGTTACTGCACAGCCTGTTTGCAGCCAGTTGTAAAGTGCCTCTTCTCTGCTCCGTAGGGCAGCTTTCACACTCAGTCTCCTCCAGTCACAACGGCCAGGTTAACAAGGGCTTAATCGTGCTAGTATTGTGTAGCATTGTGTATGTATGCAGTTGATGCGCTGTAAGTATGACAGCTACCTCACTGTAATTACACTGGCTAAATACTCTGATACCCAAATGGAGTGGACGCTAGCACTACCACAGTTCACCAATTAGCATCCTTATCGCAAATGTTCCTCCATGTCATCTGCTGCCTTCCTGTGGCTCTGTGACCAGCAGTCTTTGTGAATGGACACGCAGCATTAGCACTGAAATCCCCAGTCCAGTTTTAACTGATAGGTATTGACTTAAATTAGCCAGCATACTGGGAGTGCCTGATGATGCTAGAATATTACAGGAGGCCCTGTATGGATTTCGATTTGTTAATGAGTGAGAAACCGTCCTTGACCAGTGCTTTACAAAAAAAACCTTCCACCTGCCACCTATAAATGTTAATTATACCAGCCACAATAAAAATCTGAATCTCCTGAGAGCTCCGTCTTTTTATACATAACCATGAGGACGGCTGTATAGAAAGGGCCTCAGTTTCAATGAATGAGACATGTAGAAATGGCCTTAATTATCCATGAAGGGGCTGCTTAATAGATATTTAAGGGCACTAGACGAGCAACTCAGCATTCAATTGGGTCTCCAGATAGCACAAATACTCTCTAAGGGCTATGAATGGATTCACTTCAGGAAGCTCTCAAAAAAGGGAAAAGGGGAAAGGAGTAGAGGATGGTGACACACTCTTCAGAGGGCTGTGGCCTCTTCTGGTGAAGGACATTGCAGCGATTGGTCAGGGTCTTATGATTGAAGTTGGGTATTCCATATTAGAAACACAAAAGAGAAAATAGGATAAGTAGTTGTGTGACGTTGGGAGACCATGCCGGAGCTATTTCCTGCAGTGTGAGAGAGCTGGTGTCAGGTGACCCTTATAATAACATAATAACATAATGTCAGTGATGGATGAGCTCGTCTATGAGGTGCAAGGCACACAAAGAGGGGCCTCGTTTTGGGGCGTGCTCAGGTTCCCTGCTGACTGTTTAGGAGGTGTGGGGAACACAAGCCAGCGTTGAGTTAGTAGCTCCAGCAAAAGGGGCGTGGGTCACTTTCTATTGTCCTCGTACCCAGTTCTTTCTTCTGCACTATAAATGCACAATCATGAGAGTAGCCGCCCATTCAGCTCAGCTAGGCTCCTCATTTCCCTACAGTGTAGAGTATCATTGCCATCAAGCCCGGCCATAAACACTCCAAGGGCCTTTGCTTCCACTATATAGCCTGGGTTAGATGGGAGGGGCCTACTCGCCACAACACCAATCAGAGGAGAGGCAGATGAAGGCCATCCATTGTGACATCATGCAGCCAAAAAGGCCATCCATTGTGACATCATGTGTTGAATGCCCAGCACGGATTCAATAGTACCTCAGCAGTACTCCCCCTCATCATCTCTTTGATAGTATTGCTTGTTTGAGGGCCTTACTGATAATACACCTAATTGAGGCAGGAAGGAGCTTCATTAAACAGACGAGAGAGAGAGAGAGAGACGTGCATTTTCTTTCTCTGTGCTGAGTTCAGAGCCAGATATAATGTGTCAGAGAACAGTTTATCTGTTCCCTCTTTCCTCTGGAGAGGTTTATGTTTGGCTCTATCTTAGGCAGTGTGAAGGGGAAAATAAACCTGCTTAGCAAGAAATACTACTATCCCAGCAAGTTTTATTTTACGATTGTGCAATCCCATCATTCCTCGGGACATGAGGTGTATGGCTGGAGAGAGACGGGAGAAGAAGACGGGATCGCGCTTCATTGTTCCTGCTGTGAGGATGTGCTCATTAAAGCTCATGCTTACAGTAAGGATTAATTAAGGTGTGGATTCATTAACTCCACCTAATGAAGCTTATGACGGGGAGGGCTCTGCAAAGAAAACAGCGACAAATATTTCCAGCTTCAGCTGACTGTGCTGACTGATGGAGGTGCACTGAATAAGAATAGTGTTGCTGATAGGGGTGGTATGCTCTGCGGGGGCTGTTTGTTATCACTCCAGCACCATGAACAGTTTCTGTCTAAAGATTTTGTAAATGTAATTGTTTAATTTCCTGTGTTTATTTTTTTACTAAATGCTTGCATTTATTTACATAAGTCAAGGATAAGGAGAAATTTGGACTGGCTCCAAAACAATAACGTTTGTTGAACAACACAGAAAGGAGCTTGCTGTTTTTAAATATAGTTATTGGTATTCCTTTCAGTCACACATGCTGTGCTGTGTTTTCTTTGGTTCCCAGCTGTGAAGCAGTCTGCCCCCTCTATGCTCGCTTCTGCCCCCTTCTGTCCTGACAATGCACTGTGTCCTGGTTCTGCAGTACTCTCAGTATTCTCCACCATCACTGTCTGGAAGACTCTTCATCCACCTTTGTCTTCTTATTCTGCCCATTGCTCATCTGCCACGACTTCAGGTACCTGGTCAGTCTCCTGTATGCTGGAGTGCATTTTTCCTCATAGCATGGCATGTTTTCATAAGTTCTGTCGCTTTCCTTTGGCGAGAGGTTGAGAGGCCATTTTGGGGGGGGGGGGGAGTGGAGGTGTTGGGTTTGGGTTTGACATTTGCAATTCATCATCATAATTCACAGCCTTTCATTTTTCCCTCTACATGTAATTCACCTTAACCTTGACCACAAATCATCAGGAGACTGAATATAAATGATCCGTTGTTCTTCCAGGATGGATCCCGCCATATTGAAAGCGCAACGCTAGTCTACCAATGAGGTTCTGATTGCAATTCACCGAAATTATTGAATATGTAAACATTAAATCATTCTGTGCCAAAAAAGTATTTCTTGCAGTGGTGAAAAGTTATTTCTAAAAGGTAATTCAGCAAAACATACGGTTTGCTCCGCTTCTTGGAGATCCTTCTGAGGAACTGTTCTTTGAGCTGCTTTTGTTACACCAAACTACGCATGAATAGCTCGTTAGCACGTACTCCTCTTTTCAAAGGGTCCCAGGCCCGTTTATTTGCATACGCTGCTGAAAATAAGTCAATAATCGCAGCAATGATTCGAGGGAGATTTCCTTTACGCCGTGCTTCCCATCTCCACGCAGGCAAATTGACTGCGAGCAAACACCAATTACGATAATTGTGGCAGCAGGAGTTCACAACGTCCCACTCCAGCGAACAGTCAAATTCACAGTCGCACATGCACATAACCCTTATTAGAAGCAATGGAAACAAGCAAGGTCTAATGTAACCTTTTTTCATGAGGCAGCTGGCAAATGAGGCCTGTGTTGACTAAAAAGAAAAAAAAAAACAGAAAGAAGGAGAAAGAATCAATACTATTGGTTAACTGCCTCCTTGTTGCCAAATCAGCCAATCACGGAGATCAATCTTAGACAGCTGCTCCATGGGAAAAGCATGAGCCTGAGCCAAAGGTGAGGATACATACCTCCAACAGCTTCTGATTTGGGGGGTGATTTTTCATCGAACCAAAAGCACCATGTAGTATCAGTAACCACATTGTCTGTGGAGAGAAAAGCATTTTTGATTGGTTCAAACAAGACAATGACTGACAGCTGAGTGTAGCTCCACCCTAACGGGGGTTCATGAAGCCTCACTTCCACCAGCACTGTCACATGCACCCCCACCCCCACCCCCATCCCTTTATTGATCCCTTCCTGTGGATGGAGATCTGAATTACCTGATGAGAAGTTCTGAAATTTGGCTTCAAAAAGCTGAGCAGTCAGTGCTGGAAGATATACCTGGCAGCGGAGCATCTCGCACTCTCATTTTAAACCTTAAAGGTAATTGGCTTTTCAGTGTGCTTCACTTACCTTTTAATGAGGCTCACCTTGTCTGAGAAAGAAAAAGAGCGAAGCTGGGAGACAAGGACTTTCAGGTTCTGATTGTATTGGTCTGCCGATATATTTTTTTTCTACTCACTTGTATTTAACTATTCTCTTTAAGCTCAAAAATATAACAACCCACAACATGCTTCCTGTGGTTTACAGGAAAGAAATGAAACAACCTAAACCCAAAGGAGCACGTGCACACACATACATAAAGGGAAGGGAGCTATACTGAATTGCAATCTATGAGTAAAACTGTATGTGTCAAAAGTTGCCTTGCTGTAAGCTTTGCAAAGTGGAATATCCAGTCCATGAAGTGTCACAAACGATATTACAGAGCAGATCAGGGACTGAATTCACATTTTCATATCAGCAAACCAGAACGAGTCACACAGTAAAATGCTGCAGTAACACATTTAGGTAAATAAAACATTGGGAATGGTCTGGGTGAATGATACATGTATTGAAATGACTGTTTGGTTACAGCCACTCTTCAATATGGAAACTGCAATGGATGCTAATAAAACCCTCTTGAATGTGCTGTGACTCCCGTCTGCTTAGGTTGTTTGGACATAGAGGAAATGAAAATGGCGACATCTGATTGAAAGCAGTCACAGTCCAAGTATGACTTGCACATACATGCAAATAGATATGTGGTCTCTACCTTAAGCGGTTTGGACTTTGTTCTGGTTCTGCGTGTACAGCAAACAGAAACTGTTTGTACAGAGATAATTATGTTCCTTCCAGACTGCTCAGTGCATCACAAACATGCTGACATGGACGGTCTCTCATCCAAGCAAATATTCCCATTCCCATTCTGTCTGTCTGTCCAAAACTGTTATCTGGGAAAATCAAAACTTTTCCTAAGGTAGGAAAAATGGAATCTGGCTTGCGAGGAGTAGAGTCCAAGGCCAGTCAGAACTCTGTGTCTTACACACTCTTTCTGTTCCACACTGCCAGAAGAAGACTTCCCCTTGTTTCATTTATTGAGAAAGAAGCAGAGCTGTATTTTTAGCTAGGGTAGCCTCTGCTGCCCCTGTCCCAGGCCTGGTGACTAATCAGACATACAGTACTGACACCCCGAACGCGCCCACAATCCGGGCATTCGGGCCGCCCCATTTTCCCAGAGCTGTCCTACTTCCCCGTCTGGAATTCTCCAGGGCACGCAAGAGCGTTCGCCCCGAGTCAGGGAGACCGGCTATCTTTAGCAGGAACGCACAGGACCACAGACTTTATTCATCACCTGTGCAAATAGGCAGCGTTTCTTCCACAGAGGTAAGGGAAGGACACTTTCACGTCCTCTGGAAATGTAATCCATTTGGAGCCTCTGAAAAAAAAAAATAATAATAAAACAAATCATTTTTTTGAAGCAGCTATTTGCTTTACAAGTTATAAGGAGTAACATATGGAGAAAACTCACATCAAAGTGCCACTAAGTATTTATGCATGGAAGGAGATACACAGTCCACAGGAGCTTTAGACTGCCAAGTAAATTAACCAGGTAAAGCAGAACACTTGCTTCCCCTGGGGGACACTGGAGAAGATCATTCGCTTTATTTCAGACATCAGTGCCAATGTTGTGCAGTTCCACCGCTCTTTATTTCATAAGGACACTTCAGTCAAATCACTGGTGACCCCTGCCAGCCAATCCAGATGATGTTAAGATCAGTGTTGATCTGTGCAGGTTCTTCTCAGGGCTTGATGTAAGTGGAAAAAGTGGCCTGGCTTTGACAAATCCAACCTCCCGCTGGCTGCAGTTCATTTTCTGCAGGAGGTCAAGTCACCTGGGTCCGGTCTCTAAATCGAGCAAAAGCGGATGTGTCTTAGAGCCTACAGCTCTGATACACCAGCCCGGCCTCTGTCCCCTCTCATCTCCACAGCGGACGTTAACCTATCCGCATAGAGGTTATGAGGCTCGATTGATACAGACGACTGCTAAGTTTCAAAAGTGTCAGCGTGGTGTGAAAGCCAGGTTTTACAGTCAGATTTCTGAGTTTGAATGCTATTCTTCATGCTCTGGGAGGACTATTGAGCTTACACAAACATGTGTAGGAAGCCAATAACCATCCATTTCTTTACACACAGGTAGCCTCACAGCACTTGTCTTATATAAGGAAACTGTAGTTTAAATTATGCATATTGTATTTCTGACAGGGAAGTATGATATTTTGCATTGCAATCATTTGTATGGTAACATTGTAATGAATTGAAACTGTTGCAATTCAATATATTAATGTTACAATACTATAATATAGTTACAACTGCATTTTATTTTCATATTTTTCATATCTCATGACAACATTTTAGTAGGTCATATTAAGTTCTTTTTTCTCTAGATTATTAATTTCCCTTATTTTCGCTTTTCAGCTGCATAAGCAGGTATGCATGTGACAAAAGATCCTAAAAAGGACCAAAGGATGGTTCTTCACTCATTCTTAAATGAGAACCTTTTTAGGTACTGTATGGAACAGTAACAAATGATTAATAAACCATTTGTTACTATGTAACCATTAACAGTTCTATACTACACTGCCAGTTGTTACTATGTAACTATTAACAGTTCTATACCACACTGCTATTTGTTACTATGTAACTATTAACAGTTCTATACTACACTGCCATTTGTTACTATGTAACCATTAACAGTTCTATACTACACTGCCATTTGTTACTATGTAACCATTAACAGTTCTATACTACACTGCCATTTGTTACTATGTAACCATTAACAGTTCTATACCACACTGCTATTTGTTACTATGTAACTATTAACAGTTCTGTACTGCAGTGCCATTTTTTTTACTGCGGTATCAAATTGTTTGTTAACTGTTATACACAGTACCATAAATAGGTTCCACTATGACTGAACAAAGAACCCCTATATCATTTTTTTTTTACTTCTTTAGAGTACAGACAGATGAAAGGACAGACAGACGTGGGGACAAGAAAGAGAGAGGAGGCATTACTGCTATTGGAGTCTGGGGACAAAAACCAGGGAAGCCTGCAACGTTATAACTACAGGCCCTGGAAAAATGTGATAAGGCAGATTTTAGTGTTTCTTTTTTTTTTTTTTGAAAAAGAAAAACTTAATCCCATTCTGCCATGGAGAACATGACAGCCATCTTACATTATACTGCTGACCCCCGGTATAAAACAAGAAAAAATGAGATAATCGCTCTCCATAGAATTACATTGGTCTTCCACACAGGCCCATAACTTTCCAAAAACATTTTTTTTAAAAATTAAAAAATATATCCCTCTGCCGTCGGGTTATCACATTTCCTCAGCTCTCATTAATTTGCAGTGCGGGGCAACGGTATCCGGGGAGACAGAGAGAGCTTACATTTTAAACACATTTCCACAGACTGATATTTGCTGGGGAATTTCAGGTTTAGTTTTCACCTCAGCCAGGGCCCCACTGAGCACCTGGTCAATTCCCCAACTCAACATGGATGCAGCTGCGCAGATTTTCGAGATTTTATGCCAATTAATTCTAAATGTCAGGTCTCTCCTTGGCTCTTTCTAATGACTAGACTGTGGTATTGTAATGCACAAAAAACAATTTCCGGAGGAACTCACCTGATGTTCTGCTGTGTATTTTTTTCCCAAACATGGTTCACTCAGAAGCCTCCTGGAGTTTGGAGAGGACATCCAGGGTGATCTTTTAAAAAGAGAGCTTCAAAACGGACTGTTGTTTTGTGGGTTTGTTTTCTGCAGATAGCTTTTACACGGCCTTTCAGAGCTTGCCCTAAGGGACAGGCAAGCGTTCAATCGTATCAAATTCAATTCTTTCATCAGCGGCTTCTGTTGGTCTTGTTTATTTGTTTGTTTGCTTTATTTTTATGGCATTGTGCGCTTTGGGAGTTCTTGCACCGCGATTCAATTGCGGCATCGCGCAGAAGCTGATTCCCAAGTCGTCGTTATTATTGAAGTGTGCATTTACAATTCGGATAAGAAAAATGCTCTGAATATTTTGGTTGAGGCTCTGGGTCTTACCAACTTGGAGATTCTGCCCTTAATTCTGATAATAAGCAGCCATCCTACACTGATGACGGTGACGTCATACTCAGCTTTGATTTCAAGTGATTTATGAACAATGCGCTGTTTCCACCTGGGCTGTCTTCATCACGCATTTATAACATGGTCGAAACTTGCCAATTAACAGTCATGTCACCAGCATGAATTTGTTACACACTAGTTTAATGGTGCGTGGAAGCAGACAGCTGTTACAAGACACCTGAATCCCTGTGTATCATGATAGATATCTGACTGCTGCAGCGGTCCATACATCTGTAGGTGGTGTGATAGCCAAGTTTAAATACCATGTGGTTTTGCTTGATTTTAGTTTTAAAAAAGCATTTCAAAGTCGTGTTATATGACTTATTTCTATGTTGTATTAGATGTTTTAGTTCTGCTGTCTGTCAGGGACTGGAACCGTATGGAGGGAAGGTGCTTATTGTCATTCACAGCTCATTTTGATGTGTATTTCTTAGAAAGTTGTCATTTTAAATTCTTTGCACAAAATTAATGTCAGTGGAAGAAACTAAAAAAAAAAAAGAAAAATAGGGATACAGGACAAAAATTTGTCCTTTTATTTATTTATTTTTTTTTGTCGACCAGAGCAGAGAGGGTCACGTATATCCCTAGCCTAGTACTGTATTGGTTTCAGATGCTTTCTTTCCCTGGAAAGGGGTGTTCAGTTTTTGGCCAGTGATGACGCAAACATCAGCACAAAGTCACAGCACCAAGAGGAAGAGGAGAAGAAAGGGCATGGAGGGGTGGAGTAGCCCCATTTTAGGCACATAGGATATCCCTACCAGCTTTCTGCTCCGTCTCCACTCACCAGCCATCACTTGCCCCTCCACAGGAAGCCTACACTGATGAACCATGCCAGCTCTGATTCTGGCCTTTTTTTTTCCATTGCGAAAGGCGGAGGACCGTTCCCTTTCATCTGAGATTATTAGAGCCGGGCCTCCCTGCCTCCACCCCTAATCAGCGCACTGGATCCTCTGAGACTCTGATGGGGCGCACGTCTCCGGCTCTTAGATGCGATCTGTGATAACAAGAACAGCGGGGAGCACAAATGACCACAGTTCCAGCAGACCGAGCTCTGCACTCTCTCTTACTTTGACTAAGCTCCGGACTGGGCACTGGTTTAAAAAGGTTTCTGGCTGGGGGCTACAGCATTAACATTTCTGTCACTTTTTAACTTTCAAATTTTCGGCTTCTGCTCCCAGCTATAAAACACTGTTATTGTACCCTTAAACGAGGTACTTCACCTTAAATTCGTTAGTAATTGAGTAAGTGGACAATGTGCAAGGTCTAGACTGTATAAGTTGAAAAGCCTACCTGTAAGTGGGAGTAACTCCTGTTTCAACGCAACCCTCTTCAAATGTGTTGGTTCACAAAAAAAAGTGACGTTTCTGTCAGCCTGTCTTTTTTCAGGATTTATTTTTGAGATTTCATTCCCATCAGAGGGAAATTTGAAAGACATGCAACCTGTTCAGGATAGAAAGATTAAAGAATGAGCTCAGACCACCGGATTGTTATAGTGCTGCAATATTCTCACAACGTTAGCACATCTTTACTTTAACATCGCCTGTGTAACATTGCTCTTTTCCTCTCGTTTGCTTGTAGTCTTTTCCTCCAACAGCTGCACGACGGGTGTTACTATTCATATGCCTTGTTCGTTCACCTCTTCAATCTGTTTATCTGTTCATTTGTATGTTAAGTTAGGCCCTGTTGTTATCCACAGAAATGGCACAGTGGCTGGGTCTGTGTGATTTATGATTTCCTCTTGAGTCTGTTTCCTGGGAGTAATCTTTTTCCTGGAGACAGGCCTCTCAGCCTTGGAGGAGTGGAGATGAATGACCCGCTTTCAGTGAAACAGATGGACTCTGGGGTCTCGGTTCTGGATCAACGTCCTGCCGAACCTCGCCCGGCACAGGATCCCTATCGCAGTCAGTCGCAAGGGCTGTCCATGCCAGGGGCGGGGCAAAGAGCCCATGGGGGGTGGGGGGGGGGAGGGGGGGGGGGGGGGGGGGGTGGGGGGGGGGGGGGGGGGGGGGGGGGGGGGGGGGGGGGGGGGGGGGGGGGGGGGGGGGGGGGGGGGGCCAGCAGCAAGAGAGGCAAACCCAAGCTCTCCCGCCAAGCCTTTGTCTCCGTGGTAACCCAGGATCATAATCCGTTGGTGTTCTGGACACGCTCTTATCAGTCCGACGCTTGTCAGGATTGCATGCAGAAAAGAAAACCTCAAACGTGCCTGAACGGAACCACTCTCTCTTCTCCCATACGTTTTATGCCTCCCCTCCCTCATTCTCATTCACACCACAGGTCCAGCAGTAGATAGCCATCTTCAGCTCTGTTATAGGAAGAGTTAATGGGTTTCTGTCAAAAAGGGGGAACACATTCGATTTCCATGGCTATTTCAAAAGACATTACAGCTATTGACCAAGACCAGCAAAGAAAATACTGTTTAGAACTCAATATATGGCCTTACCATGGCCTTTGAAAACGGGACACTTTTAAATGCAATGTACATGTTCTCTCAATGAGTCACTGTTTCTGTGGCATGTGTTTTCTAATTCACTGCACATTCTCATCAGTGTGCATGCATGTGTGTGTATTTAAGTGTTCAGGTGGAGGATGGCACATACATTTTTAAGTATCTGAGTTTATTTAGAAGTGTGTAGGAATATGTTTTTTAGGGTTTGAGTCCATGTAGGAGGGTGTGTGCGTGTGTGTGTGTGTGTGAGAGCATTTTTAGTACACTTATTCTACTTTTCCAGTTGGAAATCACAGACGACAGAAACAGCAGTCTCAGTGATAACACGCAGAGCCCCCTTACAGGAGGCCAGTGTCAACAGCATAAATCCATGAAATGATTAAGATAAGAAATCAAAAGCAGAGAGAGGAGAGGCCCAGATTGCCATGTCGTTGCTGCATCCCCACATGTGTATCGATTTCTCCTTTCACCGACAATAAAGACCTTTTTAGAGGAGCCGAACTAGCTGATAGTCTGACTCTGTCCTTGGGAGAGAGAGGCTTTGGCTTCAGCCCGCTCATAACCACTGCGACACTTTCTGCTCGACAAAGAGCTGATTAATAGCCATTTTTCAGACCCCAATGGCCCTTTTGAAAAGCATTAATCATACAGGAGTACGGTGGCTTGGCAGGGACAGACAGCACAGCGGCAGCTGGCCGGGGCGCGGAGATGAAGCAGTGCGAGGGTTGACACACTCTGCAGAGTGCACATCCTTCATCCGGCAGCCCTGCTCCCCGGGTGGAGGGTGCCGAAACGAGCGTGGCCGCTCTATCAAAGCGCTGACAGACGGTTCCCTGGTCCTGCAGGACCGACACTGACTTCATCCACCCCCAACCGTCCGACAGAGAGAGAGAAAAAAAAAAACTCTCAGACAAAACGGACTCCTTCTGGAACAAGCAAAACCACTGCCAAGGTCAAAACGCGGACAACTCTATTTCACAGCTCAGGTGCTGGAAGGGAGAACACACACAGTATGCCAAAATGCATATATATGTGCATTGTATGAGCACTTTGTGTTGTACATTTTGTCCATCTTCTTCAGTATAAATGTAAGTGTCGTTGAAATAAAAGATGTGTGAAATCATTCTGTCTGTTGGAGTCCAAAGACTGTAGCACATCACAATATTCCATCGCAGGCTCTGGAGTCAACAGTGCTCAGTGCAGAGTACCACACAGGTCCCATTTAAATGACGTTTAATGCACAGGCCTGTTTAATTCATTACTGTTTTACTGTCTGGTGTCGTGCATGCGAATATGACATTGCAAGCTGCTGTTCTGGAGTTCGATTGATTCCAGGGACGGCATTTACAGCCGTTGTCATGGCGGCCATGGTAAACACCGGCACGGACGGCTCCAGGTTCGTCCCCAGCCACACCTCAAAAACACTGGGAAAAAAAAAAAGTATGGCAGCTTTAATACCCATAATTCCCGGTGATGCCAAAGAGCCTGCAAATGCAATCAGGGGAAACCCCCCTGAGGTCACTTCACTGCAGGACTGCATCGGGGCCCGGCAAATCCTCTCTCCCCAGAATGACCAACATGCTTTTCCAGGACGGAACGGTGGGCCGATAATTCCAAGAAACTACAATTAGAGCAACGGCGCGCGTGATTTGAGCCTGGAACTCTGCCCGGCGGACTGATTCGAGTTGAAATCAAGGTAAATGAGGACTTAAAAAGGAACTGTCCCCTCGGCCCTGTCTGTGTTTGATGGGTTGCATGATGACTTTGGAGCTCTCTCTCTGTCTCCCTCTCTCTCTCTCTCTCTCTCTCTCTGTCTCCCTCTCTCCCTCTCTCTCTCTCTTTCTCTGGTCAGGGGATTGGAGGAGAGGGTTTGTCTGTGGGAGCTGCAGTTTTTAACGGTCTTCCAAAGTGCTGACTGAAAGGGCAGGTTAAAGGGAAATTTGCCTTTGTGTTCTCAGACCAGGAGATGGCCCAAATAGTGAAACAGTGCACTCCTGATGGAATCAGTCAGCCCCACCTCCACAGCACAGCCCTGGAGCCTGGCTGCAGGCATAAAGAGCTACTGAACATGGATCCATGAGATAAAGGAGACTTAACGTAATGGGCCTGAAAGTACAGCAATAAACAGATATGTGCATTAATCATATAAATATCTATGTTGTTCCTCAAAATTATTCCAAACGGTCAAGCTTCGAAGCACCATTTAATAAGTAGGCAAGTACAGTTATTATCTACATGCTCAGCACATCCCTGCACTGTTCTCTGTTGAAAGTCACTTGTTTGTGATGAAATGTGTTATTATTTGTTTTTTTTTTCAAATAAACTTTACAATTTACCAATCACAAGCTTGTCTTAAGGAAAAGTTCAAATAGGGGGAAGTTAAGGCAGAGACAGTACTAAAGCTTAGCTTTATTACACAGTAAAAACCCAATGAGTTTCGGTTTACTCAAATGGTTTGAGTAAACTCATCACCATGAACCATTTAAGTAATGCAGTTCAAATTAACCGAGTTGAAGACTCCCGGCAACATAAACTGATTAGGTATTCCAGCTCAAATCGCTCGAGGCAATCATTCTCCTCAAACAATTACAGTAAACTGGGTTTTCTGTTGTACCCCAAAAAAAAAAAAAAAAATTAGTTCTGAGCCAAATACTGTATGTTGCTGCCCCATAGGAAAATATGTTTCGTTTTTCCTGTCTGTAGGAGAGTCAGAGTTTCTTCACCGAAGGGACACATCCGCTGCGTTGCAGCACGCTAAATGCTAAATGCTACGCTACGCATTAAGTGCAGGTAGTGAATGTGTCCCGGAGGACCTCGCTGTTGAGGAGGATTCTGATTTTCGTACCCTGGCTCTTAATCGCCTGGTAGGAATAATGATCCGGTCGAGCTGCGGTCTTCGTCCCCTGGTAAAAAAGGAGATTAATAGGATCTACTGGGGGACGGATCCACGTAGAATTTCTGTTTTAAGATCTGCTGTGAGCTGAGACTCAGGAATGGTGCTTGTGTGTAACACTGAGTCTATAGTGTAGTCTGCTGCAATCATTTTAAACATTTCCTAAGCAAAACCTGATGTAATTGTGTATGCAGTTAGCTCTGAGTGAGGTATCTGTTCCCTGGAATGATTAATGGGGAGGGGTGGGGGGGGTGGAGTTGGTGTGGAAGGAATTTTTAAATGGTTGGTGTTAAGTACAAGACAGCTACCTTTCTCCTCTCTGAATACTGTTAGTTGTCAAATCCACTATACATGGATATGGGGGAGGGGGCGGGAGCAGTCATTTTACACATTGCTGAAAATATGTGGCTTTTTTTTTAATTCACAAAACGGGGGGGGCACCAGAAAAAAACACTAAAATACAGGACTGTCCTGAGAAAAAAGCCCAGACAGCTGGTCACTCTATCACACTTGTATTTACACATGTTTAAAACTATTACATTTTCTATAAAACCTGAGTACTGAAAAGCAGCCATATGTTTCTCACACTCTAATAGCATTTGTTGTGTCTAAATGGATAATTTACTGTTTTATTCAGCTCCTGAACTACTTGGGCTACAATCAAACAAAACTGGAATCTCATTTCTTGCTCCATACTTCTTCCTCAGCATTTTTTTCACGGGTTGTTTTGAAAAGCTGGTGAACTGATTTTGTCACCCTCCATGTTAGGAGCTGGCAGGACATGCTGCGTACCCAAGCAGCACACAAACTTTGATGCTTTTCACAGAAGGGATCACCATGGTCACAGACTCATAAACATTACACTTACACTTACTAACTGCGCGTGCCACTTCGCTGCAAACTCACACTTCCAGGGGTCTTTACTAGGGAAATGCATTTACGCAGAGCCAAACTCAGATCTAGACTCTTCCTGATGCGCTCTGCACATGTGAGTAACCTCCAGCGTTGGCCCAGCTTGTGATCCAATGCTAATCCCAGGATGGGTGATGCAGAAGCTGCAGCGTCTGGCATCCACGCAGGGCAGTGGCTAACCGGTGCTGGCTTTGCCCAGAGAGAATGGGCTTCATTTAGCAGGCTCCTTCACCTCTCACTTGCATGCCAGCAACAGCCAATTGCCTGCTAATACAATTGGAGGTTCCAAATTGAGAAAATAAAAAAATATATATTGTGGTTAGAAATAAAAAGTTAGCCATTTTATTATCCCATTTCAAACTCTAAGCAATATTGAGACCCTCTGTGAACTGTTAAACAAAGTTTTGGTGTAGTTTTATTATGGCTCTTTAGTTATTTTATTACGGCTCTCTGTCCCTCTCTCTCTTTTTCTCTATGGTGTGTGTTTGTGGTATATGTGCTGTACCTTTATGTTTGTCGTATTATAGATGATTTTATAAACGATCCAATTTGTAACACGATGAGCATTAGTAAGAAAGACTGTGTTTATATCTTATTGATAATGCAATTTCAGACTGCAGGAGCAACATTGACCCTGAAGTCCATTTTTAAATCTAACTACGTTTACATATTATAGAGAATCCAATCTCAAAGTGTAAGAGCAGCATGGTCTCCAACTATTTTTAAAGTCAATTTTCAAATGTACCTGTATTTACTGACGCCATCCATGCCACCCCCCCCCCCCCCCCATTCCAGTCAATTTCCGCCCTATTGACGTTTACACTGGAATCAAGCAACTTGTGCTCAAACGGTTATGGAATAAAACGGTAACAACTCGACTGTCATAACTCCATATTATTTCACAGATTTAGAGGTAAAGCTATGCAATCTCATCTTAAACCTGTGGGTCCCCAGTGTTTTTTTTTTAATTAATTTGCATTCATTTTATTAATTTCATTCTCATTATGTACAGTTTCTTCTTTGAACCTTGTTCGTGGCCTACATGTTTCTGCCATTATAAAAAAAAAATGACCTTTTTATTACCAGGCTAGGCCACCCCTAGTCTGTGGTCACTCCTCGGATTCCAAAGCGTAATAACAATGCAACAGATAAAATTAGCATCACAGTTTTTTTCTTTAATTTTGTTTTTGCTTTTTTTTTTTTTTTTTTGGTTTCAATCCAATTGCCTCTGAGCAGAATCACATAAATGGTCTTCTGGAGATAGAAAACTCGAGAAGCTCTTGAGAAAATGTTGTTTAAGGCAAAGCTGCCCCATCTGATGTGGAGACAGAGCCTGCCCTCTGGTGTTTCTGAGTGTTTTCAATGTAATTGTTCTCCTATGAATTCCTCACACACACATAAACACACACACACACACACACACACATCATATCCTGTAGCTGTGCCTTACCTCCTCTGCAGAATACTCAAGTGTATTCTGAGGGCTCCACCCCAAATTTCCCCACCCTGTATGGGTTTAATGCCACACTACTTCTGGGTCATTTCAGACAAAATGCAGTTTTTTTTTTCCCGTTGTGAACCCCTGAGGCCTAAATAAACCATCTGTCTTTGTGAACTCAGACCCTAAAACAAATGGTTTGGTTTCATTGCGGCTCTTTTTTGTACCTCCATGAAAACGAATCTGTCTGGATTTAGTGTCAGCTCAGAAGACAAGTACAACTCTGAACTTGTCATCTTAAACAAATATAATAATTCGATGTCAAAGCTGTTGCATTCTGTACGTCTCTCAAAGTGTGTGATGTAAGTGTAACACATTTTTGACAGCTGAAGGTAACTTCCATATTTTATTCAACCACAAAATGTGTAGCCAATGATCTTCCTCCTCCCTTACTGTGGGGACCAATGAGAGAGTAAACAGAAGTTATTCAAAATAACACATGCTAACAAATGATGCCATTGCATGGTTTCACATATTGTTAGTTTTATATGTTTAATTTTAGGCTGTATAAATGATACCATGTACAGATGCTTACAAGTAAATCTTTGATGGACTGTGTTATGAACCACAATATATTCTCAAACTTCTGATGAATGTATTATGTATTTACATATATAATATTTAATGTGATGTATAATATCACATTATATTCTCATTAAATAAATTATTTTGGGATTTGAGGAAGGAGAAGTCTGGCATACCGTCGGGAGTAAAAGGGATACAGCACCGATCAGCTGTGTACAATTAACATTTGCAAATGGCATCACAAAAAAAAAAAAAAAAAAGTTTGGCGCTCGTTCCTTATTCATTCCAGCAAATGACTCATGACATTAAGCCATGTCCAAAAACAACAGTGGTGATGAAAGAACATGTAAAACACCGTCACGGTCTCACGAGCTCCCGTTTTCTTTTCTTAGGCTCTGATTGCGTGTACCCATTTTTTCCTACACCGTATGTTCTCACCAGAGGAGCGGGAAGGATCCTGCACTCCTCGCCGCTTCGCGAGGACGATCGCCTCGCACCGTGGCAGATGGCCCCCGCCTTGGCAACGGGACGGGAGCGCAGAGAGGAACTACTGCACACAGACAGCCCTTCATAAATGATTACGCACCCAGAAACAGGGCCCAGAGTCTGAAGCTAGGAGAGGAGACAGAGCGGGAGAGGAGGAAAGAAAGGGGGAAGAAGCCACTAAGAGGGCGTAGAGTGATGGAGAGAGCCTGGCATGTGAGTGTGTGTGTGTGTGTGTGTGTGTGTGTGTGTGTGTGTGTGTGTGTGTGTGCTTGTGTGCGTGTGTGTGTGTGTGTGTGTGTGTGTGTGTGTGTGTGTGCGTGTGAGTGTGTGTGTGTGTGTGTGTGTGTGCGTGTGCCTGTCTGTGTGTGTGTGAGCGTGTGCCCGTGTGTGTGTGCATGTGTGTGAGCGTGTGTGAGCGTGTGCGCGTGTGTGTTTGTGCGTGTGTGCATGTGCGTGTGCACGTTATACAATGAAATAAATGCGCCAAATTTTCATATACTTGAAAAGAGACAGTTTTGCAGGCATGTGATTCAGAGCAGCAGTAACTCTAGAACTGAAACTACATTCATCATTTCACACATTATAGATCATTATTCCTGCATTACTGTTTGTTCCGACAGTCTTCTAGCTGCAGTGTGCTGCCATTACCCCCAGCCTCCCTCTTCCATTTACACACACACACACACACACACACAGTTCCCTGCAGATGTACCAGGTACCAGCATGGAATGAGCAATGAATAGAGACACTGGCTTTTATTCTTTGTCACATTTTAGCGGTACTGCAATTCCAGAGATAGAAATTTGGTCATACGAGGACACTATGGGAAGGAATTGTAAAGGCATCCATTCGTAATTGCTAAGCTTTACAGCCAAGGGGGCAGAATGAGGTGAAATGGAAATAAAAATCACATTGGTGGCAGAGTATTTCTCTCGATTTGAAGCCGGGCCTTGCTTTATGAATTTGCAGCCGTGTTGATAAGCCCCTGCTTTCTCAATTTAGCCAGGCGTCTTTGACCTGTTGGTCAGTTTCTACCATAATAGGATTTAGAGAAGACAGATACGCCCCCCCCCCCACCCCAACCAGCCACTACCACCACCCCCCTCCCCCCACCCCCAAATCTCCCCGAAAATGTTCAATAGCATCTAATCCAGAATTAATGTCCAAATTATAGAAACTTCAATCTATCTCTGCAAACTAATTACATCTGGGGGTAATTGCTTTATTTGTCTTGTTGCTTTAGCTGGTATGAGTAATGAGTATGGCCACCGTTTATTGGATAAGAACAGAGCGTCTCATCTGAGGCCAAGCACCCTCTTATTTCATGAGAGCCATCTACTTAAAGACTGTGCCGACATTTTATACTTGTTTGTTGTCCTTGTAAAAACCATGATTGCTAGTGTCTTTTTCTGGTATCTGGAAGTTTTCAAGTGGTGCTCAACTTTTTGTATGTTCAAAGGAGCAATTACTGGCATAGAACAGGGGGTCTTTCATAATTCACAAAGTTTTGCAACTCTGGCAGTGACATAAAAATATACACAGATATTTTAAATTCATAATTAGAATGTTGTTTCCAATGAGTTGCCTATTGTTTCTGTTGCTCTGTTCTGTTCTTGGAGGTTCTACTGCATAGTATTGCACACTTTTGATCATGAGTAATTTAACTTTAGATTAGATTTAACAGATTTACTAAATATATAGTACCTTCTTTGTTCTGGTACATCACACTTTCTGAAAAGCATATGTTTGCTTGTGGCCTTGCTTTGTTAATGCGAGTGTTTTTTTCTCTCTCTCTCCCTCTGACATTCCGTATAATTTTGGATCAAAAACCCCCCACACCAATATAATCCATGGAAGCCATTGTTTCAGACACACTTAATTGACCTACAGTGAAGGACACTTTTGCTTTAATAGATACAAACAACTAAATGGCAATGGTACAGATGGATGTTGTCTTTGAAACACTTTGTGACACTCAGTGTCAGTGTACCTGTGCTATCTGCAGATGATAAATCTACAACACACACGCAAAAGTGAGCAGAAAAGTAAAGGCCATGGCATGCTATTATCACAGATGTTTGCGTTACAGTTGGTGTCAGTTTACATGAGATGTCTGTTAATGTTGCATGTCTATACATACATAGCTATAGAAATAGATGTGTCTTTATGAAGTATCAAAATAGTGAAGTACATGCATTAGTGAAATAGTGTAATCCAGTATGTAATTCTTGTTATTTACGCTGTATCAGGCAGTGGGTGATTTGAGGGGGGATGGGGGGGGGTGCCATTGGCCTTGTTAGCAAAATGACCAAAATGCACCCCCCTTGTTAACCTGCATCCCCAGTTTACACGTGTATGTGTGTGTGTGTGTGTGTGTGTGTGTGTGTGTGTGTGTGTGTGTGTGTGTGTGTGTGTGTGTGTGTGGGTGTGTGTGTGTGTGTGTGTGTGTGTGTGTGTGTGTGTGTGTGTGTGTGTGTGTGTGGTTGGTGGTGTGGGGGCAGGGGTTGCTCCCATTGGGCCACCTACTGGTATCAGGGCTCCCTGGAAAAAAGAATAAACTGATAAATATAAACTGATAAAAGTAGTGTAAAACAGTGCATTTTTTTCTGCGGCACTAATACATAATTGTAATTGTGAAGGAGACCTCATTGTAAGGCTCACATTATCAAGCCTCTTTAACACACACACACACACACACACATATACACACACTTTCACTTACACGGACGTATACACACACACAGATATACACACACACCCACTTACACAGACTAACACGCACACACACTCACACACACACAGGCTGGGAACCAATCAGTGCATGCCTTTAAAGACAAAAGCCAGTGTGACTGAACTCATTCTTCTTTAAGGAGCTTCAACTGTTTGATTGGGAATGAGCCACAGTGACTAAGCTCTGGTAAATAAGGATTTTGTTTGGCATCCATCTCTCTGTGCACTTAAATACTAATAAAATGCATATGTCACTAACCGCCTGCGTGAGATGGATGGCTTCCTGTCAGTGAGAAGGACTGATTGGGGTGGAGGCCTGCCACCCTTTTCCCAGAAGTTACTTTAAGTGCTTCCTAAAATGTGAGATGTACAAATGAAATTCTTCACAGCACAGACTGGAAAATGGCGGATAGATTGCCCAGGATTAGCTATCAAGGAATGCATGTGATCACTGCTTGATTAAGTACTGTTTGGCTGCAGTGTGGGAACTGTCCCTTTTGGACGGGGAAACAAAAAAGATTTTAACGGCTGACGATGAATCACTGCTGAACTTAAAGGAGTTGATGGTTTTATTCATGTTTGAATTATTGGCATTGCTGTGGTCAAACTTTAAGAGTCACCTCCTGCTTTCAGTTTAAAACCAAACTAAACTCTGAACTCGCTCCAAACACTCCTATCTCATACTTTTGTTGTTGTTGTTGTTGTTGTTGCTGTTGTTGTTGTTAAAAATGCCTCGCTTCAGTAAAAACATGTGCTGTTTCACCCCAATCGAAGCTAAACATACGCATGGAGGGTATGGGGTTGATCCCTTGTGGTGATAAGGGGGTGGCACTTAAACACAATGACAATTTAGGGGGACCCACAGAGAGCATCACATGGTACTCATTACAGCAATGGGCTAATGTGTAGTTTACCCCCACCCCCAGGGAAACAGCCATACAGTATGTGCATAAGTGACACAAGACTTATGCAAACATTATGGTTAAGATCAAAAAATAAAACAATTAGCAAAATGAAAGCAAACTGGAATAACATCCTACCATTTATGATTCCGTGCTTTTCTTCTTCTTTTATTACGATTTTAAGAGCAAATCAGAGCTGTGCTACGTCAAGTTTGTCGGCAGATGCTGGGTTCAGTTTGCGGCGTAGCCCGCATGGTTGGACTGGCATTCCGCACCCAGATGTGGAACGATGTGACGTGTTGTTGTTGTTTCCGAGAAAGGCTTCACGAAGTATCTTTGAAAATAATGCCATGTGTCATACGTGACCATGTGTGCGATCTTTACCGTGTGACATGAGTGATGCGCGCTACGCGATGCATGTAAGACCAATGATGCGTGCGACGTGTTACATACGAAACGGACAGTGACGTGTTTGACGTCTCGTGTGTGTTATGTGTGCCGTCAGTCCCACAGTGGGCTTCTGGGCTGAGCGGGGATGTCAAACACCATCGTGTTTGGCTCTGAGAAGGATCTAAGCTTCCCCGTGATTCTGCATGGACTCCACACGTCCACTCTTATCTAAGGTAGCAGCTGCAGCAGGAATGACATCTGTCACTGTCTCATCAAATTAGAGACAAAGGCAAATTTTTTTGCTTTTTTATGTTTTAATTTAGATTTATGTTGTAGTGTTTTAATTTAAGTGTTTTAATTTAAGAGATGTTCATTTAGAATATCAATAGAGCTGTAATTATGTGCTAATGTGGAGAGCACTGTGTTAAGCTGTGCCCCCCCCCCCACCATCGCCACCCATCCCCCCCAAGGCATACCCCTAATGGCTGGAAGTTATTTGTGTCACCGCCGCTAAGTCTGGCCCAGCCTTTCCGCCCGCCTCGACTGCCATGTTGCCTGTATCCAGATGTGCTAA